>VXAA01006391.1:211777-260053 GCA_013399115.1 Anseranas semipalmata
AATCTGCAGCCAGGAGCAGTAGCACTTGGGTGCAGCAGATGGGGAAATTCTGTTAGGGGCATATTGGGAATCCGTAATAAAATGAATATCAAAATTGTCAGGACAAACCCACCTGTGCTGCCTAGTGCCAAACTCTATACTGTTTCGCATGCTTCTGTTTCTTGTTCAGCTGCAATCTTACTGTGTGTACAATTTGCCTGCCACAAAGCAAAGCTGGATTTCTCTGGTGGATGCTCAAGGGCACCGTGGCTTCTTGCTTGGGGGATACATCCAAGAGCCAGCTGGGTGTCCGGGTGCGAGCGTAGTGCTCAGCGTGCCTGCGGTGTGTTCACCCAAGCAGCGAAGTGCTGGGAACACTCTGTGTAAATTCTGTGTAGGTCCGTGCTTCGTCAGGATGAATTGCATCGCTCACAGTTATCACGGGCTTGGCTTGGGATTGTTGCTATGCGCGTCACTACTACGGTGTTTCAAGCATGGTTTCTGTTTTCCAAGTCACCTTCATAGCCGTGAATGCAGAAAAAAATGTTTTAAGAAGTTTCAGTTTTATGTATAGCTCCATCTTGATACAAAAGCAGGAGGCGGGTCACTGTATGTGAGCAGTGCTGAATTTATGCCCTTGACCCATCCAGCCAGTGCCTACCTCTGATTTGACCATATTAAAAATAAAATAATAATAATAATAATAATAAAAAGATCTGGTGAATATGGTCTTCATCCCACTCATGATACATCTACATGGAAGTGCCCTCAGAAATAGAAACCAAAGGAGAATGGCAGTCAGGAGGGCTCAGGCTTCATCACAGTGTCAACGTAAGGTTTCGATTCTGTCTGTTGCCATTACTTTGCAAGCATGGATGCAAATTCAAGAGTTCAGTTAGAGGAAGCAGAGCGGTGCCTACGGCAAAGTGCTTCCCTCAGTGCTGGGGAAAATTCCCCACTAAGATGATTGTATTAATGGTGCTACGTACGAGAGAATAAAAGCAACGATGAGTGGTTCCTGGTGAAGATCTGAAAGGATGATGTGGTTTAGACCTATCTGTATCGATGGAAGAATTGAAAAGAGGCTACAATAAGACCGAACCTTGGCAATTTGCCTGCTTATCGTGTATTGCGAGCGAGTAAACAAAGCAGCTTGCGCATACCACAAATGGCCGAAAACAATGCACGTAAGCATTTTGCTATGTTCAGCATTTCTATTTTAATGTTGGAGTTCCAAACTTTAGATAAAAACTTCCTGGTTTTTCTTTTGCTTGCACTGGAACTGGAATGCTCTTGCAATGCTAACAACGCATTACACCAACCTTTAACATATTTATGCAGAGCATTGGCCTTCCTCATAACATGTTAGGAGCGCTCCTGTTCTAGTAAGGATGCAGTAATCCCAGATTTTAAGGTGAGGCATCTCCATGCTTCTCTGTGTTTTACATGGCCTAATAGTCGCGCTTGGTAATGAACCGTTGTTCTTTCAGGTGGAACTAAGTGTCCGTGGCACTGTGCGACCTGCTAACCCGCACCTAATTTGTCTTCTCTCTGCTTTGTCCTCATCTAGCAATGGTGAACTTCTGTGGGGACTGATCAGCTTCTACTTCCTATCCTTTAAGATCCTTTTGAGTGGACTGTTGCTCATCGCCGGGAGAGCTAAGTCAGAACGCTGCAGCAGGGCGTGCTTATATTTTGGAAGGGGCCTCGCTGTGATGAGCTGGGATTCTTTGGGCCACGTGTTATGGATAGGATTTGGTGAGAAGGACTTATAGAAGTGACATGGATACAAGTGGATGCACTGATAGATGCAACTGACACCAGCCCAAGCTTACCAAAATCTATTTTTCACACTTTTGATGTTTTGTCCTGCAAGCTAATGCAGAGAAAAGACACGAGAGTGTTAGGGCTTTCACACTTTGAAGGGCTCTTTACAAGAGAATGATCTTGGGGGGGGAGGACAAAACCCAAGGTTTTAGCCAAAATGTTTCAGTTTTCCATTTATTTTCTCTCCTGTTTATGTTCACATCTTGTCCAGAAGTTGTGATGTACCTCGCTCCTGGAGACATCTTTTATGAGCTGATGCACTTAAATGCTCTTCTGTATTGGAATAGAAAGAACGAGCCTGCTGTACAAAGGCATTTTTCTCTTGACTTACTGTTATCCTTTAATCTGATCTATTCAGGTTGGTTGGTTTACTGATGGCTCTGGAGAAGGGGATAAAGAAGAGAGATCACAGTAGTCCTTATTATGCACGGGCATGGTTGTTGGAAATGGGGGCTGGAAGGAGAGTCAGCAGGCTTAAATGCTTGTTATTGCTGGCTCTGCTGCTGACCAGCTGAGACATCTTCAGGAAGTGATTTCACCTGTTCCCTTTCTGTCTCCCTAACCCATAGACTAAGTGTGAAATGCAGCGAGATATTCACTATTGAGAACTGTTTTTATGTATTATTCATCTTACCATTTGCTCTTTTAGTGAGTCGCCCCAGCATTCATCATTGTGAGAGCCAGGTCCTTAAAAGGGAACACTCAGGCATGCTGCGGTGTGAATAGGAATAAGGGTGAGCAGTGACTTATCGGCACTTTCCAGAGCTGACCTATTGAATTCAGATACAGATCTGAACACAAAAAAGATGAAGCAAGTGTAGAAGTGGATTTATATTGCGAGAAACATAGTTATGTTCTTAGGAAACAATACGAACCTGCATTTTTGACAGCACAGATACTTCTACACAAGATAAAAATGGAATTTGCCGGCATTTAATAATGCATTCAGAAGCGTGCTGTACTCAGAATAAATGGCATTCTTATTTTTCGGACTACAGCAGTTAGCTCTGCCGGGCTTGGCAGGTGTTCCTGGGCGCTGCCCGATTTCCGAGGGTGAGGATAACTTGGCAGGAAGCTCGGTTGCCCGAAGCTCTCTGGTTGCTGCTAGGAACCAGCAAGTGGCTCCCAGCAATAACCTGTCCATTGGTGTGAACGCGAACGTGCTCGCCCACGTGCTTTCTGCGGAGGTGAGACTGAATGCCTGCGTGTGAGCGGCTGGCGTGGCCCGGTGGCATCGTTCCTAGCCTGTGGTGAGTCACCAGTGTAGCCCAGCCGTAATTTCAATAATTTCTGATGTATATAGCTCTGATTGGTGCTTTATATGAATGTAAGTGCCAGCAACCTACACTGCTTGGATGTTCAGGAGAAGAAAAGAGTTTGTGCAGTGGAGATGAGTGTGTTCAGGAAACGGAGGTGCTTGGTCAGCCCCGTGTTGGTGTTGGATGCCTGCAATGGGGCTCTAAAAGAGCAGAGCAGAGTGCAGTTGTAACGCAGCATGGAGGGAGTCCACGCAAGCATTTTGTTGCTTTGCTGGTAGTTTGCTATTCAGAGTTTAAATAACGCTTATTAAAAAGTTGCACTAAATGGTCACACGTGCTCCATTACCTTAATCTTTACGCTGGTTCTTGTGCAGCATTTTATATTTTTTGTTTTAATTTTTAAGAGAAACCCCACAGTGAGCAGGGTTTGGAAAATACAGCTCTCATTACGGAGTTAATGCAGCCTGGCGAAGGTTGCTCCAAGCACTGGGCACGCATTGCTGTCCGCTGGGCCAATGTGTTCTGGCTGCAACAATTTTACCTTAAATCACAGAAAATAACAACGCTGGACTGAAAAGTTCTCAGACCTTGCTGAAGAGCTTCATGTTAATAAACCCAGGGCTTCTGGGAATCTGCTGCTTGTCAGCCCTATCTTCCTGGTTTTTAAAGCAGTACTCGGGCTTAAAAAGGGAGGGGGGAGCCCCGAAGGCATATGTTTGAGAGAGAAAAGATACGAAAGAGACTTGAAGAGTTCCTGTTGCTTGAGAAATCTGTCTCATTTTTCCAGAGGGCTTGTAAAATAAAATTGTAGATGCTTCCTCTCTCCGTGCAATTTAATGTGATGGGTAGGAAGGGTGGAAGAAGAGGACGTCTTTATCTAGAGCTGCTTGGCTTTTCTGCTGCTAGGTGGCAAAAGGGACACAGGAAAAACGACTTCAGTTTTATGCACCTGTTTTGCTTTCCACATAGTGTTGTTTTTTTTCCCTGTTATCAGATTGTACCACCATATACTTTCTTTTTGCTTTCCATTAATTCATAGAAACCTTCATATTCTGCTTTAACTAAATTTTGTCTGGGAAAGGAAAACAGTCCAGAAATCATTTTAGTATTTTCTGCAGATAACTACACATTCATAGACGTGATTGTTTCAGCTTTAGTATAAATGTGGTACTAAAGTTCTTCCTCTGTGTCATATTGATGTACTTGTGAGGAGCAGTAAGCTGGCTTTGGCTTTCTGCTGAAAGCATTATGGTTGATTCTGAAACATAAGATGATGCAATTTGGGCCTGAGGAGACAGCTCTTGTCTTTTTTTTTTTTGCTCTGCTTTTAAGCAAAAGGTGGTGGGTTTGAGTCTTGTTGTTGTCTGGAGGTTATTACACCTCCCTTCGCCTTCCATAAATAATAACTATTGAGACTTGGTCCAGATGGGGCTGGAAGATGTTGGCAGGGTTCAGATGGCTTGGCCAAAGGTGTGAGAGAAATGCAGGATTGTACTGCAGAAATCAAAATACCCAATGTAGAGCCATCCTCTGTGATTGTGGGCATGTTGAGGGTGTTTCAAAAAGTATTCTCAAGGATTGTGTGTTGAGAGCAAACTGCTGCTGCTGAGGGACGCCATGAAGCACCCTAGGCTATGGGCTTTGAGGGCTTTTATTCCCCCATGGAAATCAATTTTAAAGTAAGGGGCCTTATTGTTTCCATGCAGGTGAAAAATACCACTCTGTGTACACGTTGCATGCTCTCTTTGGTACTTCAAAAGCATCAAAGCACTTTTTAAGCACTTTAGGAGACATTCGGGAGCAGGTAATCCTGTCTCATATGAAAGCTCTTTTCAAACCTGACTTCAGTGTGTAACTGAGACCCTTCAGAGCTTTTTGATTTTTCTCAGGGAGTGGTGAAATTCCCACCCCAGTTCTTAGGATACCCAAGTGAACGTGGGAGACGTTGGTCCACAGCTTTGCAGGCTTCCAGTTAAATGCCCTTGCATTAGGCTGTGAGAGCCCGTTTTAATCTTTGCTGCTGGAGCTATTGCATTTGGTATACATAATTAAACAGTGCTTAAGCAAGAGAAAGGCTTAGGTCCCGGTGCAAGAGCAGGTTAACCCTTGGCAAGTTGCGCTGTCCTGATTTTAGAAAGTTGACTGCAGCAGTTATTTCTCTAGTAGCCTCACAAAACTGCTGGGTAAATTATTGTTTTACTTCACCTTTCAGATAGGCGTTTAATCTTATGTCCCTGTGTTGATGGAGAAGCTGTGTGATGCTGAAGACTGATGCTGCAGTGTTCTGCTGTTGTTGCTTGCTCTGTTATAACAGGGGTGTGAGACCAACTGCGGCAAGGTTTGTAAACTGCTAAACAGGCAGGTGGTTTTACGCCAGACTACGCAGGGAGACGTTGCAGTACGCTAGCAGCACTAGTACGGCTCATGAATTGAGAGGTAATGCTGTTTGAAGGTGTCTGCTGGAACAAAAGGGAATGAAGATGTTTGTAGCAGTGTCCGTCCGACGGATGGCTTGGATGGCGGCTGCAGGAATTGCTGTGAGCTCTGGCAGGGGAGAGGGGTAGCCTTGTAAGCTGGAGGCTGCCCTCGGTTGTAAATCAGTTATAGCAGAAAATGGAGCACGTGCAAGCACTTCAGAAACGATTTGGATTATTTGAAAGTATCCCTTCAAGGCTGCAACTATTGTTTAATAGAATAACTAAATCTCAAAGTGAATAAATGGTACATTTCAGGTTTTCTTCATTTTTATTGGTTAATTTAGATTCCCAAATCACCATGGTCTCATCTGAGGGATCAGCAGCGATGGTCTTTGAGCTCTGTGGGCTGCATTCAGACATGTAAGGAGAGGCTGTGGTTTTTGCTATCCTCTGTACGACCTCTTTGCTTACATCAGGAATGAATTTGGCCTTCTGCCTCTCTTCCCATTGCAGCCTGTACTTCTGTTGTGTCCTATCAATGAGTAATTACAGCAAGAGCTCTGCTCTATTGATTTTAAACCCTTCATGAAAGAAGCTTCTTGAAAAGATTTGATGCAGATTCACTTAAGAGCCTTTTTTCGTTGTTGTTCTTTCTGTTTGGTTTTAGCCTGCTGTCTCCGGGCCAGTGGGTATGTGCTGTTCACTGACAGCCAAATCTCTCCTGAGCTAGAACCAAGAGCGGGGCCGTCAGACCTCCCTCGTGCCCAGAGAAGGCAAATGTTGGGCAGGGGGCTAGAAAGGTCCTGAAACTTCTCGGTTTCACATGTGCTGGGTCAGATGTGGTCTCCAGGTGTGTGTGGCTGCTGTCACACTCCCTCGGGTGGCCTTCTGGAGGTAGGTCAGGTTCTTCAGGGGGCAGAACGGAGGTAGCCAGTTAGCACTTACAGGGCAGGGAATGGCTGTGCGTGCAACCTTTGTGATTACAGAAGAGGGATGTCCATCGGGACTCCAGGAGCCCAGGGCTATGTGTCTCACTGTCACTTCTGGTTCACAGACTCAATGCGCTGTAACCCAATTCAGAGCTCTGTCAGTGAGAGGACGTTTTCCCCGTCTTCACTCGCCCCTTGTTCCTACACCTGGGAAGCGATGGGCAGGTTGCTCTCACTGAGCCACAGCCTTCTGTGCGAGCATCTTTTGTCAGACAGTGCCCACCTAAAAGCACTCAGTTCTCCCATACACGTCTTGAAACTTCATTTTTCGTTTCATGAAACTGGGGCATATGTAATGCTATGTAAGCCGTGAAATAGGTAGGAAAAAATCCCTCCATCAGCTGCCTGAGAGCCTTCTGGTGCGCTCAGAAACCGTTCTGTTTCTCTGGGAAGACCAAGGAACACCTCGACGTGCAGCCTGTATCCATTTTTGGGTAGATCCTGTCAGTCTCTTCATTTGAGCTGTCCTTACATGCAGGAAACAATGATGAAGGCATTCACATCAACTAACGGTTTGTAGTGTAGTATTTGCCCGGGACTGAACCTCTATAAGTACATTTTAAACTAATTTGAAATGTAGGCGCTAAATAATAGCTATTGCATAATAACTGTGTGGTTTCCATTTAGCCGTGGAGTAGAAGAGATGTGTGGTAAGTGTGGGCTAATAAATGGCAAGTGTTTATTCTTCTCAGCAATGTTTGCTAAGTGTGACACAGGTTGGCTCTGTTTCGTTAGTTTGAATTTTCTCGCCTTCCAAAAGGTACCTTTTCCATCTGTCCTGACATGGATTAAAATATCCACTTACAGAAACTCTCCCATTAACTTTACAGTTTTACGGTGATTTGGGGGGTTCAAAGTAAGTATCAATTTCTAAGAATATGCATACTAATAATAATTCTATACAACTGTTGTTTAATTTTTTATATACAGAAGGCTATACTTAGAATTTATAATGGCTTTGTCTGTTACTGTCCTGAAGGATGATTTCATAGAGGCTTTAATGTGCTCTTGATTGCTCTGCTAAATACAGCAAGGACAGGAGGAAATTTGAGGAAGAAATGAGTTTGGTCTTTTTATTTATTTTTTACTTTTTTGGTTTTGGATTTTGTTTAAAGCAGTGATGTGTGGCTTTAAAAAAAATTATACAGTGACAATGAGTTGATGTGTTTGAATGAAGCTGTGCTGCTAATTATTTCGCCAGTGTTTAGGAACTGCCATGCACTGTCATCATTAGCAGTAAATCAGGATGTTGAAAAGGGGCTGTCAGTAACTTAGTTCTGGAGTTAGTGGAAGAAGTAATTTAATTCCCAGCAAAAAAATAAAATATAATGCAATGCAATTTCAGGCTCCTATTTAAATGTTACTTTTGCTGTGGCCTTCAAAAATAGAAATTAAAATTATAAGAAAAAGTAAAAGTTCAAGTGAAAAGAGAAAAATATTCAACTTAAATTTAACTTCGTCAGTCTTCTAAGTTTTTTTCTGATGTTTATATTTGCCTTTGGACAGGATGTAATTACTTCTGAAAACACAGTAGGTTAAAATCAATTTATTCTGCAAGATGTTTTGCTAGGATATACAGGTTCTATGATAATTTATAGCGAGAAAAAAAAACATTCTCTCCATTCCCCTCCTTTCTGGGGAGAGGATGGAATGGGGGCTACAGGGATTGGATGACTACATATAATTTGGAGTTTTAAGCAGTATAAGCTATTCATTTTTTAAATTCCGAAGTGGAAAATATGGCTTATACTGTGTTTTCACTCCCTATGCTGCAGTAGAGCATTTGAGGCCAGATCCTTTGGTGCTTTGAGTTGGCAGAGCAGTTCCAGAATTGATCAGTGGTGGCACTGAGGTGGTCGTAGATCGTTTGGATTAGTTCCCATTCGTTGGTGCATGGTACGACAGAGATGAGTAGGCATTTCTCCTAGGAGAAGAAGGAAAAGACTGTAGATATAAAAGATTGTAAAGATTGAGAAGGCTGTTGATTGGTAAGATAATTTCTGTGGCACATGTAGTGGGTTGAACCCCCCCGCCTTCACCTCCTGTGAAGTTAAGATGTCAGCATTTTACAGAAGACACACCAGGTGGATTTTCGAAGATGCACAGTTCTTACTTTAAAATCACTAAATAATGGAATGAAATTCAGTTACATAAAGTCATAACAAGTCTCAGAGAAAGATATCTGCAAAATCACCTGCGTTTGGATTCTCTTGCTGTTTCAGAAGCTACCCTTTGTGTTTTCCAGAAGGCTAACAAAATTAGACCATTCAGGGTTAGTCTGAGTTTAAGGAATTGAATTAACCACATTAAGGGAAACTGTACAACAGGTTTGCCTGATGGTCTGAGGCACAAATTCCAAGACCTGTGCTCCTCTGATACGTCTTGGGTTTGTGTTATACTTTAAACTTTTTGGGTTTATTTCAAATTACTCTAAGCAACAGGGCTCTGCACTACTCCTCTAGCAGGCTGCTACACCGTCTGAAATAGCAGTGTTAGCAAACATTTCAGCTTGCACAGCTTTCTTCTGGCTCATCTCCTAACTTCAGCACTCAGTTGATGTGATTGTAACAGACTTGTAACTTCCATTTCAGAAATAAGTGGATTGCAGTTCTTGCCCTACACGGACACACAGTGCTGTTATGAGAAGCTCTAGAGCAAGGATGGGGAACCTCCGGCCTTTGAAAGCCCTTTCCTCCTACGATGCCAGATTAAATGGAGCCAGGAAGTAATCAGGCCACTGTTGGTGTTGTTTAATTGTTAGCATGTGCTCAGGCTCATTTTGGGGCTGTGCCATCCAGGACACTCGGTGTGAGGAAGGCTGCAACAAATCTGGCTGCTTCCATCCACAGACAGGCACTGTGCTCGGGCTTGTCCTCCTGGGCCGCGAGAGATGTATCCTTCATTCCATGTCATGCGGGCACCATTCTCATGAAACACAGCCCAGTGTTACTTCAGGCACTTGGGCCTGAAAACCCCCCCGTGTGAATGTATGACTGTATGTGCCAGCACGCTGTCTGCAGAGCAGTGTTCTCCCCTGCCCCCACTGCACGCCTTAATTCAGCCTTTCATCTCTGCCCACAGAGGCAGAAAAGGCTGGGGAGCAGTGTATGTCCAGGTTCTCCCGAAAGAGCTCTCTTGGAGCAGAAGCTGAGATGGAATTTGAGTTTTAGAAATTTGTCTGGACACCATCCACCCAAACAGAGCTGGACAAGTGTGCAGATCAGGCATTCACCTCGGATGCTGCGCGGGTGGCCAGTGGGCGCGTGGGCACGCTAATGCTTTTGGGCTGCATCAGGCTCACTGTGAGAGGGGCTTCTCAGGCAACCACGCCGATCTGTCCTTGTCCCTCTGGGACAGAAGGTGTGGATGTCACCACACTAGGAGGACTTCTTTCCCAAGGAGAAGAGGGGGTTTTACAAACCCAGCCAAAGATGACTGGCAGAAAGGGAGGAAGGACGGTGTAGATCCCGATTTCACCTTGCCTCCCTGCAAGTGGATTTCAGCGGGGGATTGGGAAGCATAAGGTTTTGGAGAGAGCTTTATCTGGAGCTGTGAGCTGTACGTTGGCACGTGCTGATGTGAACGCACGCTTCTTGTGAGCTGCCGCTGAGCCAGCTGCAGATCAGCACCTCCTGGTCGCACCCTGACTGCGCCCACCAGAGGGGTTGGAAAGTCCACGTGGGGCTTTGGGAAGGCCGTGCCTCACCTAGCGGTGCCACAGGTCCCTGGGAAATGCTGAGATTAGGAAGGTTGCCGTGATGACTGCACGTCCTCGGGCATGCGCTTTATGCTTGGAGGTGGGGGGTTAAATGTCACCTGTGCTGTGGGTTGCCAGCATTACTTGTGTTACAGTATTATCAGCTTGTGATGGATATGTTTTCGAATGGAAGCTAGATGAAAGAAAAAACAAACTGTGATTTTGACATTGCTTATAAAGCTTATTTACAAGATTCCTGTTCTCTATCCTCTTTCTGCCAGTGATGTTAGTGTTGATGAATTCCTATTTAGAGAAACACACATCTTATTCTATCAAGGGGTAAATATGCAGTGTGATGCACGGGGGTTAACTGCGCAAGTCATTATCTTTGGCATGCTGTCTGTAGTGCTGCTAGTCCTTCTCCGCAAAGGATCTTTTCTATATTTAAATAATTACTGTTGAAGAAAAATCAGGCGATTACCGGGACCTCACATGTCTTTTAGCAATTTTTGGCAAAATCAGAATAGACCTGGTTGTATGACAGAGCTGTTTGCTAATTTCTGTAATGTATTGTGCATTTGCAAAATGTCTGCTGCGATGGCATTAGTTCATCTCATTTCTCTGGAGTGGTGACAAAGCTAATAAAAGACTGAATCAGGTAACGACTTCTATACAGCAAACATTTGCTGCAAGGCAGCCCACTGACAAAATGACATGGTCTTTCAAAGCCTTTTTGCACATGTAAAACCTTCAGCATTTAACTGACTTGTATGAAACTGAATCTTTCCAAGAAGTTTCCCCCACAACAACAAAACCACATTTTGTTTCCAGAAGGTAATTACACCCTTGGAGAGCAAGCTGACTGGTAAGAGCTTTGTGCTGCAGAAAATCCTGGAGGTAGGATTACCTGTCTAATGATGATAGCTACTCCTCTTAATGAGCTTCTTATGCCAGTGTTCATGTGTCTTCGGTAAATTGTATTTGGAGCCTTCCTTGAATCCAGTGATGCTCCGAAGGGGACTTGCTAACAAGAAGCTGTTCAGTTCTGCCATCAAAACGACAGAAACACTGGGGTGATTTTCCTCCTCTTGCTGGAGTTCAGCTTTGCTGACTAAAGTTAAATCACTCTGCCAAGGATGAATCATTGGTGGCTCACAAAAATAATTTCTCCAGAGAAAAATTTCTGGCCTCTGAAATAGACCAAGTTGCAGCAGGATTTCCCCGAGGGAAGACACTCCTTCCCAAACACAGCGTCTTCACCCCCCCTTCCAATTATCCAAGTTTTGACACTTTTAAATTTGCCTGTGTATCTAACAAGTTTCAGAGGTAAAATGTTCCAAGAAAAATGCAAAAAAATTAAAGATATTCTTCATCACTGTCACTGGTTGTTAGCATCTAGCCTGCTTACACAGGGAAACAAACAAGTGGGTTTCTTGAGCTTTGATTTCTGTTCTCTGCAAGCACCGCTTTTTTTTCTTAAATGTCTAAAAACTTTCACAATATGTAACCCCTGTATTTTGTATATTTTTCCTTTCAAGATTGAATTGCTTTTAGCAACACTCCATGACATTCAGCCCTTCTGATTCCTTAGAAACTAGCGTGGTAAGATATGAAAGCAGCACACATGCTTGACCTGATGTTATTTCACCTTTTTAAAGGCTTGAGAAGCATAATGCTCATTACTGTCAAGATGTTTAGATTTTGCCATATGAAATTTCACTTTATGGCTACCTGTAAAAGGCACGCTGGGATGAAATTGTGAGAAAAGGAAGGGTGTATATGAGACAGATGAAAGATGATGATATACCTGAGGATGCTCAGGGAATCATTTTTATCCTGCAATTAAACTTCAGAAGCCTGTGACTTCCAGTTCTACGCTAAGAAAAATTGCATTTCCTGAATTAAGTTTGCAAAGATGTTATTGTTGTCAGCAACAGCAGCTCCTGGCTCTGTGCCTAGCTATGCTTGTGCTCAGGAATAAAATGTTAGGCTGCCGAGACAGTGTTTGGATACCCCTTTGAGGTAGGTAATGGTACAACTGTATGGGAGCCCCTACAGCTATCCTGCATCTGTCACATCTTTGGCATTTGATCAAAGAGTGAAGGGAAGTATAGAGGGTATGTTTGTCTCTGATGCTCATGAAATGTACTGGTCTGGAGAAAAAGTTTTCCAACTGCATTTTTTTCTTTAATTTCAATATTTTTCTATTGCAATGTGAATAAACCAAGTATGCTGCTGGTGTGATGCTAGTGATGCTGGTAGCACAAATGCACGCAACTCTGAAGCCTTGCTGAGAATTTCTGTCGAAGCTTTTTTTCTTCATTAAAAGCATTTATATTTCCTGCTAGCAGAATACTTCTTGAGGAGGAGGTAGAAAATGTACTGCTTTGATAGCTTGAGTTAGCCAGAAATTGAAATTTGCGCTGTACTGAAAACTGTAGTGTTTCTTTTTTTCGTTCACTTCTGTAAAGCCAAAATGTTCAGTTCTGTTGAATTAGTGAGACTGCAGTGTTTTATTTAGCCTGTTATCTGTTTGTGTCCTAACAGAAGCCTGTTTTGACTGTCACAACGTGAAATGACATAATGATTGCATATGTCACAAGAAAGGTGCCAGTGGTAATGAAACCAGCTGTTTGACTGTCAATATATTTAGTTTTGTGGTATCATTTCATGCTTGATTTGGATATTATGTCATTAGACTTTGCTGGAAGGCATGCATATTCGTTACTTTTGCATGTCATCCCGTTTCACTCTCAAATGGCAGATCCTCCATTTGGAGACTTGTGACTGGATGGACGTACACGGGCGTCCCTCCGGCCCTCGGACACCAGTGCAGGTTCAGGCAGCTTTCGCTGCCGTGGGGCCTGGTGCTGCTCTGGGCCCGTGAGGTAGAAGGCTGATGAGCGGAACCGCAGACCCCTGGGAGGTCGTATCCTTTACAGCCTGAGTGGGACTGAGAAGTGGAGCGTAGCAAGGGAGCCGCGTTTCGCTTTGAGACGCTCCCAGGGTTCCTGAGTTGCAGCTGCAGGGGCTGCAGCATTTACTGCAGTCCTTGGGAAGCCCTTCTTGGAAGGAAGGGTATGGTGTACCACGTTATCAGGTCTCATGACCTGGTGCTCGGAGGACAATGCAGGTTTTAAGTAACCATTGAAATGTTTTGTTTCTAATAGCTGAAGCTGCATGGCCCTCTCGGTGTCCTAGCTGGGATTCTCAGTGAGCGGTGAACGAGCCTTCGGCGTCGACGTGAATGGGACACTGTGATAAACGGTGGGGACCAACACTTGGACCTCTGTTTGCACAGGGCTGATCGAGTCTAAAGTCAGTTCAGCGGGATCTGAAACTTTGGCACTGTCTCATGGGGTAGAAAGCAGAGAAATCGCTGCTGCTTAGTGTTTAATTTTTGTCACGGTATTAGAAGACATGATAGCACCAAGTCCTAGTATGTATCGCGAGTGGTAGCACAGTTTATCACAGATGGAAACAAACCCATTTCATGTTCAGTGGACTATGAAATGAGTCACAGCTGTTCTCTCGCTGTCACACAGTGACAAACCGCCTTCATTACAGAGCATCCACAGCGCGGCTCGGGGGCCAGTTGGATCGCGTGCTTGGTGCGCGCTCCTGAGCACCTCTCCGCAGCTGGAGGCGGCGGATCAGCTCCTGAAGAACGGATCAGTGCGGCTCGCTGGGCTGGGGCTTGGGTAGAGGGCTGAGGAAGTTGGTTTTTTTTTTTTTAAAGCTGTAATAGGTGTGCTTTTCTGTTCAGAAATTTGACTGTCACAATACGGCTGTAAGGTGCAAAATCTCTCAAGTGAGCTTTATTAATGATAACGTCTACTTCTGTAGTGTCTCACAAGCAAGTATCATTCCAGCGCTAGTTGGGAAATTACAACTGCTGGACCGGCTACATCCCAGAACTTGGGTTTGTCTGGCCGCAGGATACCCGAAGGACCGCTCTCCACCTTTCTTGTGCAGCTGTCCCTGCCTTTATGAGATGTGATAGTCCGTGGTTTTGTATTTTACCTGTGGCAGCTTAGATGTGGACAGAGACTCTTCCCAGCATTGCCGCTGGCGTGGCTAACTCTTGCACGCCGCCTGTGAAGACCCTCATTACAACTGCAAACAGCTTCTCCTTTTGGGGTTTATTAAGCTGCTTACTGATAAGCAGCAGGAGTGATTTGGCTCCATTACTCAGCAGTCCCAGCTCCCCTGGCCCTGAGCAAACAAGCGAAGACGTTAGGGTGGAATCCATTAAATCGAGCTTGTTTGATCAGTGTCCAGCGCACTGGCTGTGTCAGTGCCCAGTGTCCTGGCACTGACTGTGAAGAACATTGATACTTCACCAGAAACACGGTCTCTCTTTTCTTTTATGTCTTCTTCCTTTAGCTCAAGTAGTCATCTAGTCCTGTTTGTCTTTTAATGAGATCAGCTTTTGTTCCCTATCGGAAGGTTAAAAATAACCACAGTGAAATAATGTTCTGATTGCGGCACCTGGTGCTACTTGCTTAGTGGTCTTGGATGCAGAAGGATGACGAGAATTTTCTGATTTTTATATAGGTACCCTGCTAATGAAGCTTTGCTGTCCAAGCCATGTCATTTAACATGAAAAAGAAAGCAGGATCCTGGCTATCCTGTGTTCTTGGACCAGCTCCATGATACAGAGTTCATCCTGTGTCTCAGAACTGTGCTCTGGATTTGCAGATCTTTTTTCTCTTAGTTGTTCCTTCTGCTGCTGGGGGGAAAAAAACTTGAAAATGTGCACAATCTGTAAAATGCCTTGGAGCACTCAGTCTTCAACAAGACTGAAGCAACGCGTGAAGGTGTAAGCTTCCCCAGTGGTGCTACAAATGTGTAGCGTGCTGCACTGATACTGAATATTTTTCCAAGGTATTGAGGAATGTGGAATTTTTGCCAGGGCCCAGACACCAATGGGCGGTATTTTGCTTTTTTGTTTTTGTTTTCTTTTCTCTCTCATGTGCTTTCTCGCTCGCTCTCTCCCTTCGTTGCTAAGACCAGGCTCCCCTCCTGGTTTGTGAGGAGCTGGGCAGAAGGCACGAGGCAAAAGCCAGGATTCAGGTGGCAGCTGGGACTGTGGGGTGAGCTGAGACTGCTGGAGGGGGCAGGAGCCCCAAGGATGCCCGCCTGCCCCTTTTTTGCCCAAGTGGGTGAGGAGAAGGGAGTCCTTATTTGAACTGCTTAAAATCAGCAAAGTATGAGAACATAAGGGCTTCTGACTCCAGTCCCTGCTTTTGCATCTCATATAATTCCTTTCATAAAGTAATCAATCTCAAGTTTAAGCTTGTGTAGAAATCCTTGTCACATTTCCAGGCTAAGCTTCTTAACGGGCAACTTTACACCCATGTACTCCGCTGCTGTCATTGTCCTTAGAATACTCATGCTTCCTCCCTCCCCAGTGTAACCACTGCTGGAAGAGCCAGCCTAGCTTTTCTTGGCTTTCAGTCTGCAGGACTAAGCAACTCAAGCTTGTAATCTCTAGGAAAAATGTGCTCTTTACTTCTCCGATTATCCTCAGATCCCGTCTTTGCACCTTTTCCAGTCTGGATATGTCTTTTTTGAACATGAGTGACCCAATTAAAAATATTTCACGTGGAACCTCACTGAAGTCTTGTATGATAACATCTCTTTGGTGTACCAGAAGATCACATCAGGTTGGCTGGGTTCTGTGTTGCTGCTTGGGCTGAAGTAGCAGAAATGAATGCTTAGTCCTCAGAATTGGAGTTATGGCGTTGCCTGTTAAATCCTCTGCCCCCAAAATACAGGAGATCAGCGTGTCTGGTTGGCATAAGATTAGCTAGAGATCATCTTTATGGCCAGCTTGTTGCCTAGTTGTTTCTTGTGTATTTTAGGTGTGCTGTTCTTAACAGATGGCAACAACCGTCAGCCAAATGTTGGCATTATTACATGCGCAGAGCTCTGAAGTCACGCAGTCCAAGTCACTCTGTTTCGGGTAACAAAACCTCTGATCAAAAATGTATGTTTGTATTCTATGCCAAGAGCTGCAAGGTATATTTATAACTTTGTACAATTGTCTTTGAGTACTTCTGAGAAGGTTGCATACCTCAGCGAACAAGCAGATACATAATTCTGTAAAGTTTGTAACGATTTTCGTGAGTACACTTTTATGTCTTCGTTTTCCTCATGTGCTATCATTCCTAATATAGCATAAGATCATTAACAACAGCACTTCATAAAAGAAATATAGAGGGATTAATAAGTAATGGCATACTCAGAATTCAAAGTGAGCAAAGATTAAGCACTTGCATTTCTGTCTCTTTAACCCAAGCAATTACAGGGAGAAGATATTGCATTGGTTAAGCTTGGAGAGACCCAGAGCTGTGCCTATATCAGACATATGTAATAGATCATTTATTTATTTTTTTAAAAAGCCTCTTATCCAACTGGCAGAATGAATACTGCAAGTTTGCCTGTTGTTGGCATTTTATACTTCAAACGCTTAACACACACACACACACACACACACCCCAACAAAAAGAGTGGGGGGGAAGGCGGAATATGCCCAGCCTTTCAGCCTTTTTCCCTGAATACTTCTCTTGGTCACATTGCCACCTTTGAACATGTGGGATGTCGTGGTTTGGATTTTCTCTGTTGTTATTTCTTTAAGACTACACTCCACAAAATGAGATTCATGTTCTTATGACATTGTCATCTTGTTTGATTATAGGATAATGTTCACAGTGAAGGAGTATGTGAGGCAGTGAGTGGTGTTAGCAGGTGATTAAATGGTACAGTGAAGCTAAGACACTTGATAATTACAAAACCTGTTGGTTGTGATTGTATTCCAGTGAGATAATATTGAGGGGGGAAGAAAAAATTTTTTTTTTCTCCTTTTTCAAGTGCTTGTGCTGCTATTTCTCTGCGTTTGTCTCGGGTACCACTATAAGGACAAGTGGGTTTATTATTCAAATAAACATTTAAACATTCAAAAACTTTCCTTACAGGCTGAATCTTCTAAGATTTGGTCCTTGCCTGAATGTGAAATTGATTCTTCTTGTGCTTAATGTTAATTCTCAATAAGATATGGTACTTACCATTGAATTTGTGGTTTTACTAGGAAAATGCCAAACTCCTTCACCTTAAATTTTTTTATACAGAGTTCCATACTTGCTGTGCTAATATCTGGAATGTTTATCAAGTATAGCTGGCAAAATGGAGCAGATCTATGGTATTATTTTAGATAGCTTGCGACTGTGTGGTTAGGTAGAGTACGACAGTAAAAAGGGGAAAGTTACTAGTGGCACGTAACTGATAACTGGGCTAGCAGAGTAGCCTTAATACTCTTCTAACAATTGTGATTACTTTAACATCTTTTTCACTTGTAGAAATGGCAATACATTATGCTTAAAGAAATAATACCTTCTGTTTTTACAATTAAAGCTGCATTTCAACTGACCTGAGTAAATGTGACCTCTTTTGGTGATGTCCATCTCTTTTGGTGATGCCCGTCTCTTTCTGTCATCCAGTCATGTACATCCCCGTTTATCATCCTCCTTGTCTGATAGATGAAGTGGGCATCCAGTAGCTGTTGCAAACACTAGAGAAGGATTTGAGGAGAACTAGAACAGGGATGAGAAGTCCTCACTCTCCAGAGCTGCATCTATTTGGGAATTCAGTGCTGCACCCTCCACTTTTTGTGGGGAGGAGGAGTAAGAAACATGCAATTCCCTATTTAGATGGACTGTAGTTCATATCAACTCAGCTGGTGTTTCATCAAATTTGAGCCTCTGTTTGCTCCCAATCTCCTCTGGCTGATGCAAAAAACACACATACAAAAAACCCCACACATATTTTATTTGTTGGTGCCATTTATAACTTCAAACCTTCAGATGCTTTGATCTGGGGAACTGGGGAAGGTTTCTGCTGTAAGCAAGCTCTGACTTCCAGAGCATCTGATGGAACTTGTCTCACCTGACTGCGCAATGGTCCAGTACAAATAGAGAGGAGGGCTGCTACCCATTTTTAAGGATAATCTACAATCATTTTGCATCTGCTACAGGTTATTTTTCATTTTGAACATTCTTGAAACTCTTGCATAAAATCTTGCATTGACCAGGTACAGACAGCTTATCATAGCTGGATGCGATTACAGGCGTGATTCATGAACACCAGTGGAGACTGTCCTTAATATTTTGTTTGTTGAAGTGAAACAGAAAAAGTCAGAATTGCACAGTGATAGTGTCTGGCTAACCCAATTCATTTTGTCTCCGCAACAGTGATGACACAGAACATTAAAGCAATCCTTATTTAGGAGATTATTTTTAACAGGGGCAATGGTGCCAATAGCACAATGGGTCTTTGATCTTCAGGCATTGCTCTTTTTTGAGCTCCTCAAGTACTGTGCAAAGCTCTGCTGTCAGAATGTATTCTGCAATCATAACTGCAGAAATGCGTTGTGAAATAACGAGCATTATGGGATAGAACTGGTCACTAGTGGAATCCAAGGTACCGAAGGTATATGGAAACAGATTAATCTCATTGTTAAAGCAGGCAGACAGTATCCACAACATGGATTAGTAATCAAAATATATTTCTTATGTTCTCTTCCCATCCCAAAAAGGAAAAAAGGGAGAAAAATGGGCTGGGGTGACGGAGTGGGATGAAAATGGGCTGGAGTGGTGGTGGTGTTTGTTTTGGTTTTCTTTTGTTTTTAGTGGACTTCCAAATTCCAAATTTTTGAAGTTTCATCTATTGGGAACTTGCACTCAGTGCTTTCGTTCATCCCATTTCCTGTGCGCTTCACTTTCCCTCCTAGATCTTTTATCAGATTTCCAGCAGTTTCACAAGCTGGTGCCTGCTGCGGGGCCCTGATGAGCTTCTAGCTGAGTTTAGTTCACAGCTCCTTCTTGGCATTGTGCAGCCATTCAGAAGCTGGTGGCTTTCTTTGTTGAATGATGTTGGATGCTTCTTTGTGCTAAGGCAAAGCACCAGGTAAGAAGCATTTGGTCGGTTGCAGAGGCTTTCGTTTCCCTTCTGGCATATATCCCTTTCCCAATTCCCGTGCACTCAATGGAGTTTCTTAGCTGCTAATTGTTTTTGTCTTTTTATGTGACTCACTGGAATGATAATCTAGTAGGCCCTCTAGAAAGCTTTTGCCCAATTTTCTCTCCTTAAAGCTAGAATTTATTATGCGTTTCTACACCACCAGCTCAATTAGAATTGTGTAATATTGTACCAAGACATAAGCAAATAATCAGTCGTGTAGAGCTTCCTGGAAAGTGAGATGATCTTTTCCTGTGCAGGAAAAGAACATACCTGTACCTCCTGCCTAACCCAGATGGAGACTGACTGCCTCTATTACATTTAAGGTTATTCCTAAAAATATAGCCATGATACACGAAACAGTTGAAATAGCATACTGAAATTGTACATCCTATAATGGATTACATGCTTTATTTCTGAATATTGGAAAGCCAGGCAGTGAAGTCCTCAAAAGAGTGAACTGTATTGAGCAGAAGATAACTTTGCCTTGAGATTTCGTGTTTTTACCAGCTACTACCATTTTAAATACAGTGGCAATCAAAGTTATTTACAGACTTGTTCCCAAAATCGGTCATATTTTTATGGTAATTTTGATAAATAGATAATTTCATACACTTAAGAAGGGGCTGTAAGGTGAGCTGGTTTGACCTCCTGTGTATGACAGGCAAGTGTGTTTTACAAAATTGCTTTCTTACATTAATCCCTAAATTAGACTAAATCATTCCATCCTCAGGAGATTAAACACAGGAAGAGTACAAGGAGAAGTTAGACTGCGCAGAGCTCGTTAATAAATGAGCCTCTTCAAATAGTGTTTTGGAAGATAACATTCCTCAGGTAATCATTTCTTCTCACCTGTTAATTAGCCTATTTATGAAGTCTAGAAAGGGTTTTATTAAGAAAGTTAAAATTGTCACTGTGGATTTATCATCTCCAAGTTGTGCATAAAGTCCTTCCGTGGAACAAGAGCAAGGCCACCCTGAAGACGTTTGTTGGAGGAGCTCTGGCATGCCGATGCCATACAATCGGAGCAGTCTCAGCAGCTCCTCTGGAATGCCACGGCGATGTCTGTGAATGTAACTTGACTGCAAGTGCTTCCCACCATTCGGCTGCATCTGGAGATGACTGCTCGCTCAAGGACATTGCTCTAAGAAAAGTCCCTGCAAAAGTGGTTTCTTCCTCTGTTTCACTCTGGCCCTCACTGAATCATAATGGGGTTAGGTTTTAGGGTTTCTTAAAATCTTAAGGTGTACCTATGTCGACATACTTCTAAAACACGCAAGACTTTTGTGCCTTTAATTAGTGTCTGTCCTCTAGCACTTTTTAAACTCCATGAGGGGCATCTCCCTACATTTTTATGTGCTTCAAAACTTTAAAAATATGGCCCTTCAAGTTTGAGACCTCTAGGAAATCAAGGTTATTACCACAGAAGTAAGGTAGCTATCCAGTTATCGTCATGCTGCAGTGATGGATCACGGGATCTGTGGCGTGGATTCCTGAAGGGCTCCGCCCATGCGTCTGTCTGTATGAACACCTTTTCCTAACCACGCCAGAAAATGAATGTGGGCTTGTGACTTCAGGCAGGAAATCATCTGCTGTGGAATGACACGTCTGCTTGGGAACATTTCATTTTTTTAGTTTAAAATTCATTTCCTTCCACTGTGGGAATGAGCTAACTATTATGGGAAGGTAATGAGCTCCCAGCAGCTACCGCAGTTGTCGTGCGGTGGTGAATATCAGGCTTGGGCTGGCAGTTCGTGTGTGTCTATTCATCTTGATCACATCAGTTTGTGAGCTCTGGTACCAGTGTTTCCATTATTTCCTGGCTTTTCTGTTTTTTTTTTACTGAGACCTTATGCAGAGGTGCCTTGCTTGTTTGGGGTGAGGTGTTGTATTCACCTTTCTAGGGAAGCGTTGTAGAAGCCTTTTATTTTATTTACTTGGGGCTTTCTAATTCTGAAGTGTTTTCTTGTTTTTAGGTGGGTTTGATGGCATAATGAGTTCTACTGTGTGCTCTCAATCATCGGCTTTTGGGGGAGTTGGCTTCTAGCCTTTTTTGCTTGTTTCCAGTTGCAGAAATGTTCCTCTATTGTTTGGTACCAGGTGGTTTTATTCTGCCACTATAATCGATACTTGTTTATTTGGTGGTTTTGTTTTTTTCTGCTCTGCACAGCACAACTTTTGAAGCTGTGGAACAGTTTGTAGGGATATACAAACACTGCAGTCACATACTGTGCTTTCCTGAGTTGTCAAAGCTGAAAGCAGTGTATGTGTTTGTTCAAAGGCCACAAGGTAGAGGTGTAGAGAAAACATAATTTTCTGTAGTGGGAGTTTTGGTAGGAAAACAAGATTGGGAAAAAGATAAGCCCAACCTCTCCCTCTCATATATTCAAATCACATCATGCATGTATTTTCTCAAGGATATGTAGGAACAGGATGAGTAATGTATTGCTAAGAATAAAAAAGGCACAAATATTTTAGTTTGGTTTTGGGAAGACAAGACACTTTGGCTACACAAAATTTACATCAACCGTCATCAAGTTAACTGCAGCAGAGCACAGAAACAAGAACTGCCTGCAAGGGTGCCGTGGTTTAGGGAAGTTTTGAACAAACCTTTTCATTTCTTCTCCATCTTCACTAGTTGTGTCAACTTGTTTTTAAAATCGTGTTTCTAGTTTTTAATCCTATAAAACCTAGATTTTCTGATTTTGAGTTCTGAGGTCTGTCCTTTTGTGGGAAGTTCATGCTGGAGAAGATGCGAGCGGTTCCACCCCAAAGCTCTGTCTGAGCCAGGAGTCGGCGGTGGGAGGAGGCAATGAGCTCACGTGGGCACAGGACTACGAAACCGAGCATCCAAGGAAGCTTTTATCTCTGGACTTGCAGGCTGAATCCTTGGGGTGCAATCTGCAAGCTTCTCATGGCTCAGATCCTGCAGGGTTCATTTAGCTCTCTATTTGTGATTCCTCTGCGGAGACAAGGTAGAGAAAAGAGAAACAATGCTTTTTTTGTTGTTGTTTTTCCTTCAGTTTTTCTGTTTGGCTTAAATCAGTGTAACAACTGCTTGCCACATCTAATTCTTTAGTGTTGGTTTGGCCTCTGAAAGTTTTATTTTACCTCTTTATTAGTTTTATATTAGTATGGTGCTGCTCATATGCAGCACTTGACTTGGTCTGACGGAATACTTGGACAAAAGAAGAAAACAGCATGTCTGCAGTTAGTTAAAATAGTATTAGTTATTTAGAATAATACTTTGGGCATGAGATGTTGTCTATAGTATGGCCATACATACCTAGTCCCTACCCCTTGTCCCCTAGCAGTATACCGAGAGAATCCCTGAGCAGCTTTTCCTTTCCCCTTCTCCTACAGACTGTATCACTGCCCAGCTGCAGCAGCGACCTTAAAAAACAAACCACCACCACAAAAAACACCAAAAAAAAAAAAAAAAACCTTATAGCTTCTTTATGAAAATAAGTAACCTAGTCTGGACTAGAAATGGATTTTTTTTTTTTTTCTGGCAGTGACAAACACACATGGGTGGTGCTGCACAACCAATCCTTGTCTTGAAACTTTTGCAGTAGGCAGGTCTTGGTCTGACAAATCACTAACAAACCTGCTTTGCTAGAACTGAGCTATCTGTAGCAGAAGCTCACTTGATGGCTGCAACGTATCCTTTACTATCACACACAACTCTTCATTTCCATTCCTGGCTCCAACTTTTTTCTGTTGCCTGATTAAATAAAATTAAAGAGTTGTCTTGGTCTGCTTTGCTATCTCAGTTTGCACTTAGTTGTCGTGTTGCGTATATTTTGCATTTGAATAAAGGAAAAATTTGAGATACATATATTGGACATAAATTGTGCAGATTTTCGGTTTCATAGCAAGACTCAGAGCAAACCAAATTCTGATACAGACTACAGAAGAGATATATCTGTTGAGATTACAATAGGAAGTTTCAAAATATCATTCCCAGGAGAACTCACTGAGTGTATTTCCAGAAATTGCAGAGAAACTGGATGACCTTTCAGTTTGTTTATCTAAATCCCTGCAGTTCCTGTTTCAAGTCAGATACAACAGTAATAAATATTGATCAGTGAAAATTATTCTATACTTTCAGATTTATTTGTTTTTTTTATATTAACGATTAAATCTATGCACTCCAGCCAGGCTTTCCACTCTTGTTATCCAGCATTTTGCTTTTCTGCAGGGTCTGCTTCTGGAAAGAATTCCCCAGATGTTGCAGTTCTGGTATTCCTGCTCTGCTCTGGTATGACCTGCAGAACTGCACTCTTTTTCCTTTGGGTATGCTACTGCCCAAACACAACAGTATTTGGAAGTAGATAAACATGGAAAAAAAAGTTACAAAATAAAAGGCTATAAACTGTTTCTAAAGAACATGTTTGTTCAGTGTGTTTGCTGGGTACAAAATGCTCGTATTTGCTCATGGGGCAATGCTAACAGTTGTAATCAGTATGAGAGAGGACTGAAGGATGCTCTGGAAAGAACAGGGTAAGCCTGAGGATTAGAACAATGAACAAAAAACGTATGGACTGACTAGTCCAAGGTGCAAGCCTATGCATTTTGAATCAAAAGCATGGATTTTTTCCTTCATCTGTAGTAAGTGCATCTTTTGAAAAGGATCAGAGTATATTAATCATAAAAGGAGCCATGAACGACCAATGTGACATAATAAAATGGATGCAGGATCATACAATGTTCTTGTTAAGGACTGAAGATGTAAGAAAAGATTGTTGTCCCTAAACGTAGTTTGCTGTGAAGGCCTTATCTTTAATGCTTCGGATATATTTGCTTATCTTTTTCAAGAAATGTGCACTAAAGCTGGAAGCAATGCAGAAGAGGGCTTGCAGGAAAAGCAAAGATCACAGAACTGGGAGGTCTGTGTGACAAGAGCTGGTAAACACATGGAGAAGAACCTTTCAGTCTGGGAGTAGGTGCGGCTTTCTGCAAATAGATGGCTGTAAGAAAATTGGGGCTGGATGTTTGAAGAGGTTTCTAAGGGGTGAGGTCTTCAAGACCTTTCCAGTAGGAGGAATGTGTAATTTGTAACTTCCCATACAAAAGATAGTCTGCAATAGTACAAGGCTGTGTTTGTAGACTCATGAGGTTTCTCTGGTTTTCTGTCCCTAAAAATACATTGTAGTTGTTGGGCAATCTCTGTGTTTGGTTGGGAACCTGTGTTTAGTTTTTAGTTAGAGGGTTATGTGTTAGAAAATGTGTGAAACTCATTTTATATTTGGTTAATCGCAGCCTCTCTGTTTTCTACTTTTCCCACAACAATTTGTATTTTACCAGATTGACATCCTTCAATGGAAAAATTGAAGTAACATAATTCCTACCGTGCTTCAGTGGAAATGAACTTGGGAAAAAAATAGAGGAAGAAGTCCAGGGGTATAAAGTTACAACGTCTGGCCTGAGTGCTTATAATTACAGGATTTTTGCACCAGAAGTAGAGGGAGAAATGAGCTGCAGCTGAATTTATATACACTTGAACACGATGAGGGAAATTGGCCATGAAGGCTTTTGTCAGACATCTTGTGTTATTTAGGGAACAAGCAGTCTTAACTTTGGCACTCCTGTGGAACTTACAATCAGTAATTAAAATAAAACTGTGTTTAGCAGTAGACAAGAAAAACATCGTCTTGCTGGCAGGCTTAGAGCTAATTGTACCAGTGATCATTGAACTGCCTGTGTGTGTCCACATCCTTCTGCTGTATACATAAAATGTGGAGAAATGGAGCAGCCCTGTAGCAAGTCACTGAGAGGAAAACACTGAGCTTCTGAATACTTGCTTCTAGGGTGATCTTGGTTTCATTTGATAATTTTGGGTTGACTAGGAAGCCAAATATAAATTTTTGGTTCTCCCTCTCTATTAGTAGAATGTTTTACCAGCTTAAACAGATGATGTAGTGACAATTTTTGATCTTTATCTTTTTTTGATCTGACCTCATGGACATTTCTACAGTGTTTCAGCTGAGAGGTGGGGGAATAAGTTTTGTTCAAAATGCTAGTTCATCAAAACAGACTTTTCATGAGAATACATTACTTTTGATGGTGTTTTTTTTTTTTTTTTTTTTACTCAAGATTGAGGTCCAGGATGAAATATCCTCTTGAGTGCAGAACTGAGACAAACCTGTGACCTTCTGTGAAACCATTCTGCACAGGAGGGATGCTGGTTCCAATGTGCTCTCTCCATGCAGGTTATTTTTAGGTGTTGTGGAGAAGTCTGCCTAATATGGCTTATTTTCTCATGTTTTTACCCAGTGGGGGTGCTTAGCAAGTCTATGACTCTTCGCATTCATTTTACATGTAAATGCTGTACAGCTCTGCATCTACTTTCCTCTATTATCTGAAGCTGTATTTCTTGTTTGAGTGACATCTATAATTAGACACATCCTCAGGTTTTATTAAAAAGCATGAATAAGCTAGACTCATAATTTTGGCCCTGTTCATGAACTTGTTTCAGAATCTGGAGATATATTTACGATGACGCTTCTCTCCTTAAATTAATTCTGTAGGTGTTTAATTATTTCATGTTGGTTTGTCCTCTGATTCTCTGTCAGTCTGGTGTTAGTATTGATTTAGTACAATCAAATAACTTATTTTTTCCTGTAGCCCTTTGTTAACCAAATGCCTTACTTTTTCTGTTCTCACTCTGTGTTAGATTTCAGTCTTGGCTTTGATATCATTCCCACCACTGTGATGTCTTTTCTCTGTGTAAACCTCTTCTGAATATACGCTGGATTTACGGTGTCATCACACTGTGTGTATGTAGAATCCACTGTGCTGCTATTTGTCAGTTTAAACCATGCGGTTTGCATTCATACTGTCCCGTTGTGATAACTCATACACCTCTTCCAGTTGATTCAGAGCATTAAACTTGCCTTTCTAATTGTCATTTGTATTTCTTCTCGTGGCTTATGGACTTTTTTAAAAATAGTTGAAGTCTCTGGAATCTCTGAAAACTCTTCTACTGTCTGTAACCAAATGGCAGGCAGTGCTGAGGAGTCCTCCTGCAAGTTGTACACCAGCATCTTCCTTGGCTCTCAGTTTTAAGATGGCAATGAGGCGGACTGCGTGCCTGCAGAGCTGACCGTCTCTTTAGCTGGCGGTACAGCAAGGTAAGTGCTGATCCAAAAGGACATCTTTTCGGGCCACATTGTTCTGATGCAGAGCAATGTTGTCTGCTCTTTGTATATGTTGTCAGCTCAGGCAATAGGAAACACTCCTAAGTTTTCTAAATGTGTTTTTGTTGTTGTGTTTTTGTAAAGTAATCATCTCTTTTAAAAACACTTTAGTGGTTAGGTCATCCTGCCTGAAATGCCAAAAAGCTTTCCGTGTAGCCAGGGCTTACAGGAACTGCATTCCATTCTCTGAATGCTAAAAAGTAACTGCAGTAAATGTAGAAAAGATGAAGGAAGTCCTGTCAGGTGAATGGGGAAGGTCTAAGCTCCAAACATTTGCTCTGACTACACGTAAAATGTGTTGGGTCTCATCTTCTCCTACTTGCGTGGCACTTACCAGCACGGCACAACGGTGTCACAGCACAGGACTCCTTTGACATCAGTAGAGTATATGGGAGCATAAGCCAGGGTAGGAACCGACCTCACTCACTGACCTGACAAAAAAACAAAGCAAAACAGAGTCTGGGGCAGACTTAGCATCTTCCAGTTATGATAGGCTCAGAAGTGCAAGCTGCATTCATAGAGTAGTCCTGTGGAAGTTTTGTCCTTGCTTAATTCCGATAAGCTGTATTGTTGGATCTTTCTTTTCAAGTAAACAACAACAACAAAAACCTCTAATTCTCCCCCACCCCCAAAGAAAAAAATCAAGAGCAAAGCAGTGGTTTGGGACAGTCTCCTTTTTTTTTTTTTTTTTCCTAATTAGGAAAATCCGTAGATTTTTCCACCATGTCTCATTTTCTAGTACACTGAAATTAATCCCATGGAGCAGGGAGAATATCTCTGCAGGCCATGCAGGGTAACAGTATTTCTTCACTGTAGAGAGAAAATTATTTTGTTCACTTTCTAAGGAGACTTTACTACAGTGGCTCATAAGTACTTTACGAAAGAAGCCACAATACTTGTCCTTCATGGATGAGAAATCCTATGCTCCCTGGGATTACTGCCTTTCTCTAATCCAGTTTGTTATCAGCTATTGTGGGAGGAAAAGAGCAGCAGGGGTTTTCGGTTTTTCTGCAGCTGGAGAGATGCCAGTCTCTAAAGGAATCTTTCAGGGAAAGTGGAACACAGCAATTACGGTAACGATCCGGTCCTGGTTTGGCGATGGACACGAGTCCTTGCAATCTGCTGCAAAGAACAGACGTTTCCCATGACCTGCTAATTAAGCCTGCAGCAACATCATTAATGGCCCTGTTTGTGTAGGACAAAGCATCTGCTCGTGTGTGTGTGTGTGTGCATGTTTCTGTTTGGATCCGAGGAAATTCTTTACCTCTGCAGCAATCTGCTTTATTGCAAAACTGCTGGTGATGATGACTGGTGTTGTGTTGATGTGGTATGTGCAAATGTTGGCTGGATACACGCATGTTGTGGGGATGTTCACCCCTGAAGAAATGCCGGGAGATCTTTGAACCCGCTCACCAGGCAGTGATTCGCGTTGCTGCGTGCCGGCAGAACAGAAGGGGCCACCAGTCCAAATGCAGGTGTGGCGTCTCAAAGCCCTGTCAGGGTAGCAAGAGCAGCTAAAGCATGTTTTCTGAAATACAGGGCTTCTGCCGGTGGTACTTCTTTGCACATGCCTCCTGCTCGTGTTCTGGAGGTGGGCTCCCGCAGCGTGGAGTTGGTGGGGTGCTGCCAGCATGGCACCGCAGCGGGGTGCCCGCCTCTCTCGCGGTCAGGGTTGGGCTGCTGGCCCCGGCCTGGTCCTGTGCCTGGGTTTGGCAGCGAGCTCTGACGTACGTGTGCAAGGGGCTTCTGTTAGCCCCTGCACGGGAGGAGTAGCAGGGTGAGGTGAACACCGATTCCTCACGCTCAAAGCCTGCCGTGTGTGGTGCTGGTGCACGCGAGGGAACCGGTCCGGCGGTCTGACAGCTGCTCTGGGATTTTTACAGAAGATAAACCACAGAGGAGAAACGAGATAAGACGGCAGGAAATTAGGAGGTGTCCCCCGGTCTTCCTAAACAGCAGAGATGATATTCTTGGTGGGATCTGTTCCATAACTTGCTGTTAGATGAAGATTAGTATGAGAATTAGAAGGTGGATAAGAAATCGGTCAGCGGAAAGGATAATATTGGACTGTTTTGAAAGGAAGTACTCACTAGGTGGAAGATTACTAACAAAACTCATCAAGAACCAGTTCTGAGAGCAAATGTGGTTAATGTTTTCACTCAGCCTTTGAACAAAACCAAAGAATGTGTTTAATGAAGGCTGAATTAGTAATGGCATTGTGGTAATTTCATTTTAAACTCTATGCTAAATAAACCTTTTAGTTAGGCTTGCGTAGTTTGCTGAGAAGTAATTTTTGAATGTCCCTGGTCAAACAGAAGAAAAAAGATGACAGAGAAGTAGAAGATAACAGCAACTTTTTGGTTTCAGCTAGGGCTTCACTCTGAAGTTAGAGCTAGGAATGCATATAAAAGATTTTCTGAAAGGGATGTAAATTATGAGAATATAGGACAAGTCTTTTTTACATCAGTCTCCTAACAGAAATGATGAATTATATTAAATAGTGAATATTCAGTAAGCCTAAAAAGAAATGAGAAGAATTAAATTTGTTTTCTTCCATAATTTACAAACACTTTGATTAGAGCTGTTGGAATAAAACATCTTTTGCTGCTGTGCTCTTTTAGATGTATTTTCAAGATTTTATTTCATGGGTTTTCTTTCTGTTTTTCTGACTTCAGTGTTTTGAGAACTTGTGAGTATTTAGCACTGTTGGACTGAGAACTTTTTTTATTGCCTTGTGCATGTAAGCTCTCCACTAACACGACCTATGCTTCCATCCTTTAGCTTATCTCCTTGCTGAACTGTAACATAAACTATCGTTTTAGTCCACTTAAGAGGTGACCCATAGTGCCAAATTGATTTTCTCATCTTGGTGATGTGTAGACTGAGCTCACGATAGTTACGCGTGTTTCTTTTCAGTTGTGACCTACAGTTGAATTTGGATCTGATCCCTGTGGTGAATTGCAGCAATCCTCTATGCTTCCCTTCTTTCCAGCCATCTCTATTCAAAATCCTCTATCCTGTGTTTCAGCTTTGTGCAAGATTCATTGCGTGCTTTGTGTCATTAATAACACAGATGTAAAGTGTGTTCACAGGACAAGTGAAAAAAAGTAAATGTCATGGCAGACAAAAGCATTTCCAACCAGTGATTTAAATCAAGGATGGGTGAACGTATGAAAAATATAAATAAAATCAAAGCTGCCTGCATCCCTTGAAGATAACATAAGATGCTGCGAGGGGTTAGATATTGGATATGCAGCTGGAGGAACTTCTAGATACTAACTCTGGAAAATTTATGTTTCTGCTCTGTACTTCAGCTTGCTTATCTCCAGATTAAGGGGTAATATTTCTCAAATACCTGCTGAAACATAACAGCTTTTTGCAGAATCTTTGAAGAAGCCCAACTAAAGGTGTTCTGAAACCTTCCACATTCAGTGTCACCTTTCGCTGTTGTAAAGTGAGCTTCCACTGCTCTAAATTCAGGTCTTGGGAAGAAAGATTGCCCGTTAAAGTCAGGAAAAATAAGGCGTACCTAAACTTGAAGGGATTTATGGATACATACCATTAGAGAGGTTCTAAATAACATCAGTGGAGGGAAGAGCAGAGCCAGCCAGTCTCATTGTTTCGCTGTTTCTCACTCATCCCTGCCTGTATCTGTGCAGATAGTGTTTTCTGAGGAAGTTTCAGCATCAGTCATGGCTTTCTGGAGCTTGCTGAACTCCGCAAGCTTTCAAAGTGCAGATACTCTTTTTCTGGAATTTGTCATATTTCGAAGTATAATGGTTTTCAATAGTTGAATTAGGCTAAAATTTGGAGGAAAAACAAACAAAAAACCAAAACACCCAACATCCCAAATGGTGGTATTCTATCTCTGTCCATACACACACACAGGCACATACATATATATACACTATTCTAATAGAATTTGCCTGCCTACTTAAACCTAAAGCATAACATAAGTAATAATAGCAAACATAGGGATGGAAGGAAAATTTGATTTCCTCTAGCCTAGCCGTCGTGGAGGACAGGGTGGAAGGATGTGGTGGGGGGAGAGCCAAAATGCTGGGGCTGGATGGGAGCACACATGAAGGAAGAGGAGGGAGGAGGATGTGCCTGTGGAGGAAATGGAAATAAAAGGAGGGCAGGTGGAAGAAGCAGCACATAAAATGGTGGAGTGTCCTGGAGATGCAGAGCCTAAGCTGCTGTAATGAAAGAAGACCTCGGTGTCTTGCATGCTTCTTGTGCCCACCCCAGTTTGGATTATTTTGTAAGTCTCTCAAGTGGAACTGCTTAACTCAGTTCAGTTGCCCGAGGCAGAGTCTTCCTGCATCTAGAATATTGTCTCTGCTGGGAGTTAATTATATGGACTGAATAATTAATGTTCACTTTTGGTAAATCAAATAAAATAAAGCAGATTTCTGTCTCTGGTACAATTTATATAACAGAAAAATATTTTTCATGCGCAAACAGAAAGGCTAGTACAGGAAAAAAATTGAAATATTATGATGTTTAAAATAATAAAATGCTTTTTTTTTTTTTTTTTAATCTGGGTTCATCTTAACTTTGTTCTCACCCCAGTAATTGTGTATGGGTATGGGCTATATTACTGTAGAGTAAAATTAAATTAAGAACATAAGATGATGTTTATAATCACAAATGCGTTTTCATGCATACAAGCTACTGATGAAACTACCAAGCATAAGAAGGCAGAAAGACATTACATTTCTTTTTTCTCACATAGTTGTTTTTACCATGGTATCTCAGTAATACCTGAATTGGCGTTGGGCAGGATCATCACACAGACATTAGGCGTCTCGCTGTGCATGTTTCTGTTGCTTCATGTCTCCTAATGTTAAGAAATACAGCCAAGATCACTGTTCATGTCTGTTGAAAAATAATCCTGGGGATTATTTTTAGTTTCCTGAGATACTTGGCTAGAGGAATACTAATGACAGTGAAATGGGTAACAGCTTCTACTGTACATTTTTTTAGCTATATATTGGATGTAACAGAATGTTTACAAGAAAAAATAAAAGAAAATTTAAAATGGCTGAACACATTGTCAACCTTAAAAGTGATGTTGTTGTAAAATGTATTTATGTAGGAATAATTCTTCAGAGGTGGTTAATATTTTATGGCTTACAAACATTCCTTCCCAATACTTCAGCATTGCCAGGCACTATTTTTTTGTCTCTTTCAAAAGTAACTTTTATTTTACAACAGTTTTTACTTCTAAACTCCATTCTCTAGGAATTTTCTCACGACTTTTTCTAATCTGCTTCACTACATTCCTTATGCTTTTGAGATTTTTATATTGACTCGTGTTGACCAGTTGTCTCAGCATTTCAGCCTCGATCCACACGGTGCTTAGGTCCTGCCGACCTTTAAGCACATGTCCAGCAGGAGCAGCTCACGTTCCTGAAGGTGAGCATCCCTGTGGGTGCTCAGCTCCAGCTGTGGCCAGTGCACGTGCTGCGGGTAAGCTCTCATAAGCATGGTGAGCAAAACAGCACAGTCCACTGTTTTAATGTGTATCACAATAAATGCCTTTTGTAATCAAATTTTTGGTCTATAGAAACAATGCTGTAATGCTTCCAAGCCAGCTGATTCCATCGCAGAGGGCTTGCTGCAGAAGGCTGTGCAGGACGGATAGGAGGAGAGAAGATGGAGCTTGTGGCAGCTGGTTGTGCGTAGTCTTCAATGTCTGTAGGATGTTTTAAATAGAAAACCTATGTCTCTGTTAGAAGGGTGTTGTAAGTACTTAGGAGGAGAGAGAAGTCACGTGTATAATTCCAAAGGACTATTTTGTCCCGCCACTCTAATCTTCCTGTTCCTTGTTTTCTTCTCTGCATCGTCCCCAAACCAACAAACCAAGCAGAAGCACTCCAGTGGCACGCTGGTTCCTGTTGCCCTGGCGCGAACACAAAGTCACGGCAGAGAAAGGGAGAGAGGCCATTCTCTCTCTGAGACGTTTGTGGCATCGGTTGGCACAGATGCTTTTGCCGAGGCATCCAGCTTCACAGCGCTGGAGGGAGTTGTCCCGCACGTGAGATCGGGCGCTGGGAATTCCCGGCATGGAGCCGTGGTCCGGCGAAGCAGCCCGGCTGGTGGGACACATCTTGTGCTTTTCAGAAGTAGTCGTGCAGTTGATGTTCCGATAATGCATGAGTCTTTCAGGATTAATTATGCCCTTCTGCAATCTGACACTAAATTGCATGTTAGGTTTTTTTGTATTTGATTTTTTAAATACAGGTTCGGGATGAATAATGTTTAGTATCTATTCCGGTAACTGTATTCTTGTATATCCTGCCTTAAGTGGGCGGTGGAGAAGTACAGTGTCATTACAAATAGAAATATTTAAGTAATTAAAATTAAGCAGTGCTATTTCATGCATTTCAAGTGTATGGGTATATACAGGTAGTTTAGATAAAACAGCTTTAGAAAGTTGTTGCTAGGACCCCTGAGGTGGCTTCTTTTCTACCTAAACAGAACATGCTTGGGTTTGACAGGTAACCATGACATGGTAATCCATTACAGCAACGCAAATCCAAGCGTGTAATAAATTTGTTTTGTTTTCTCTTTTCCTCCGTCACGGTGTTGTGGTTGGGGGTGGGTTGCATTCCCCCTCGGCTGCAGCAGGCATCACTCTCCGTAACGCTTCGCTTTTATCCATAGTAGACACGGGATTTAGCTGTAGATACACTCAAAAACTGGTCCCTTTGAGGTACTTGGTGTGGATTGTGTTATGTTTCATGGATGCTTCATAGCTCGTCCCAGGGCAGTACTTTCAGGAAGGCATTGTCTTAGTGATAGGACAGTTTGAGCAAATCACTCTTCCATAGGTGACCCTAACTAACACCTATCGGCATTTGCGGGTGCTTATTTATTTGTGATAGGGGAAAGGTAGGGAAATCGTGCCTGCCAAGTAGGTTTTTGTACTGTACGTTGTGTAAGGAGGTGCTGCAGGGTCTGTCCTCCACGATCCAGCCTCAGCTGCACCGTTTTTATTGCCTGATCCCAGCAGTTGAAAGTTTTCACTCCTGCACCTCTTCCTTCCACCTAGCAATATATTATAGTAATATTATGTTAATGAAAACTCAGTTAATGTTCAGACACAATTATAACTGACACCATTTGGTGTTATTTGGGGTGGAATGAGAGTATTATTTAACTGTAATATCTCTTAGTGTTACTATGTCTTAATACTCCCACTCTGTTCTATGTATAGGTCCTGTATTAAACCAAAAAGCACATGTGCTATTCTCTCATTTGAGGGTTTTACTCTAGGTGGTTTGTGAACTGTGCTGCCTCTTAGTTGTCCTCATTTAGGAAATGTTTTCTGAGAAAATCTGTTTGTTCTTGTGTTCTGTATTTTTTTTTTTAAATTATCATGAGGAACATTTTCTGTGAATCCTGATCTCATTTCATTTCCACCCTACTCAGACATAAAGGCAGGTTAACCACAAATTGGTTGAGACTGGGAGAATGCTCTGGCCAAGTCTCCTGTTGTGCTAGCCCTGGCATTTTCACCTGTGGAACTGGTTTTGCAGTGTCTGTTTCCAAAGGGGTGTCATGTCAAAGGGGTGCCTGACTTCATCTCGGGCACCAGACGGCGTGGCTGTGACTTCGGACCCGTGTCACAGAGGTGGTGCAGCCTCTGCGTGACTGTGCTGCCTGGAGCTGGGATGCTGCAGTCCCTCTGTCAGGGTCGTCATTCCTGGGTGTGCAGGGCTTCTCTGCCAGAAATCCCTTTCCAATTCACCTTGCCAGTCTGTTTTGTCCTGCCGTATTCCCTGTGTGAGTTCCTCATTCGTTGACGCCTATAAAAGGCATCAATCTAGGTAAATGTTTTTGTTTGCTTGTTTGTTGCTTTATTGTTGTTTTATTAAGGAAATGAAAATCAAAGAAAAGCTTTCTAGACAAGCATGCTTGTTCTAATATTTGTTCTGTTCCTCTTCTGCACACACAAACGCACACAAGTAGCACAGCTGAAACAATAATTGGAGGCGAACCATCCAGAAGGAGCCTCCCTCCCCAGTCTTCTGCAGTGCAGGGGTACAGGAAAAGTTTGTATGCTGAAAATTTTAAGGGAGTAGAGGAGTTATGCTGAGATCGCTAAGCTCCAGGATGAAGTGGGTAGCAGCATGTAGTTATGTGGATGTGGTGCTGGTTCCTTCACCTTCATAATGAGCTTAATGGTTTGACAACACTCAGCGCTGAGAAGGAATCAAGAGTATTGTCTGTCTACACAAGATCAGACAGGAGTAGACATTTCTGGAGGTGGGACTGCCAAACAGCTGGGCAGAACATGAGATCTTAAACAGCAGTAGATCTGCTGACCTGTAGGTCTTCCATCGTTCTGTACCGTTGTAATACTGGGGCACAGTAATGCTGGCCTCGATGTTTGTGCTTTAAAAAGTGGAGGATTTTGACTTTTGATGTGATATCCCCAATGTTTTCATGGTCAGGTGCTAAATATAAGGAAATATGCTCAAGGAAATTCCTCTTTGTTTCCATAAAACTCTCTGAAGTCCATGATTAATATCCAGGATCTTAAAAATAAATAAATAGAAAAATTCAGTGTTTCTTTCTTGTCGAACTACATTGCATTCTGGCACTGTGCAGTGTGAGCGTGCTGTCCTTGCGCAGCTTCTCCAGCCATGTTGGGAACGGGTAGGGTCTGGTTAGCTCAGTGCCCTGCCTGTAGCTCTGGTTTCTCTCAGGGGCAGTCACGGTGTACTGTATTGCTGCTACTGGGATTTCTCAGTGAGGTTATTTTTGTGGATTTTAAACTTGCCCATTCTTGTTTTGCGAGGAGGAGCTGAGTGCCCTCTCACCATGCTCTCTTTCACTGGTGAATTCTCAGACCGGTTTATAAATACTGAGAAATCCATATACTGTGCTATGGCGTAGGAGATTGCTGTCCCTACTAGACAGATAGAGAAATAAAAATAAGAGCAACTTCTACTTCTGAATTCCTGTTTTGCATGTTCTCATTTTATGATGCTGACTGTACAATAAGTACAATCTCGGCACTTATTCATATAATCAAATAAAAGCAGTTAAGTTTCTGGAACAGCAGTACTCTGTGTTTTGCACTCCTGGAGCACAGAAGGACATACGTAATGGCATTCCCATATTTGCTACTTTGCTGGCACCTGGGTGGCGACGCAGCGTACCCAGGTGCTGGTGCTGGCGGCATGCCCTGTCCCATGAAGGGGGTCCTTTCCCTGTGGCTGCCTGCTGTGCTTTGGAATAAAGCCACTGTGGGTACAAGTTAAAGTTTCACCAGTTTAAAAAGTTGATTCTTTTAAATGGAGTCCACTGCAATTCAGAAGCAAATACTAGTCATGTTCATACAAATATTCAAACTATTTCAATCTCTCTAATTTATTTGCCTGAATGATTTCCTCCGGCAGTGAATTCCCGCAGTTAACTGTCTGCTCTCCTAACAAGTACTGCGTTCTTACCTGTTATCAAAGTTGCTGCCTTTCGGCTTTGTCAGTGCCCCCATTTCAGGATTCTCTGTAGAGCTGGTGTTTGATTTACCACTTCATGAGAAATATCCTTGCCTAAGGAAAGAGACTGGCGTTTGGCAGCAAGAGAGTGGGTGAGTATAATGTCTGCGCAACCACACAAAGCCGTCACTCAGGCTCCCGCTACTCTGTGCAGGAGACAGAATATTTCCTAGTGAATTAGGTCCCCTGAATCAGGTCACAACGAGCAAATTACATACGTCTGACCTGGTCATAAAATAATTCAGGCAACTGGGGAGTGGTTGGTTATCTGGAGGGCTGCTCACTGGAAGTGGTACAGAAGTACATCCAGAATTACACATCCTATAGCTGAGATGCCATGTAATTATCCATTCCTGGGGAAAGGTTGAGAGCAAATGGCTTTAATGCAACTTTAACACGCTATACAGCATGCAGCAGGAAAGGTTCATGCCCTAAACAAGCTGTTGTGTGGCATAGCAGCTCATCCGACTTGTCAGATTTCCCTAATGTACAAAGAAATGCTCTGTTAGAGAGGGAACACAGACATGCAAGTTAATTCATTTAATCAGACTTTAAACATCTACATGGCAGGTATGTGAATATTTGCAGTTTCAGTTAATTGTTGTATTGTGTTCATCTTGCATTCCTGTATAGTTGGTGGAGAGAAATGGGCAGTGTTGAGGCACGCTCCGCCTGACCCCGTTGTGCTCCCTGCAGGAGGGCAGCTGAGGCGCGAGCCTCTGCCCTCGCTGGTGGGAACGACCACCTCACAGCAAGGCCTGCCGGGTCGAGGGGGATGCTCCAGGGGTAGGAAACATCTAAAGATGTTAGGAGGAACGGGGCACTCATAGTGATCCTGGCGTGGACTGGTGGCTTCCTGCTCATGTGCCCTCCTTCCCTTCGAAGTGACCACATTGTGTTGAATTACTTATTTTTGAAGGTGGAGGATACATCTGGGGAAAACCAAAGTAGGGGGATTAAAATAGAGGGTCCTCACTACGTACAGGTGATGCAGCCACAAAATGTTCTCTTATGTTCAGCAGTGCTTTTGCTCATTTTTTGCTCTTTGACTAAATATAAACAATTATCTTGTTCCTTCTTGCTGCACTGCTGTTTCATCAGAGGCTCACATGGGATAGCCTCCCCTATCTTTGATGTATATTAATTTTTATTTATATTCATCTTTGATCTCTCTCCACACAACTGCATGTGTATGTGTGTGCTCATGCACGCTCGCAGTGTAGTGGTGCCTGACCATCTGCTTTGAATTACTGGAAAGGAAATTGTATGTAAAGGCCATCCAGGGACTATTAAAGAGAGAGGCAGAGGGAAAGAGCACTCTCTAATCAGCAGTTCATTAAATAGCAACAACTTGTGGCAGAATTGTGCTTAGGAGACTGCTGAGCACTTATGTATCCTTAATGGTTTAAATTGAGAATTTGAAAACTTATTAGGATCTTGGATAACTGCTTCTGAAAGGCAAGGTAAAAAACAAACAACCTTTATCAACATACAAAAGGTAACAGGTAGCAAACAGTGGTGAAGCCATGTGAGGGAGAAACAGAAGCATTTAGGGAATTGTTTAAATTAGGCGAGATGAAAAAATCACATGACATAAACCAAACAAAAGATAGTCTTGACACTGTCTGTCTGTGGATGGATGGATTTTTGTGTTTGTGGAATAAACCTCTTTGGATAGTCACAAAGGTGCTGGAGGATTTATGGGTCAGGGAACACGTTAGGAGTCTATAAAATAAAAATAATCATAGGCAATAAACCAGTCTTTCCTGAAAGTAACTCTAGTCAAAGATGCAAAGTCAGCTGTAGTTTCAAGAAATGAACTGACATTGTCAAGGATATAATATTTGCTGTGGATTTGGGGAAAAGGAGAAAGATAAGAGTACTGTAAAAATACTGCTTTCAAGCTCAGAAGGAAAAAGTAGGTCAGGAGATTTTCGTACTTCCTTTACTTTTACCCTAAAGAGATTAATCTTATTTCAGATCTAGCAATGCATACAGACCCATAATCTACAGAATATTTTATGTAGGACCGTGTAACGCTTGTACAATCATCATTTAATCTCAGTTGTTGTGGTCAGAGAAGTATAGATACCAGATGAGCACTGAGTCTTGAAGTCAGCATTAATAATGTATTAATAGCCACCTTATGGACCTCAGCTATGCAGATCCTCTTTCAGCACCAGGAAGTCTGAAAGCTTAAACAAAACAGACAAGGAATAGCGCACCCCCAAACTGTCTTAAACAGAAGTTCTGAAAATGGGATTTAAGTAAAAGACTGAGATTTTTTTCACTACCTGAAATATAAACAGGATGAAACTGGGGGGTGGCAATCTTGACTCGAGCTACTCCCTCCTGTTTTATGATCTTTGTCATAAAGATTGTATTTCATGAAAGCTAAGACCAAAATTTTGAATGTAAATGCCAAAAATCAGGCCACTGAATGGATAGCCTGACTTTCTTCAAGGTGTACTGGTTGGAGGCTTGCTACTTCTGTTGGCTTTGAACTGTTGAGAAATGGGTGCCACTTGTTTTGCCCCTAGAATGGGACTGTTTCCAAGGTTTCCAGAAACGGGTTGCATTACAGGAGTCTGCACTCCAGAGTCTGAAAATGGGAGGACATATGATGTCTCCTCTGGGTGTTGGTTGGTTACTTTGCCTCCTCTTACACGGCTGAGGTGTAACGCTGCAGCGGCTGGCCTGATGCTGGCCAATTTCTAGGGTTTTTAGGTAGGTTTGTGGAGACAGTCCCCTGATCTGTTAGCAGAAGCAGCATCAGCCAAGCAATGTAGAGGAGAAGCAACATCTGGGGACACTGAGGTTTTTGGCGTTGTCTGTCCAGAAGGTTGCTCCAAAGCTTAATGCTAGCACCATGGTGGTAGGATTCTCTGGACTTCTGTCAGGTGCTCTGTATAGACCTAGTGAAGCAGTAGTTAGAGATTTGTTCAGGAAAGGGCAGAAGGAATTTGTGGGAAAAACAGAATTGGCTCCCATCCCTCTTCTTAAAATTTTTGTATTTTCTCTCATGGTTAAGAAGTCCAAAGCCACTTTTCAAGCTCTCTTTTGAAATATTCAAGGAATAGGAAATTGTGTTCGTCAGTGACAGCGTTGCTCTGGCTATCTGGCTGCCTGGTTTGAGGAGCAGGGTAGGAACATTGGTGGATATCTTCCAGCCACAATTTCATAAGCAGGGTCTGCTGTTCTCTCAGTTACATGCTGGATATGTGCACAAGCAGCCTTGCAGTAACAACAGCCTGATTCTGTGGGTTGCCTGTGGAATAAGGTAAGCAAATTCAGACTGACGGGTGGGCACTTCAGCTGAGGGAGTGAGGACTCATACCTTGCTGCACAATGCCCTACTTCTTGACACAGCCTTCCCCATGTAAAAGAGAACAGAGGCTGGCCAAAGCATCTTCTCCTTCCCGGGGAAGGGAATGCAGTTTTTATTTCACAAATGAGCTGAAGCAGTATCACTTCTCCCTATAAAAATCTCTGTACTGAGCAGCGGTGGGCACTACCGAGCACCGTGCTTGCCATCTCGTCGGGTGGGGAAGTGGTTTCATCACAAACACTGAAATGAAACCAGCCAAGGTGAAAATAGAGTGCCCTGATGATTTAACTTGCTTTCATTTTGACAGTGGTGAACAACACGGGTTATGCAGTAAACCATACAGTATAGTGTTTTCTGACAAAAATAATAAACAGAAATGCCTGTCATCTGCTGTAGGAAATATTGCAAGTTAAATGGTCATCATACAATGTGAGAGTTATTGATCTTTTCTGTCTCCCCTGGAGGGTCTAGGAGACATGTAACTTCAGTGTACGTAGTCATGTCGACTTATTTATTTGTTTTCCCTTAAGTCACAAAATTTCAAATTTGAGTTCGTGCTAACCGGCTGGTGCTGTATCCTTGGCAGAAGAGAGGTGAAGGCTCCTGCGAGCCCAGCAGTCCCTCCTTGTGTGAAGAGAGGCTAAAGAGTTTCACTGTCTAGCAGGTGGCTGTGATTTTGAAAATAGCTTCTTAATAAATTTTCTTCCCCTAGGTTTTTGTCTGACATGCTAATTAAGCTCACTGGGGAAGCGAGTGGCTTGGATTCCTCCTTTGGTCTCAGACTCCTGCAAACAGGCAACAAATGTAGATGTATTTATGCAATTGTGGCGAGGGGGAAGGCATCCAAATACTTGACCTGTGAAAGTACTGAAGCGTTTAATGTGAGAGAAGGAAAACAGCGACATGCTGTTCCTGAGGCACTGCGGGCAGGGCAGGGGTGCTAATGAATTGGAAGAGGAAGACTAGATGCCCCACAAGAGGGTGGCAAGCGTGCAAAAAACAGATTGTGTGAGTAATTACTTTTGCATACTTTCCCAGCCATTATCAGCAGGACAGGATTTCTGATGAAAAAACTTAATTAAAAAGTTTAATTTTTTTCTCTTAAGAAAGCTGTGCACAGGGGCTCGTTGGCAGGTGGAATTTAGGACACTGATTAATTGCTTTCAAGTGATCAGCTGTGTGAGTCCTGCTAAGAAGAGCGAAACGAAAAAAAAGTCAGAGTTGGCAACCTGCTGGGCTAGAGGTCCAAAAGCTTGGGCACCGTTTCTGAAGTAAGCCTTTTCCGACCACTTCCCCGTCGTTGCCGTTGCAGGTAGGTGCCCGCTGGAAGAAGGCACAGAGGGGACTCTGGCAGGCTGCAGCTGCACCAGTTTTGTAATCTTAGGTCCCCTGATTTTCCTTGGTCTGGACTGGAGCTGTGGGAATGCATCCCTCAAACGCTGGTATCAGACTATCTCTGTACCCCTGGGGCCTTGGAGCCGGGGCCAGGATGCAGTTGCGTGAGGCCCAGGCTGAGCTGCAGGCCGATGTGAGGGGAGCCACGTCAGGTGCATGGGATGTGACAGGTCTCCGAATACCAGGCAGAGATCCCCACTTACAGACCTTGCTGCATAACATGAGAGGCCGTGGGACACTGATCGCAGTCATTTTAGTGTCTGTATTAATTCAACTGTAGTAATTAAGACAATTAATACAATACAGCAAGGCTGTATGTTTTACATTGCATATGCTGTGGCTGCATGGCAGCATCCATTTTTGAGAACTACGTTTTTTTGTTCCTTCCAGGTTTGCATGTTGGTTCATTTAAAACACTCTGGCATTATTCACTCCTCTTATGGGTAAAAAACCACCATGTTACAGCACAGTTGGTCTATTGCAAGTTTTTAAATGTTTTTTCCCCCAGCACAGACAGAAGCTGAGAATTGAAACTTGTGCAATTGTTTACAGCTGCTCGGTTTCATCCAGTCTATTTCTTGAAGACATCTGAAGTAAAGCACAGTTGTCACTGACCTCAAAGCGAGAAACATAAACATTTGTCAGACTTCACGCAAAAGAAGTGGCACCTCTGGTCCCCTATGACACTGGTCTCTCACTTTGCCTTTCAGCTTTCCTAACTGGAAGACAGCCTCCTCGTAGAGGGGAGGGAATATCACTTGGCTCCAGCTCCTTCTGCTGCCTTTTCCTCCCCAGCTCTTCTTCTTCATCTCTCATCTCTCCATGCCCAACCATTGACCAGCAGCCCCATCCCTCGTACCCAGCCCTACCCCAGCCACCTCTTCCTTGCTGGGAAGCAGAGTAGATGCCTCCTCTGTTGCACCTCTAGGAAGACGCATCCTATGTTATCCTCTCTCCCAGAGCTGTACTTCTAGAGCTTGCCACCTCACACAATTTGTTTAGTTCTTGATGATTTGCTAATTTGTGCTGCAGATTTATGATCAATCGCTGTTACTCCAGAGCAAGGGACACTTGGCCACAGTCCCACTTTCCTGAGTCTTTCTAAGCAAGCTCTCTGCTAACTGAGAGCAAAGACAGGGAAGCTTGGCCCTGCAGCCAAGACCTCCTACACTCCAAGGTCAGCTGGGGACCGGTCGCTGGTTGGATTAACCTGGCATGGATTAAGCTTGCTCATGCTGCTAGTGGGCAATACCCAGGAACACGTGTTGCTTGCAGTGCCGGAAGGGCAGGGTGGTGACAGACTGGGCGCAAGGTGGAGCCACATGTCCCACTCTTTGTATTTGCATTTACCAGTCAAACCTCCTTTAACGTATCAAAGACTTGCCACTTGCTGCCCTACATGTACTTTGGGTGTCCCTGGTGTTTTCAGATAGTGGGGAGAGAAAATGGGGTAATGCAGAAAGGTACTACTTTCTAGTTGGGTATTATTTCTGTAATGCTTTCTGTGTGTTTGGGATGAGGCACAGAGATGTGGAATTAAGGAAGACGAGTGATGGAGGAGTGCAGTAGTTGGCATTTCTGCCATGTGAATAGAGAAATGTTGTGATGTGAGTGCTTTATGTGAACCCTGCGTGCTGCTGTACTGCACACATGCAGTCGATTCAGACACCTTGCAGAACCCCAGCTTCCCAGTGAGAACAGTACCCATTGCATGATAAATATCAAGAAGCAGCAGAAAGGATCACGGGCTGCCTGTCCTGTAACTCGTTTCAACAATGCTTGAAAGTATTAGTTGTGCAGCAGGGGTAAAGAATCACAGAAAGACAAGCTTTCTTCCGCTGCTAGACAGAGAAGTTCATTATGATAAGGCCCAGAGTATTATTCCTCAGGCAAGAGTCTCTCTGCTTCCCAGTAGAGAGATTAGAGTTGGATTTTTTTTTTCCACTCCTATGCATGGCTTCTCTGCAGTTTTGTTTTGAAATGAATGTGATTTCAGGATATTCATTTTTCCTCTTCTTCCCCTACTCTGGAAAAGCCTTGCTAGATTACACAGAGCTGTTGTTTAGCATGTCACCATCCTTTACCTTCCTTTGCAGTATATGTCTATGTTTTTTCCGAGGCATCCTTCACTCTTCCCTTGCAACTTCTCCTTTGCCTTTCACTGACTGTGCTTTCCTTCTTCAACAGTTACATGTAATGAGTAATAGCACTCAGGACCCAGCGTGTTCGTGGTAGGGCAGACACTGTTGCTTTCCTATCCTGTCATGCTTGTCAGTCCCTCATTTCAGGTCCACTTTTTTCATCTGAACTTGTCCTCCTAAGAATGTCCTGCTCTTGGCACGTGCAGCCTTTCTTTTGAAAATTGCTTCTTCTCTGTGCCATTTTCCTCTTCACTCATCATCCGCAAGTTTTTCCTTATGGGATATTCTTTTTTCTCTCCCATCCTCTCACTTGCATTTCTCTAAAAAATATTACTTTGTTTGGAAAAATTCAATAGTATCGGGGAAGGATATTGTCCATGGTATTCCAAATATTAGAATTTTAGTCTATTTCACTCTTGCCGGTATATGGAAAAGTTAAGAGAATTGCAGTAATGAGGAATAGTTTAAGATCCTAGTAATAAAGTGAGTGAGGTGAGCAGCAATCCTGGTTCAAAATGTATCCATCCAGAGTGCATCCTCACCATCATCCTACCTCTCTCCCTAAGTTCCCCTCATCAATCTATATAATACCAAGACTTCCAGCTCTTACACTGGAAGAGCATTATTGTTGGTTGGAGGAGCATTGCTTCCCTCATTATCTTTTTATCTTTTTTACGGAGATTTACAGAGAACGTGAAGTATTCTCAAAGCTAAAAATCAGGAGTTTTTAATATCTTCAATCTCCTGCAAATAACTTTAAGAGTCCAACTCATTGCAGGTAAGCTCTAGATCTGACAACACACATGAAAGCTCAGAAAGGCCTTTTTATGTGGGGAAGGCATATTTAAATGAACTCCTCCTTCTCCATCCCTCTCCCTTCCATGCTCCTCCTCCTCATGATCTGCTTGTTTATAGCAAGCCCAAAGAGACAATAACGATTCCCAGTGCTTCAAGGGCTTGTTCTGAAATTCTAGCTGCCTAGATGCTTGTATTAATGAAAGCAGCTAAGTTTAAATTCTCTGCAGGATGTCGGATGAAAAGCACATTTCAGACACGATTAAGGATGCAGTTACGTACAGAATAAGTGCACTTTGCCCCCAGATACACAGGGAACAAAATGACAAATTGGCAAATCTCATTGCAGCTTAAGTGGGTTTAGGGAAACAGCACTAAAATAGTAAATCTGGTACCTCCTGGATTTTTTTTTATTTGGATAAATTGACTGAGATCCTAGGCAGTTCTGTTTTTCTCAGTAATTCAGGGCACAGAATGATCATAAAAGCTTAAATGAGTTACTTTTATCGATAGATTCTGGCTAGCAAGGTGGTCCTGAAGAAGTAAACACAAAGTTCCCTGTCTAAGAATTGCCTACAATGAAAAGACAGGTTTGGGGAAATTGACGCCATTGATAAACTCAAGCCTATTGTCATTTTTTGGTGGTTTACCTGAAAAGAGCTGTGTATTGAAAACTCTCCTTGCAGAGTCAGGTTAAAAGGGACCTCCAGAAGTCTTCTAGCCCCCCTTCCTGCTCAAAGCAAGACTAACTTCATAGTTAGATCAGATGTATCAGACAAGACTGAAGAAACATCAGCATGTAAACATGTTACAGACTGGACCACGTTAATATACTTGTGTTGCCTGATTACTAAGACCCTGTTCTCTGGTGCTTATAATTTTTGTCACACTTTAACTATTTAGGCTGAAGTTTTCCAGGCTGACTGTGGGTCTGAACGGACATCTGATTTCTCAAACAGAATTAAAGAATATTTTCTCTCCCCCATGTAAATAATTTCATGACCTTTCCTTTAAGAACTCTAGCAGTCCTATCTTTGGAGCAAGAATATGACTTCTAGCTACGGTTTTGGTCTTTATGCCTCTGTCATCTAAGTAGAAATCCATGCATTATGCTACAAATTCTTTGAATTTGATAACTAAGATTTTGCAAGATTGAGCATCACTATCCCTACATCTGCAGCCCTGGGCTCCTGTGCTGAGTCTAGCTCTAAAACCAGCGCTGAGGATGAAGTCTGTTTCCTTCCTAAGCCCCCTGGGTTGCAGGGAGGCATCCAGGAAAAGTCTGTCCAACTTGGTTGCAGGCACCACAAGATTTCTAACGGAATTGGGTATTGATTTTATGTCACATGATGGAATCTTTGGGCTTTTTTAAAAATTACTGTTTTATACACACAGCTTCACAGACCACAGAGCTTCCTAGATTGTTTTGTAGGTAACAAGATAGCTCCAAAGAATACCATTAAGGCTATGAAGGCCAGTGCTCACAAGACTATGTAATGCCAGAATGAAGGGTATCTCCACGACCCTGCTTCCCCCCTGATGTTTCTAATTTGTGATACTGTCTTTCAAACTGGATGATTGCAGTGTGAGTTTTCCGCAACACTTCAGTCTCATTGATTGCATGGAATAGTCCAGCCTGGAGACAAATCCGGCCTGTAAGGAGACTGCTGCACCTGCTTTATTTGCTTCAGCAGCTGACAAGTGCAGAGACTGAAGCAAGAGACTGTGGGAAGAAATGATATAGTTAAAGCAGGTGAGAGCTGCCCCAGAGAGCTGCTTTCTATTTCTGCCGGTTGCATCATTTTCCTGAAGTTACTTAACCGAACTTCTCGCTAGTCAGTAATTATGAGATCCGCCTTTACTCGGTGAGACTTGGCTCTTGATCTGCAGAAAGGTTAAGTACTGCAGCTGCAAATCAAGTCACAGATAAACTAGAGAGAAGGTCATGTCATATGCTTCTCAGCTGGGGTTCCTGAAATTCGGTGCCTATATTTTTGACATTGATTTATCAGTTACAAATATGTAAAACATGGATGATGGTGCAAAAAATAATTAATATTTGTGAAGCAATTGGGTTCAGTGGTGGTGGTAACACAGGCAGGGTCAGCAGGAAATCAGTCCTTCAGGCTGCTGAGCAAAACTGGAGTAGTGTGCAGTGTGCTAGACCTGCGGCTAAATGGGGAAGTCTGATGAAAAAGCAGTCGTACTTAATAGTTGTCTAGCAGCTGTAGAAACTGGAGTTTCTGTGCACTCACTGAGGGAAGGACTCTGTAAAAATAAATAAATAAATAAATAAAAATCATATGAGTATTTAAAGTTTGTATTCCAAAGTATACTTTGGAGCTGTATTAAGGCTGCTGAAGCAACTGTAATTCTGATATTTCTTTAAAGCTTTTAAATGCAAGTTTTAAACTTGCATGATCTTATACTATAGCGTTCTTTTAACAGTATTTCCATGTGTAAGATGTATTTGTGAACTTTATAAAATAAAGGTAATAAACTCTGTTCGCTCTGTCTTCTTCCCATCCTAGCTTTCTTTTTAGTATACAGGGAGATTTTTAGTGTTGATGGGTTTAGTTGTTGTTTTTTTTTTTTTTTCTCATGTATGCCTTGCACCTTTTGAGACATTTACAGCAGTGCAGATGAATACATCATGTAGGTAAAACGTTATTACATCAAAGAGTAGCTCTGTATACCACTGATATGCTTTGTGCTGATGTAAATGACTGCAGTAGATACCAGGCCACAGGGAATCAAGCTCCATACTTTAGACAAAACATGTAATTTTGCTGAAAATGATTTACAGGCAGAGTTTGTTTATGCTTCCCCTGCCATAGTAAATAAATAGTGGTGTTCTGGATGCTCCATCAAACGTTGTTGGAGGTTTGTGAAATATCAGGCATGCTGCTGTAGGAGACAGGTTCTGGTTTTTATTTTGGAATAGTTAGCAAACTAGCCTCCTTCACAGATTCATTTCACTGCCTGTCTATAAATTTTATTTAAATACTTTTTCAGGGAGGGCAAATTTTAGCTTGTGCTTGGAAACTCCTTGTTATCTAGAGAGAGAGAAGCAGCCCTTGTTGCATGTTGTGCATTATCATCTGCTGCTTAGAAATGGAGACAGGCTTGAACAGTGCAGGGCTGTCTCCCTGTCTCGGCTTCTGTGAGTACATCACTGCTTGTACACTGCATTTGTAAAGCAGGAATTATATTACTTATCTCATCCTATTTTAAAAAGGTTTTGTTCACAGAAAAGTTGGTGATGAAAAGCAGTTCCTACTGTTAATCACTTTTAGTTCCTTGACTGTATTAGACTGGCAGCTTGAAGGAAAAACTACAGCCCTAGAAGAAGCATAAAGAGTAGAAATCAGTCAAAACAGAGTATAAAATTAAAGGGGCCTATCAGGCTCTTTATTTTCTCTTGTTTTGTCTTTTTAGATAGGTTAGGAGCTTTGGCATCAAGGCCTAGATGTCTTGTTGGTCCATCTCCTTCTGTTCTCCAGACTCTTGCACCATTTGCTTTTGGGAGCATCAGCTTGGTCAGCTCAGGTGTCCTCTGCATGCCTCTGCAGCACTAGGGATCTTCTGGGCAGCTCAGGGCTGTTCGGGTGAGAGTCTCCAGCTTGTCTTGCTGTGGGTGCCAAATTCCTTCCCTTGGAGAAAAATTTGGTTTTGGAAAAGCATTCTCACCTTGTAAGACTCTGCAAAAGCAGAGTCGCTCCCTGAGAATTGAGGACTGAGACTAGGTAGGTATTTCTGAAAGAAAAACCTCACTGTTAAACTGTCTCTGTTTTAAGAATTGTGTGGACAGGAAAAGCACGCAAGCCTTCAAATATTTCTAGTTTCTAGCATGTGTTCTTTGTGAGAAAGGTGACCCATGTGCTTCTAGTTGCTGGCTTCTGTTCTCGCACATGCAAAACAGAGCGCAAATATGAAGTAAAGATGCACAATGGAGTATGAAAACTAATAGATAATTACTGTAACGGCTACAGGTTGCTTCCTGGTAAAGTTGTATTTGAATCTGAAATAGAAAATTTCACTGATTCTCAGTAACTATTTGGGTGAACAGAGCATAGCCTTTGGGTGCAGGCACAAAACAAGTGCTGGTGTAATGACAGGGAAACTTTTGGAAGTTTCTGCAGAAGAGAAAAGCAGATGCTTAATTTAAAATTAGGGCAGATCTGCTGACTTGATTAGAGCCATGGCTGAAAAATCTGTCTTAAAACGTCAATACAGATCTGTATCTTAAAGCATAATTAAAAAATGAAAGAGTACTAACTGAAAACATGCCGCTTGCAGTGTAAGATCTCTTTTTTCCTATAAATGTGGCTCACCACGTGAATGTGGCATTGAGCTGTCTGGTTGGTCGCTCATGTAGCAGAGGGGAAAGATGGGAATCTAATGTGTGTCCTTTTGGTGGCTCGCCCCGAGGAACATTTCATCGCTGTGGAATGGGCAGCGTTTCTGGTAGGCAGTGCTTCTGTCAGCAGCAGCAGCACTGACGCAGAGCAAGCCTGCTGAGATCTGGCTGTGCATCGCACGGTCCGATTCCTGGCTGTCTCATTTACTTGCACTTGTAAGAGTGTTTCTGCAAATTTGGTTCTGAAGTTGCATCTGTGCAAAACGGGCTTGTTGGAAAGTGAATGCCAGTAAAAGAAGTTGCTGTTGGCTCCGAGTAAATGTTAATAAGCAACGCTTGCTTGATTTTTTTTTTTTT
>VXAA01006391.1:260093-598047 GCA_013399115.1 Anseranas semipalmata
AGAATTCACCCAGGTCCTTTGCACACCTGAACTGTAATTACAGTGGAGTAGAGCAGTGTATGGAAAATGACAACACTCACTGTCAGGAAAATTTCTTTTCACTGAGGCTTTGAGTTGTCAAACCCGCTTCTCCTGACGAGAGCATTGCTGGGCTGTGATTGATCGGGAGCTCTGGGAAGACAGTAATGATCGACAGCAAAATGTACATTGATCTGAAATTCAACTCCTGAACTCACCCGTTCTTGCTCAGAAACGTTCTCCTGATGGCTAGCAGCACTGGCTACAGCTAACAAAGGCCTGCGAACAGTGGAAGGAGGTGTTTGGCAGAATTGCATTTTCTTACATTGTAAGCATTCTGGATCCAAAGCCGTACTGCTCTATTACCTGGTTAGACTTAGGATGGTTAAAAGACTGCAAGTCCTTCGAGAGTTTTATTTCAGGCTGTTCTAATTGGCAATTCTCCTCAGACCAGAGGATGAGAAATATTTGGTAGTGGTGTGTGTGTTTTTTGTTGTTTTTTTTTTTAATTCTCTGCTGGCATGGCTGGCTAACAGTGCCTGTCAAGTACCACGATATTTGTTTTGTGCTGAAACTAATTTTCCAATTTCTCCTGTAGAATTACAGTAAGAAAGAATAGCTTATCAACATTTTAGTGCAAGCAAGTGTACAAACTCAGGTGTCCAGAAGGCCAAAAAGGTGGGCACTGTAGTACTTCTGATCAGTTTTTGGCTGTTGAAGAGAGAACTCCACTATTTGACCACCACTGTTATAATTTATTGTATGGAGCTGCAATGCTCTGGTAGATCTGGGGGCCAGATGGACCTATGATTCTAGTTAAAAATCTGCTTCTGTGGCAGCGCTTACAGGGGAGAAGGTCCTTTGGAGGAGAAGCAGCAGCAGGTGGGGGGGGCTGCTGGAGGTGGTGAGCCTGGGGAGCCCAGCATGCTTGGACGTCCCTGTTTGGCACATCTCTTCCATAGTGTCTGCTGGCAGAGCTTCCCCAGCAGAAATGAAGGAACTGCCTCCTGTGAAATGCTGAATCTTTCTCCACTCTCCAAGGGGTGCCTGCAGTAGATCCAGCCCTTCATCTTCAGATGCTATTGCCACTGGAGTTTCTCCATGCATATCTCTACAGGGGCTCCAGGTTTCTGAATGTATTGCTCGTGGAAGAGGGTTTCTGTAGGTCGACTATGTGCTCTGTCCTGTAAACTCAGCCAGCTGCTTTTGAAGCCTGAAATTAGATCATATTTATTTTACAGTAATACAAGATGCTTTAATTATGGAGACAAAAAGTTCACTGGTCAGGAAATGCAGTCAATTTTCATTGCATCTCTATTACAAAGCCGGCATAATTTAAAAAACCTTACTGCCTTCCATCTTCCAAATGCATGAAGTCTCATTATATTTTAAGTACCTTTTTTGAGGCGTGACTCAGAAGAGCATGAACAGCACTATACCACTGTGTAGTTTTTGTTCCAGCTTCATCTGAGTCGATTTCATTTGGCCTGATTTCATCAATTTTGTTTTCAAAGTTTGATGAGCGTCTAGCTAGCTAGCCATCCCAGTACATCATGTTAAAACTTTGACCTAGATATAGAATAAAATATACTTGTCTGATCAACTATATTCACATAAATCAAGATGAGTAATGCAGGAATCTGTTGTAAAGCTCGTTTAGCATGATGCATACCACTTTCCAGATGTTCCTCTTTCTCTTCTAATAATCATTTTTAATTCTTTGCTGATTACCGTTAAGAAAAGAATGCATTAGAACTGAAGAGACGGAAAGAAAAAAGGACAAAGGTAATACAAGATGCTGAAACTAACAAGACTTAGTGCTAATGGCAAATTAAGGCATTTGTGTAAACTGCCTGGCTGCGCTCTAATCCTCAGGCTATAAAGCAGAAAGAGACATGCCAGCGAAGGTGCCCTATGGAAATAAAAGGGTCTGTCAGGATAAAGGAGAGCGGGTGGCAGTGATCATTCCTCCCCTGTGCCGCCTGCTTTTTCGCTTAGGGGTAGAATAGGAGATAGTCTGCCTCCAGCACATGCTTTTCTCGGATGCATTAGTACTGTTCCAGCTCCTGGTCTTGCAAGCGTGCTGCCTCCAATTTTGTCTGTAGCTGTGTGCCTTCTTCATTCCTAGCGTGCATCAGTGGAGACTGCTTCTCAGACAGGGCTGCTGTACAGCCCTTGGTTTCTCCCAGACCTGTTCTGTTTTTCAGGTCTTCAAGTTCTGCCTCAGCAGGTCCTTCCTAGCAGCAACCTGGCTCAGTCTTCTTGAACGACCCCTAAAACTGCTGCAGAGAAGGTCAAGGAGAGGATGGGCTTGATTGGCTGCATGGACCAGCTGGAGGAGGCCAGGGGTGGAGAGAGCTGGGGGTAGGCTGGAGGCACAGGGGTGTCTGGATTAGGAAGAATTTGGGGTTCAAGGGCTTTGAGGGATAAGGGTGCTGGGTGGAGAAGCCTAGGTTGGCCCAGAGGGATCAGCAGGGCATGATTTGTGTTTTGGGTGCCAAGGAGTTGAGGTGGTGGAGGCTTTGGATGAGGAATTTACTGCGTAGCAAGTAGGCACTGCCAGGTGGGGTGCTGTTTTGGGGCAAGGTCAAGTATATAGAGCTACTGCCAGGCAGTGAGTAGCTAGCTTCTTCCTATTAACTGGTAAACTACCAAAAGCTAGTTTAAACCCCAAAACTTAGTAAAACAGTAATTCATATAGAAAAATTCATAAAGAAGTTTCCTGTCTCTTATTCTTTGTAGCTGTTTAGGGAATTCAGGACAGCTTCTAAATAAACAAGTCTTGGGATTTGTTTTAAAGGTCATAAAGATTGGAAAGCTCTAACTCTGCTTCGGAAATGGGTAACAAGTCTTCTTTTTCTGTTCCAGAATGAAATGTCTTCCTTTTTACAGCGCTAGCAAGAAGTTTCTTGTTTCTGAGAAAAATGGAAAGTTGCGTGTTGAGATAATGTTATGGATGAAGAACCAACTGGGAAGCTAACTTCTCGGCCTTTTTCTCTTTCTGCTGAAAAGGGGAGAGTTGGAGAATGATGGCAGGCATGCTGGAGTCTTCAGCAATGACTTAACATCTCACCGTTGCTTTGGAAATTATTCATATTTGAGTGTAAAGATGGATGGAGCTTGTTTACTCATCACTGGTTTTGTTCTGGTGGTCCGTTCTCTTAGATGATGACACTGACAGCTGAGACATTGTCATTTCAGTTCTGTGTATTGACGTTGTTCTGCTGTACAGTTTATTTTTATCAGTATTTCAGATAAGCTCGACTTCATCCAGCAATTCTGTATGTCAGGTAGTGTCAGGGTGGATCTACCTAGAAGGGCATAACGTATTTACCTATCAAGGGAAAACGACAAACCAAAATTATTTTTGTCCCCAAAAATACAAACCAAACTTTTTTGGGTTGCATTTTGGGAAGCATTCACTAACCTTTCTTGAAATAGATTCCCAAGAAAATAAGATTATTTCCTGCACAATTGGATCGATCCTTGAGCAAGTAAATTAGGATGGAATGTGTACAGAGCAATTTATTAATTGTTTAAGTGGTCATGTCACCAAAATCTTAGGAAAGTAGGGTGGGGGAAAAAGTTCCAACCTTCCAAAGCTGGAGATTTTCAGGTGAGGTACTATGTGCTGATGCCCCACTGTGTAATCCTCATTTTGCACGTTGATTTTATTCTTTATCTTTAGAATGTATTGATACTAAATGATGTATACAACATTTGTTTTCTTTGCTGTCTGATGAGACCCTACTCCGACATTCACATAAATGTTGAACAGATTAATTTAAAGGAAAAAAAAAAGTCACCTTCCTCATAAGGCTGTTATTGTGACTTGGTCATTTACAGCTTGTATATAAATTCAAAAGAAAGGTGTGGAAGATTTATATGTTCCATGAATTCCATGGAGGTTAATTGCTTTCCTTCTTCACGGGGCTCTTATCATGCAGAAATAGAGCAATCCCACTGCATAGCTAAGTATTTTAGTCTAGCCTGAACACCAACAGAATGCAAAATGTTTTGGATAAAGAAAAATGGTGTAGGCTTGAACTCTTAGCAAGCTGCAGTCAGGCTTGCTTGGAGTAGGTTGCTAATGTTATCGATCTAATGATACAGAGATAAATTAGGCATTATGTTCCTGCAGCTGGCATGGGCAGTGAGGATGCTGCCTCCAAGGGGTTTAGCGAGCACAAAGTCGTGCTCCCTGTGAGATGATGGAAGATGTTTGCATTGTGCAGTTTTCAAGCTCGAATAATTGGGTTTAAAAATGGGCCATTAACATTTTCTGTTCCAGCCAGTACATGTCATGGGCCACAAAGCTTCATGCAGTGGAACCAAGTAGAGGATTCAAAGTATTATGAAATAGAGATTGAGGCCCAATGGAGATTGAGCTCAGCACTCTTCTGTCCACTTCTGTGCTTCCATACATTCTTGCAAGGCCAACCACAACGTTGCCTTTCTGGCTTTGGAGATGGGGCAAGATGTTCTTAAATACTCAGTCGCTAATTTGAAAGCTACTGTTTTTACAAAATACAGTTTTTTGGTGGGTTTTAACTATCATCAGGAAAACATTTGTGAACTTTAAAGCCAAATGAGTCTGTGATTAAATGCATTTGACTACAGACCCCAGTCTCTGTGTAGCAACATCTCCTTCAGCCATCTGCAGAACTGGCAGTGCAATTCTGAACATGAAAACTGCTTTTTGTGCAAGAAATTCTAGCAGTGCCATAGCTCAGCAAAGACCTTTCCGTAAAAGCTAGGAACCCTCTTCCCACCCTATCCATTCCCTGCCCTGCTGTGGATGTCATTAAAAAGTTGGTGCTTGCACCGTCTTGTGAAAAAGCACAATGGAGTTTGTTTTGTGTATGCACTTGCATGGATTGATTAATTATCAAGATGGTATCTTCTGCAGTTCCAGTTATTTTTCTGTTTGCAGTTTTATTTTTGTTTCAACCCTCAATGCAAAATGACCCTTGGTCAGTGGAGCGCGTCTGCGTGTGTGGATTGAACTCTGCGAGCTATTCACCCTGTGGGCAGCGTGAGGGAGAACCTTATGAATTTGATTTCGCGAGGGAGGTATTTTTAAGCCCTATTGAACCAATGTTAGCCATATTGAGCACTTTAATGGAGTCAGACTGCCAGTTGCTGACAGTGTTTTCAGCAACCTGCCATCTCGCTCAGCCAGAATCATTTAAAATTGACATGGTGCTGAAAATGAGGAGGCTAAGGAGTCCAGATCTGCTGACATATCCGTATGTGGGCAAATTTTAAATACATCAGGATAATCTTGCTCAGAGGTTCTGTACATCTGTGCTGTGTGTCTAGTGCGTTAGGGGAGGGGACGCTGGCTGTATTGGGACACTTGTTTATAAGAGGCATCAGAACAACCACTAAGCTGTTAAGAAGAGAGAGTTTGGAGGCCACACCTGGAATACTGTTTGCAGTTCTGGACCTCCCAGTACGAGAGCGATGTGGAACTTCTAGAGAGGGTCCAGCGTAGAGCCACGAAGATGATTAAGGGATTGGAGCACCTGTCTTACGAGGAAAGACTAAGCAAGCTGGCCTGTTTAGCCTAGAGAAGAGGAGATTGAGAGGGGATCTTATCAACCTCTACACATACCTGAGGGGACAATGTAAAGAGGATGGGGCCAAACTCTTCTCAGTGGTGGCCAGTGATAGGACAAGGGGTAATGGGTATAAATTGATGCACAGGAGGTTTCATCGCCATATGAGGAAGCACTTCTTTATGGTTCGGGTGACAGAGCACTGGAACAGGCTGCCCAGAGAGGCTGTGGAGTCTCCTTCTTTGGAGATATTCAAAACCCACCTGGATGCCATCCTGTGCAACCTGCTCTGGGTGACCCTGCTTGGCAGGGGGTTGGACTGGTTGATCTCTAGAGGTCCCTTCCAACCTCAACCATTCTGTGATTCTGTGAGGCATATAAGCTATCCTCTGCTGGATGGGATGTACCAAATTGCTTCTCTCTGGTGATGATTGAATTTCTGGTTTCATTTTCCTAGGAAGAAGCTTCAGGGGCTAGAGAATGTGTGTTTTCCGTGGTTCTGAATCTGTGATTCTGTGAATGTGTCATCTTCTCCTGATGATCCCAGAAAGTCACCATCTAAACAACCATTTCACCTGTAATAGATATGAGATCATGCACACTTTTGTCAAGCATGTGTGACTGTGAACTTCTTATTCTGCCTCGTGCACTCTTTATTCAAGGCTTGTTTATTTTATAACCCTTTGATTTTTTGCTAGAATAGTGACTTTAATCTTTTTGATGTTCTTACTCCAGAAAAAATGTCCAGTGGGTCTGCAGATAACTATGGAAATTTCAGCATGAATAGTTTTCAAAACACAAAGGGTTAAAATAGGTTCTTAATATTTTAAGAGGTCTAACATAGGGCAAAAAAAAGCTCCTGCGGGCGTTACACAGGAAATCACAAATGCTGTGTCTTTCTTCAAGAAATATTTACGAGGGAAACCTTGAGACTTGGGTGACTGATATTCCTTTCCCCATCAGCAAGGATACACAAGGTTCCTAGAAAGGACAATTCAGAGAAAGATTAACTTGTGTTGTTCTGAATTTCCCCTTGGAGCAGTCTCTTTCTATTGACAAGAGGGGGAGCTGAATGTATCCCTCTGTGTCCTGAACATGAGAAATAGCACAGACGTCCCCTCAGTGTGACATTGAGGTAGCTCATTTCAGTTTCTTTGCCATATTTCACTTGTTACAGCATCATCATTGACTCATCTCTTGTTTTAGATGAGTGAATAAACTTCCTTTCCAGAAAGGTACTGAATCATGTAACTACCCAGCACAGAAAGAGTTCTGGGCTCTAAGAAAAGATGTACGTGGAAAGATGTCCCTGCACTAGTGCCTGCGTACTGCTGACTGGATTTCCTTATCCCCCGTAATGGATTTTAGTTATTTTCCACTGGAGGACCCACATAACTGAGCTACATCCTGGAGGTCCTTCCTAGTTTCCCACTATTCACCTTGGTGCTTGTCTGCTGTCCTGTGTGAGGAGGTGGGGGAAGACAAATACTTTAAAATCCCCAGAGCTATATAAATGCTAGATAGTTATTTATTCATTCTTGCTAACTTTCTCAAGCAGCCCATGTTGAGAGGTATAAACTTGCCTGGCTTCCCTTTCCTCACCTCTTCTGATAGAGCAGCCAGGCTGGGCCACAGCCCTTGGACATTTCACCGAATGACGAATGAGTTCTCATCAGAAACGGCCGTGTGTAGGAAGAAGGTGGGAGCCAAGATTGCTGAGCGCTGCTGAGCCCTGTGCTTTACTCCTACAGACAATGCTGTCGTGGGGTCCTTTGACCAGCTGAAATGTGGCAATCCAGCAGTTTGGAGGGGGTTTGCTTCCAGCCATTAATGAAAAGGCTCTTCGGAAACTTCCCTGCTAATTGATGGAGCTTGCCTTTGAATTCACTATCGAGCTTTTCTCTTGACCTTTGTTCAGGTCCTGTCCATTGTCCTTTAGTTTTATGTCGCTTGTTGCCTTCCTGTATATATTCCTATGATGTTTTTAGAAAGAGCAGTGTTATTTCCCACTGGATTTTTCAATAGGCTGAACAAGACAAGTTCTTTGGTTTGTTTTCCACAGCATGGACCTTCTGTTCTTCCCTACGCCTCTTCTCCACTGTGTATTCATTGATCTTGGATGTACCAGAATAACCAGAGCTGAGCACAGGACTGCAGATGAGGTATTACTGGGTGCACGTATCGTGCCATTTGAATTCACAACAGGGAAGTTACAAGGAGCTGTGGCTGCAGCAGACCCCATGTCTTAGGTGACCCTGCTATTTCTTTATGTCCTGTGGCTTCAGAGCAATGCTTTACCTTCTCCCATACCATGTAATGTGCAGCATGCTGTTCCCACAGGTCCTGCTTCTCACTGCTATTGCCCTTTAGTTTTTCAAGGCCTGTTGCTTGTACAGCACACGAAGTATGCCCCATGCTCTTTGCAAGAACACGTGCCACGGCCCGCTGTGACTTCCAACACCTTTCAATAATTAAAAATAATTTTATAGTGATATTTCTGTCATGTTACAGCTTGCTGGTATCTCTTTCAAGCAAAGGAGACTGAAAGAGAAAATGGGATATTATAAACAGTATAGTTGGTGATTTATAGGAAGGACACTTAACCTTTGCATTCTTGGCTAAGCAGTTTCCCCAGATGGTATTTTTAAGGGAGTTTTGTTGCAAAAGGCAGAATCTCTTGCCTGAAACATAAAGCTGAGGTCTTTGATACCAGTTGTCATCAACAAAGCTTCATAAATAAGGAAGTTTTAAATCTACAGGTGGGCTTGACTTCAGTTTTGGATTGCTTTCCTAAAATCTCCTGGCACTTCAAATGAGTGAGGGTATTCTCCAAACCTAATACTGAGCTGCTGCATAGCAGCACTCCATGTAGTTTCACACTGAAAGTAATTTATTCTTATTGATAGCTGATGTGGTACCTGCACAGCCCCCACTTTTCTCAAGTATGCCCTGGTGTGATGGCTTTAGATCATTTAAGATTGCAGAAGGAAACTCATCTAGATGTACAAAATACAGTTTTTGTTCTCTGAGGATTTCTGGCAATTTAATGCCATAGATACAGCACTCAGTGCAGTACAATGCTTTTTGCTTACTGGACTCTGCAGGTCTGTAACTGGGCTTACTGAGCATTATAGTAATATGCAGTTCTTGTAGCATCAGTCCAGACAGTGCCAGACATAGGATGGCACTCAAATGAATACAAACTTGAATGGTTTCTTTGATGTCCCCAGACTTCCCCACAGGTTGTTGCCGTTTTTTTTTTTTTTTCAAGGTCATCAAATGTTGGTCATCAAGAACATGTTCTTTTTTGTGCCAGCGGTTGGCTGGCTAGAAAACACATTAGTCAATAAGATGATGGAAAAAAATCACTTTGTTTAGATCAGAGTCTCTTTGGGCATAAGAAATAATAATTGAGGGCAAATTGCATCTTCTGCATATAAAAATGGGCAATAGCAACCAAACTAGTGGAGTCTTAATCACTGTGCTGAAATGAACTATGATTTCTGGGAATCATGAAGCAGATGTCCGTCCCTTTAGCTTTAAAGTCTAGGTAGCCTTAGGAGAATAAACGTTTGGCAATACTGTCCAATTATTTTATTTGTATTTATAGCCCTACAGCTTCAGTTGAATTTTTACCACTGAAAGAACAGAATGAAATCCAAGGTATTCATGTATTCCCAGATGTTACTGTGAGATAACTCTTATTCCCAGTTACTATCAGTTCTAGTGAAATAGCCTTTTCATTCAACTTAGCCAACAGCCTTTGAGACTTGAGCTGTTTTATTATTATAAAAAGCACAGAGATTGTGTCTAAATGCTAGTTTGAAGGAAGACAGTAGTTATGTTAAAGCAGAAGGTGATGATGCTACTGAAGTACCTATCATTCAAGGGAAATGTTTTCGTGATTGTACCAGTATCTAAGCCCTGGGAGAGCTAACCCACAGGTCTTTCAGGGAGAATGCATTAATATTTGTAAAGTGCTTTGTGATTGCTGGAGGAAGGATGCATTAAAATACATGTATTATTATTAGCAATGTTTATTTGTGTGCTTTGAAGAAATCGTTTGTCAGGATCAGGTTGCTGCAGGGCTGAGTTCGCTGCTCTGGTGGGAGTCACGAAGGGTCTGGGCACCGTCATGCTGCACCTAGAACAAGTGCTTGGGACACCGCTGGCCACCTCAGCTTAATCGCCGAGTACACCATCGCTAGTGAACTTGCCAGGAACATGCTTGTGCAGTGGAAGTGCACTGCGTGAGGTCTGTTGATGTCCTACAGTTATGTGACTGCTGAAATGGTTCCTCCTCTCTTTGTACAGAGATACCTAGAAATAACAAAGCTTAAGATAGATATTTATGGTTTTATTCAGGCTCTGGTAGGAGCGGATACAAAATTTAAATCCAGAGTTTCCATCAGTTTCTGTCAACGCAGTATTCTTCCCGTTTTCTTCTTGTCTCCTTCCCTTCATACTGGGTTTCCAAAATCAGATGTAGAGGCACTGTCAGGAAGCTTCTCATACTGTGTTATGGATGGAAGTAAAACAGCTCACAGAAGACTTCAGTAAAATTTGTGATTTTTTTTTTTCCTCCAAGCAGATAAAGGAAGAATGACTTAAAACATTATCTTCGGCTAAAATAATGTAGTAGTAGTAGTAGTAGTAGTAGTAGTAATAACAACAATAATAATAATAAATGCTGTCTGCAGATGTGCTTCTAACAGGCTGCATTGTCTTTTCAGTGCAGTTATTGAAATAACCTTTTGTATGCAGCACATGGACAAAAACCAAACATAAGGTGTGTTCATCTGGCCTTCAGGAAGATCCATAAGCAAGAATACTAGAAAGCCCAACCAAACTATATTAAAATACACATTTTAAAGTAATTCTCAAGTCACCAAAGAGCAACTTTTCCTTTAAATGCATGCAACTGGCTAATTTCATCTGTCTTTAATCAGATTCAATGTGATTTCTTCTTTGTTTTTAGTATCAGAACCTTTTGTGAATCGTGATGGAGGGAGGGATTCCTTTCCTCTGTTCTTATCAGCATCAGAAATCATGTTTTCTGGCTGGAGGAATTTTCTCTCAGTGCATCCTGAACAGCTTTTTGGCAGTCAAGAATAGCCAATCAGCCATCTTTTGTAATACATTGTCTCTCTATTTGCATTCAGCCAGTCTGCAATTTGCTGCCATGAGTGCAGCAAAAACTCATGATGTTAATTCATTTCTCTTGTTCTGTGCAGTTCTAGTGACATTAATTCATTCCTTCTCCCATTTCACATCTAATTATGGACTACTTCTTCCTAAGCCGAGATGGAGGTTGACGAGCTGGGATTTTCTTCCTTGTGGAGAACAGCTGTGTAATGGGTCAGGATAGTACTTGCAAGCAAGGGAAAGTCAAGATTATATTTTTGCATCTCAGCTAGTGGCAACATTTTACCTATAAAAAGCAGTGTAAAAGTTTGTTTCTTTGGCGAAGGGGGAAAAGGACTGGAATCTGCTTTTTCAGGCTAATTTCAAAAAGCATATGCAAGCATACCAAATGTGCAGATATAACCCCCAGATCCTTATGGGTACAGATCATCTAGTGATGTCAAAGAAATTTAGAATCAAGGTAAAATGTGTGTAATACTGTTTGCGCATACGTTGTATGATGATTTATAGAGAAGGCTTAATGTTTGCATTTTGTAGCCTACTACAGGCTGAGATTTCCAAAGGCGATTGCACGACGAGTTACGTGCCTAGCTAGAAACTAGGCCGCTGCAGCATAGATATTCACATATCCAATAGGCAGTGCTCTAGGTCAGGAGTTAGTAAAACTTATTGTCCTGTCCTGTAATTTACCATGACTCTTCAGCTACTTTGCTGTCCTCCTATGTACTGTTCTCTCTCAGATCTCAGGCTGTGATTAGCTTTAAACTGATGCTATGGTTGTTGTTTTTTTTTTTCCTCTTTGTCCCATGTGGAATTTTCCATCTTAAAACCTATATTGCTTTCAGCTCCTTTCTCTAATTTTAAGTTTTAATGATAAATTGCATGCCCTGAAGGGTAAAAGTAGCAGCTTTATTCCATTGGTGCTCTCCTAAGTTAAGTCTCATACCTTTAGCAGGAAAGAAACATTGAGTTTGTCACATTTATTTTCTTACTGTTCCTATGCTTGAGTCTGAAGGTCATATTCTGCCAAATGGTTCATACATTCTGTGATGTATGGAGAAAAGATAAAAATATGCACAACTAAAGTAGAAATTACATCTTCTAATGTGGTGTCTTAGCCATTGTTGTGATACCAGAACTGTAGGGGAAATCAAATTATTATCTTAACTTCATCAAATGACTGCAGCTTTTAGAAGTGCAGAAGATAAAAACAAGTTCATCCTGCCCAGAAGAACCTGTGCAAAGAGGTGGAAGGCTTCTGCAGTCCTTCTGGATCACATCTCAGCCGGAGTCCCCCACACATACGTGAGGAGCTCTCCCTTGAGGAGGCCACCAAGTGAGGCCAGCCAGGATGGCCCATCTCCACACAGAAGGTTTGACTGCTGCCTGTGCTGTGCACCCCAGCGCCTGGGGCAGGAGCTGGTAGGATCTCTTTTTTGTAATTACGGTTGTTACTTTTTGTCCTACTGGAGCTACAGGTGTGATGGCTCACACAGGGGCCTCTCTCCATGGCAATGATTTGAAATCATACGCCAGTTGAAGGCCAGCTCCTCTGGGGAGCAGCGACATACGATAAGCGTTTTCTGTGGGAGCTGACAGAAGGGCTCAATACCCTTTACTTTTCTATCACTTGCTTAAAGCTGCTGTAGTTTTTCTTTGACAACTGGATATACCTGTATCAAACACATTTCATGGCTCTCAATTCCTAACTCATCAGGGCAGTTGATACTCTTTGAAATTAATTCTTCGGCCTGTGACTCCAAGTAAAAATCTTTGACCTGATGCACTCAGACTTGACCGCTTGAGAATTTTGACTACAGATCCTCTTCTGCATCTTTTGTTGCCTTCCTAAGGTTATGCTGTTATCTATTCAACAGTCAGTGCTAACGCTATGTTCTGAATTATTATAATGCCATGTTTACAGAGTGATGTTAAAAAGCGAGGGCTGTTCAGTTAAAATTCTGATAGCATGTTGAGTCTTGAAGGAGAGAGCTAGGAATGCACAAAGTGTTGAAATATATGTACATTACTGTCTATTTTTTGATTCTTAAATATGAGAGTAATGCCAGGCTGTATATCAGCAGCAGTTATCAGCTGTCATCATTTGTTTGACAAATTCCTAATTGCTCTACTTCAAGCAAATGTTTTCAGAGTAGATGACACAAATAAGTGACTTTTGCTGTTTATTTGGAGGGTGTTTGTTTCATCACAAGTAATTCCAAGAACAGGCAATACTGGCCAGTTAAGACAGTAAGACAGCTTTATTTTGTGTAAAAGCTTTCATGCAGACTGTATCCCCAGATGCCTCATGGTTTTGTCATATGGTCTGTGTAAAAAAGAGGTGAACCCAATCTTAAGGAGCTGGGTTTTGCTTTGTGTGTCTGTAATGTTGAAAAGGGAGGGGTTGGTTCATGGCAGCAGTTAGGAGTTTGTTTGCGTATGATGGACAAACCAGCCCTAGGTGCAGCGTTAGCTGATAAAGAAGGAAATTTAGTTTTTAGCAAGTGGAGACAAGGTATCAGGAAGCCTATCTAAAAGCAAGTAATTTGCTGAAACATATGTAGAAGACAGTTCCAGATGGCAGGATTTGCAGATAGAAAGGCTACTTTGTTTAACAGCAACAAGATTAATTGAACAGGCTACCAAGAAGCAAATGTTAGATCAAAATGGAGAACATAGAGAGACTGGAGGCGCCAAATGCGCAAATTGCCGTGAGCTACAGCTTGAAATCAATGCATGACTCGTCAGTTAGGGAAGTGCATGACATGGTTGTGCTTCTGCACAAAAGGAGACTGAAAGCCATGGCTATTTATGCATGCAGGAAACTGAAATCTGAAAGGGGAATGGTAATGCAGAGAGGAGAAGAAGGTTGTGGTAAAGGTGAATTCCAAGACCTGAGGAGGTGCTGATGCATGTAAAGTTGCAGGCATGAAAGAGAAGAAAAAAAACCAGTGGCCTTTTGTGTTGTGGGGACCTTTAGGAATTTTATCATTTAGCATCTGCAGGTCTCTAAAAATGTTCACGTAAGAGCCAAGGCAATGGCAGTGCTTTCTGCAGTTGTGCTAGACCAGGTCAGGGCAATGAAGGTGAGTGAATCCCTCCTCCTACGCTTATGCATGCACGTAAGCAGAAGCAAAGTTACGTATCAGAAGAGGGTTAAACGTTTGAAATGGAAAGTTCTTATGTTAATACCAGCCAGTATGAAATGTGCAGATGAAAATGTTGTGCTATGACAGTATTTGCACTGTCCTTGAAGTTTCCTTCTGTGCGTTTATTTTGGTGTCTGGATCTATCTGATTTGCTTTGCGCTAAAAAATGTCTCATCTTACACGTCTGAAGCAGGTGTTCATGTCTAGCTTAGATCAAAATGTTAAGTCAAAACTAACTGTGTACTTTCTTGTATATTTGGCTTATTAGTAGGCCGGTGATCTGGCCTATAACTGACAGCACAGGTCTGTAAATTACCATTATAGTAATAACAGGAATAATTGCAGGCAGTAAGGCTGGTAATAAACTACATTTATGTTATTCACTAACAGCAGTGTTCTATCAGTCATTTATTGAGAAAAAAGACTAAGTAAGTTTCATGCCAAAGGCACAATATGCAATTCACCATTGATATGCAAGTAGCATGTCAATTTGTAGTGTTATAGGGAAAAAGGTACTTTAAGGGACATGAGTAATCTAACAAAAGGGTAAAACAATTAAAAATAAACCCAGAGCATAACAACAGCGAAGTCTGAAACCTGTGGCCTTTGCATAGATGCAGAGAGCGTGCTCCTTTCTTCCTCAGCCCCTATCTGCCTAGATGTAAGCTCTGTGTGTTTCAGCTCTTTGCCTTTGCAAAGTGTGTAATGATTTCTGAAACACACAACAAAGAAAACTAAAAGCTCAGGGAGTTCATACAGATGGCAGCAATTTTCACTACAGGTGCTGTGAAGAATCCTGATGGATTTTAACCCTCCTGCCCTCCTGGGAGCGCTCCCCACATTACAGAATAATGGCTGGCAAGAGCTGATTATAAGCTAATAAAAAGGGCTTTTATATGTGCTTTTCTGATATGCAGAACAAAAAAGACTATCGCATTCACGCATTTTGCCAAAACATGGCCAAATTTATAAAGAAAATGTTTTAAGTTGTTACCAAGATAATGGCCTGTCTACAAAAATAGAGGCTGGAAAGCCATTGTTTGTGGCCAGGTTACATCCCTCTGAAACTGTAGGCTTCATTATGAGTTTGCTGAATGCATAACTACAGCGTCAATAGTGAGAACCGAGATAATGAACTAATGGATTAATAAATGCATTTTATGAAAGAACTTATTAATGAAACATTACTCCATGCTTTTTTGTTGTTGTTGTATAGGGTGCAGTAAGGAATCCGTTCTTGACCTCTCAGCCCTCCTTCATCTATTAATGGGGCAAGTGCCTGGTGCCACTTGTGTAGAGAGCAACTCCCACACCAAATTTTGCCTTTCTCTCATGGAAAAGCCTTGGGTTATCCACACCACAACCTGCCTAAGTCATCAGTGCTGTAAGATGACAACACGTGCTCTCTCTGGGGAAGAAAAAGTTGCTGGTTTGACCCAGGGCTTTGTCTCCAATAAATTCCCCCGTATCCATGATACAAGTGCTTACAGAGGGACCAGTCTAGGTGCTGCTTCATTTCCCTTTGACTTTCCATTGAAACAATCACTTTCTGCTAACTGTATCCAGAAAGAGAGGCCACAAATGACAGATGCCATTCTGGACACATTTTGCTCCTGAACAAGCATGTGCAGGAAGACCTGAAAACTGATTAACTAATCCCCTTTGTCTTGTGTTTGAGCGATAGCGATGCCTAACATGGAAATATTATTTCAGCAGACCATGATTGGTGCCAGTCTGATGTTTGAGAGGATATGCTTGTGCTCACAATAGTTAAAGATAATATTCAATGCGGAAAAATGACTTTCTCTGAACTGTTGGATCTTTTGAATGCAGATATATTCAGTGATGCACCCCAGCTTAACTCTAAATGTGAAGCCCACCGTCATGAAGATGATTGAATTTGTTGTCTTCGATACAAATGTTCAACTTTCCAGTAGCTCTGTTGTATGGTGCATTCACTTCTCTTGGCACAAGGCCTACGCTCTAATATTTCCTGGCTATATGTATGGACTGGGGGACGAGAGGCTGGAGAGCAGCCCCGTGGAAAGGGATCTGGGGATTCTGGTCAACGGCAAGTTGAATATTAGTCCCCAGTGTGCCCTGGCACCCAAAAGGGCCAACGGTTGCCTGGGGTGCATCAAGCACAGCATTGCTAGCTGGTCAAAGGAAGTGATCGTCCCACTCTGCTCTGTGCTGGTGTGGCCTCACCTCAAGTGCTACGTGCAGTTTTGGGTGTCACAATGTAAGAAGGACATAAAACATATGGAGAATGTCCAAAGGAGGGCTACAAAGATGGTGAAGGGTCTAGAGGGCAAGATGTATGAAGAGTGGCTGAAGTCACTTGGTTTGTTCAGCCCAGAGAAGAGGAGACTGAGGGGAGGCCTCATGGCGGCCTGCAGCTTCCTCACGAGGGGAGCGGAGGGGCAGGCGATGATCTCTGCTCTCTGGTGGCAGCGACAGGACCCGAGGGAACGGCATGAAGCTGTGACAAGGGAGGGTCAGGTTGGATATTAGGAAAAGGTTCTTCACCGAGAGGGTGGTCAGGCACTGGAACAGGCTCCTCAGGGAAATGGTCACGGCACCGAGCCTGACAGAGTTCAAGAAGCGCTTGGACATCGCTCTCAGACATAGGGTCTGATTTTTGGGTGGTCCTGTGTGAAGCCAGGAGTTGGACATGATGATCCTTGTGGGTCCCTTCCAACTCAGGATATTCTATGATTCTATGATTTGGTGGGGAAAAAAAGAAAAGCAGCAAAGGTGGGGAGGAAAGCATGTGTTGGGTGACTGAACATACAGGTGCTCATGATCCATGAGGTTCCCATCTCTCTCCTTCCAGAAATAAGAGGGATTTCACAGCCAGCACAGGCCCACCTTTCACTGGCAAAAGCTTAGCTCAAATTGCATGTTAACTGCCTCTTTCCTGCCCTGCTCTGCAGCTTACACAACTGTTTTAGCAAAGTGCTCAGTAAAATTCAGCCTTTGAAATGCTGAAAAACTTTGTTTCACTTTAGCTTGAGCTAATTATGGGGAAGCGTTCTGAGATGACCTATTTCGGGCTAGAGTGCAGGACTATTTCAGCCACGTGTTCGTCAGCAGAGCCTGACCTCATTTTAACCTGGCAGAGCTGCTTAATAGTGAAACTACAACATGGAGAGCAGCTAACTGGTAAATAACTGAAGAGAAACCCAGCTATCGTGAAATAAATCTACACAAATGCCTTCTGATGCAGGTTTTTTACAGGAAATGGCATTTCTCAAAGTTTTGCTAAGAACCTTCTCCCCGTGAGGACAGTCAGGCAGCGAACAGATTGCCCCAGGAAAAAGCATGTCCATGTCACCTACCAAGTCCACTTATCAAGCAGCCAGTTGGAACAGATTTTGGAGCTGACAGGCCCCACCACTAGGAAGATTTTCTGAATTGTTCCAATTCTTTCCTTTCTTCAATTCTACTTATATATTTTCAATTCAACATTTATGAACCATTTACCTTCATCCTAAGAGATGGTCTGTTATGTGGCCCTTGTTTTGAGGGACATGTTGGGTCAAACTTTCCTTGTTAATTTTTAATCTGTCCTTGCCAGTTGATCCTTCTTGTGCCTTTAAATCATTTTTGTTCTTCCAGAATTATTTCAAAATCACCCCAAAGCTCTCGTACGCAGAGCAGCTGCCCTTAATATAAGCGAATGATAAAACTGAACAAGGCAGCTTAGAAACCCACAAAATGTACAGGTTGTTGGCAATAGAAAGAGGCTGACACATTTCTTTACACAAAATCAAAGTTGCATGGTGTTTTACATAAAACTTGCATAGGTGCATAAAATGCTTGTGTTTCATATTTGTTGCACCTGATAAAATTAGTGAGATGATCATGATGGAAGTAGTACATGATTATCTGCTTTTCCATTAGCGATTTTGTTCAGGAGCGAACTGGCCTTTTGAAAAGCTATTAGTAAACCAAAATGTCCTTTAGGAGATAAAAGAAGAGCCACTGTGGCTTACTTCGAGATACCAGCAAGAGTTCACTGCAAGTTTGCTAACAGTTCATATCGTAGTGAAGGGACGCAGGGAGATAATCTTCCATAACATAGATCTCAAACCGAGGCCAATGTTACATACCGGGTCCTGCAGATGCCATTAGGTGCTTTGCATGAATAAGATGTTCGTGAAATCATTGCCATGTGTTTTGGCCTGAGTTTGAAATGAAACCTTACCACTTTCTATAATGTTTCACAAAGCATTTATCCTCTTTTCTATATGCAGACCAGCACAGATTTCTGTTTCATCGTCATGATCCTTTTGGAAGCTGTGTGAGCCCTTACAGGGCTCACATTTCATACACATCTCATTTAAGCGTATATCAGCAAAATGTTTCTCAGAAAGAGTGCTAACAAGTCACTGTCTGAGAAGCAGACAGTCCTGGGACAGTTCCACATCCTGCCCAGGATCTCTGATTCAGGTTTTCTCTTTTATGAGTATAAGGTATAGGGCACGACATAAATGAAACTGCATAAATAATTGGAGAAATCCATTTGCCTGCCAACACAATGGGATGATAAACATCAGAGACCTTTCTGTTACAAAGTATTTTAAAACAATATTCCAGCTGAAGTCAGATCAAAGCATTTGTGTATGTCTGTATTTGTATGTGTATATATATATATATACATATATATATATATGAATACATATACAAGTGCATATATCTGTGGATACATTTATATGCTCATTTGAAGATCCATAAAGTAAGAATTATTTGAATGTATAGGAGACAGGAAGTTTACATCTTCAGTTGTAAAATTTTTAATAATAGTCTCAGTGGTGATTGTGCCACGCAAAGTAGAAGGAATCTGCCCGCACAGAGAAAGGTCTGGTTTTTATTCCCTAGAGTAGGCTCTTAACCAAACACACAGTGAAACTTCCAGCCCTGTTTGCTTTGAGCTTCTTTGGAGTGGAACACCTTTTGGAGGAGCTTAGCTCTTTCTTCCAAAGAATCTGGTGGTGATCACAGTCCGAAAAGTTCAGTGAGCAAGAAAAAGTGCTGGTGTGACCCAGTATATGATTGCCTTGGGATCAGAGCTGTGTTTGGGCTCTGATGATGATGGCTGGCAACAGTTCTGGTGCATGGGGTGTATTTGCACCAGGGAGCTGGAGACACCTTTGCTCCTCTTCATTCCCATCTTCACTGCCTCGGCTTAGGCATAGCACCAGCAGGTATTTCTGGAGACGTTAAGCAGAGAACACTGCGCATTGTCAGGGAGCCTGTGCAACAGCGTGGTTGGAGTGGGAAGGATAAATTCTGTGGCTGTAGTCATTTGAAAACATGCTCTATTATTTCCTTTACAAAAGTCTGCTAGCTGTTATGATAGAATGCAATTTTCATTTGCATGTCCATGGAGTATAAAATGAGTCATGTATTTATTTGGAGAAAAAAAAAAGGTAATATTGTATAACGCAGAGCTAAAATTAGGTATGTTGAGAGTGCATTGAAACATACAAAATATTTTGCTTAAATTAAGCCCACAAAATGATACTACATTAATAGTGATAGACTAAACCCCATCAAAGCAAAGCAAAAGAAATTTAGAGGTAGTACTATGTATTAGTTGTTATGCTAGATCCTTTATGGGAATTGTGTGCCTGCTTTTTATTTTCTCATTTATTTGATTCACTGTTTTGTACACCAAGGATTCTGCCAGTTTATCACCTATAGCAAAGATGCCCTGAGCACGACTGTGTAGTCTTTGCTAACTACCAGAAGTCCCCAGAGGGCATCCCACTTTTCTGCATGAGATCAGCCCGGTGTTTTTTCAGTCTGGTTTTCTGCCTTTCTTAAGCTTATTGGGCAGCTGCTTGAGTGTTCTCAGCTTCCAGTAACTGTTGCTACTATTTCATCTCAGGTCACTGTCACAATCCACTCGTTCCTAAAGATGACACCTCATACACACGTGCATCCCTCAGGTAAATTTACATGCGTCTGTTTTCTGTGAAATTCATGTTTTTTAAGCGCACAAGTAAACTTCTTGGGCTCATTCCTTACAGAACAGTTATGCTCTTATGGACTTGCACTAAACTAGTGAATATTTTTAGTTAACTTTAAACAGTTAAATCTTAGTATTCTCAAGTAATAACAAAGATAAGCAGACATAGTACATAATAAGCACTCCTTGAAATATAAAGTGTTTGTTCAAATTTATTTCCAATTTTGCTGTACAAAGTCAAACTAAGAGCATGGGACTTTGCAAGCTGCTGTCTCAGAATAAATAAATGTCTTGCAATGAAATAAAGAAGAATAATTCTAAGTGTAGGAAGGGAAAAAAAAGGGTACATGCTACTTGCAATATTTATGGCCTGCAATGCAAAATGAATGTGCAGGTCACTAATACAAGATCAATTTGTTAAATCTAGAGCAGATTGAAATGTTTGGTCCATGTTATAATGCTAGAATTAGAATAGGGGGAATTTTTTTTTTTTTAATCTTTGGTTTTCAGATCCCTTTTTGTTCTGAACTCAAAATCTTGCACGTTTATCCTGTGGAAAATATAATGTTCATTAGTAGAAAATGAACCAAACATACCCCTTTCCAGTATTTAAGGGGGGCTTATAGGAAAGCTGGGGAGGGACTCTTTATCAGGGAGTGGAGTGATAGGACAAGGGGTAGTGGCTTTAAATTAAACAAGGGCAGGTTTAGATTAGATGTTAGGAGGAAATTCTTTACTCAGAGGGTGGTGAGGCACTGGCACAGGCTGCCCAGAGAAGCTGTGGATGCCCCATCCCTGGAGGTGTTCAAGGCCAGGCTGGATGGGGCTTTGGGCAACCTGGTCTAGTGGGAGGTGTCCCTGCCCATGGCAGGGGGATTGGAACCAGGTGATCTTTAGGGTCCCTTCCAACCCAAACCAGTCTATGATTCTGTGATTAGTAAGAAATGAACCAAAAATCCATCATTTTTCTTCTCTGAAAGTGCTTGGACAGCTCAAGCAAATGTAGGTGTGCAGTATCAGAATGCAGGTGAGAACAACAAGGAGTGGTATCAACTTTGAAAAGAGAAGAGATTTGGGTTCAGATTATGTTTTCTCTGAACCGATACATGCCAGCTGAGATTGTTATCAGATACGCACTTCCATTTTACAAAGGCGTATCTGAAATGAGGGATCTTTGCCCTTTGGATTGACACACACATGATGTATGTGGAGAATTTGGTCCAGTGCATCTCAAGCAACTTTGTCAAAGCTGTGTTTAGACACTGGTAAGAAAAAAATAGTTCTAGTAAGTGAATACGTATTGTGAAGTCTGGTATTCAGAGGGGTTCTGAAATAAAAGTAGCCAGCTTTCAAGAAATACTGATTGCTGCAAATCCTACTGATGTCTGTAATAGCTGCACGTATCTAACACTTTTGAGAATTAGGCAACACTGCTGGTTTAAAAGGAAATTTAGGAGCCTAAACTTTGACACCATTGTTTTACAAGTCAGGTAACCTGTCCTCGCACAGGAAAATTTATCTGAGTGATTTAAAATTAACTCTTTTTGAAGGAATAAAACTGTCTTAAAATCAAATAAAATTTGAAGAGCCTTTGAGTGATAGCTGCTGAAAGAAATATAAGAAATATAAAAATATGCAGGATACTGGTAAAAATTTGTAGCTTTGACTTGCAGTTCAGAAACATCATGGTTCCTGTGGGTACTTTGGATGCATAGGTCATTAGCATTCAGTCTTAGACTTTATCTCTTAAACTTAAGTTTGACTCCTACGTAGCTCCCAGGTTGTGATAATAACCTATTACATAAAGTTTGGTGCCTACAGTCCTGTGAATTTTGAGTCTGTGATCTTTTAAGCAAGCATAACTATAATTGCCATATTAATGAAGATGGTTGTATTTAAATATTTATTTTTAAATGTTTGTGTTTGGAAGAGGAGTACTTGCTGAAGCAGTGTTGTGGGAGGATGAAACCACGGAGAAACCAGAGCAGCAACTGAAGACGGCTGGTTTTGTTTTGCTCTTTTATTTTGTAACCTTGCTCTGCAAACTCCTGATATCCTGTTTTGCAGGGCTTGGCAGAGGGAATAAGGCTGCTGTCAGAAAGTGTTATGTGAAGCTGCCAAGCAGGCAGAGCAATCCCTGCTTCCTGTAATCTCTGCCTGCAGACAGCTACCGCGGCTGGTCTTTGCCTGGGTAATACGTTGTGCTGGCTGGAGAGCCCCCTGGTACTGGTTGTAGTTGCAAATTACTCACTCTTCAGTGACAAGCTCGCAACTACAGGGTGGTATTGGAAAGTTAGGACTGGTTCTGGCAGATGACACTGGGTTGTTTTTTTCACCTTCCACCTTTAGGACAGGGAAAAAAAACAACCCAAAGTCTACTTGTATTGTCACTGACATTACAAGTTTCTGTTGCTGGAATATTTTCTTGATTTTTTTTTTCAAGATGTTAGCTTTCAAATATCTTCTGTTGAACACAATTAATTTTATTCTTGTACAGATTTATAGAATTCCTGTGTCAATGATGAGACGGAGCTGTTAAGACTGATAATGAGGTGAATACTGTGTGAGTAGTAGGAAATGGCACCTTACTATGGTGGGGAAAAAGGAAAAGGGGCAACAGTTATTCATTGCTTGGGTTGAGTAACTGTAACGTGAAGTATGCTTGTTTATCAACATTCTTGTCACACGTGGTTAGATTTTGCTGTAGTGTCTGAAGTTATGATCATTCTTTAAAGAGGATTAATACGAAGTAATTCTGTGAGACAAAACCCACGGAACCTTTTTTGATGGTAATTGTGTAACGATGCTAAGTTTTGCACTCCCTCCCTACCTTTCCCTCACTGGGGCACTGATGGGGTTTCCCAGCGCTTGCACCTGGTCAGCTGTATTTTCCAGACACATATGTAAACTTGGTATTTTTTAGACACTTGTCAGTCTGCTTAACTGGGTTGAAATTGTCCAGTTGATTGAAGAGTAGGAGGCCTGGAAGACAGACAGGCACAGACTGATGCGTAGACCACAATTCCACGTGAACATTGCTTCCTCAGGAAAAATTAAGTCTGAAAATTTCTCTTTCCAGGGACTATGCAGATTATGTACCTCCACAACAATGTTAACGCATTTGATAAGATGCGAAAAAAGCTGATGTCGTGTTCTGACTCGCTAGAAGCACAGCCAGTGCAGGGATCTCCTCTTTGAATGGGGAAATCCTAACAATGACAGGAGATGAAAAAACTGAAATTAGAACGAAGCTTAGTGTTGGGGAAAAGAAAAAAAAAAACAACAAACTTGGTCTTTAATAAGAGGTCTGAGAAGTCTAGTGGGGAAATAAATTCACCATGATACCACCAGCACGATTCCAGCTTTCTCCAAGCTGCCCTTCCTTCGTTACTTGCCAGTGACCACTTCAAGCCGTGGCAGAGGAGAGCTGAGTATGTTTGGAGCACTCCTTATTTGACCACCCTACAGCGACCAACAGTCAGACTACCAAACATGGAGATAGATTCAGAAATGTATTACTGTTCTTGAACTTTGAAGTGCTCCTAAAAATAACTTGCATCCACAAGAAAAAGTCTGATGGCTTGCATCTGGCACTTGCGACCTAGACCTTTTTGGGATGTGGGCTAGCAGCCGAAAACAGATGCCTGGGACGCAGGGGGAGCTTCTCCCAGTCAGGCAGGTAGTAAATGTGCCTTTTTTTTCCTAGAGGCTTCTTATCTTTAAATTTTATAGATCTATATAGTCTTTTCTGTTTTTAAAGGTTGTCAACAAGGCTTGTCAGCACTTTACTGTAGAGATGGAAGATGGAAAAGAAAGTGGATTGTTAACATTAGAAAGCCTCATGGCATCATGCAAGGCAGGGTATCAGTAGACATAGTTTTGTGGTGTGTGATCCTGTTCCAAGGCTGAAATCAAAGTCAATCACTTAAAATCATATCCGTGTAGATATAATTGTAAAGAAGGCTGAGAGTACCAACTCATTTCATGGGAGGTACTGAATAGGCAGGTTTTGCTTTTCAAGGGGCGTGCACTCTGTGTTCATTACAGCACATTTCCATCATATGTGAGTACTGTATGCACACGTGCGCACACCCTTGAGGACCAAATTGGTATGTAACAAGTAATGCCCTTTACATCTCTCTAGAGGGTGGACCTCTAAACCATTTCCGTAATAGCATTTTAACAATCCATTAAGAGCCTCCAATCTTTTTAGCAATGAAATCCATCACTTGCTCAGCATGTGTCCTTTAACGCGGCAGTCTTACTTAAAATCACTACTTATCCAATTATTATTTTTTCACTTGGTTTACAGCCAGTGTCAAAAAGTATGATGTCCACTTGCCAAATAAATAGAAAAATCCATCTGCCACGGTTTCCATTTGCCAAGTGTAGGGTATTATCATCCCATTTGAGCTTTTTATTTTCCTGGTAATAGCAATGTTTCAGTTTGCACTCAGGTTTAAACACAGATGTAAATTCATGCATTTGCCAGTGTTACTCAGTGAATTCTGTAGTAGTGTCAATGTTTATTTAGCCTAGCCAGCTACCTGGCAGCTAGCAAGCAGCAAACCTTTTCCTCTTAATGGTACCAACAGTTTTTGGAAGAGCTGAGCACCCCTTTTTCCAAGAATTGCGTGGCCATATTTTGCCTTATATCCGATGCTTTCTAAGACAAGCCATAGCAGTAAGATATGCCTGATGTTTATCCATGCACTAGGTTTTGATTCTGAGATGGAAAGAAAGAGGGAGGTGATGCATTTTCACATTGCTTTGAGGAATTTTTCTCCTGCATGAAGGGGGGAAGAGTGAGCTCCCTTCCAGCGATGTGAGGTTGGAGATGAGCCATTGTTACTGATCTATCCACGCATGTAGTTGTCATTTTACAAGCATCTGGGAAGACAGCATGGCTCAAATTAAGGTTCTGTTCATAACAGGCAAGTCCCATGCTTATTACAGTGTTTAAACAGAACATCGAATAAATGATGGGGGCTAGACAGGGGTCATAGGGCTTCAGAAGTAAGACCGTGGATTCCTTTGGGTTTCATTAAATACTTACCTGTGAAATTGGTTACATTTCCATGCATCTCTTTGACACATTCTAGTGCTGAAATACTGGTGAGATGTTGTCATCCAGCAGTGTAGTCCCCCATCATTGCTCTTACTGGGTGAGAATCCATGTCTCCTTCTCTCTGTCCCTTTTACGTGTCGTGGACAGGGCCCCCAGGAAAGCTGTCATGGCAAAGCCTGGAGTTATTCCTTGCAGCCATCCATCATTTGTTCACTGCTCTCCACCATCCCAGGTATATATGCCTTAACTTTGCCTTAGGGAAATATTGTGACAGCTTTTTCCTTCTAGCCTCGTTCGGAGAAAACCCATTTGTCTCAGCTGGTCACTTACTAGCAGGGGCTGCCAAGATGCGTGGAGCAACCCAACTGGCAATTTTAAAGTACTGCAGGAGAGCAGTGAGCAGTCAAGGAAAACAAGGTTGTGTGTATAATTTTGTTAAACAGAAGATCAAAACATTTGGCTTGGAACCCATTTTAGCCAAGAGCCAGCACAATTCAGTATTAACTTAAAGGAAAGCCCAGGGAGGCAAGCCCTAGATTATGACAGCGCTCAGTCCGGGCAGTAGGGTAGGTCTAGTAGCCTGTATATTTTCCTTAATTGGCATATTGCATAGGTTCCTTCAGATCTGCCCCTTTTCCATGTGTTGAATTAAACATTAAAAAATGACACAGCATGATTTTATCTTCTTTCTTTCTCAATATTTTCTTATCAGTCTGCCTATCCATAAGATAATGTTTTTACCTGTCGGGTTCTCGTATTCAAGCTGGAATCTGGAAATGAAACCGCGTGACCTTTTTTTTTTATATATAACGCTCATATTTTTGCCAGTAATAAAATTAATTCCATAATATTTTGTGCCTTTGTTACAAAAGATGCAGTTCTCAGATTTTCATGACCAGTGGCTATCAGCATTGCTCATATACTGATCTGGAAGCTCTCACTTAGTTCGGGTACCATGCGTTTCCGCACATGTCTAAAGCAAACGTAGAGAGAGCTTATTCTGTTCATCTGCAAAATGTTAAGTGTTGTGGGGCTGTGTGTTCAGGGTTTGGAAGCAGGCTATTCACTTGGCCCAGTCGCAGATGGTCAGTGCTGTATACTGTAAGCCAATATCTGAACTCTTGTGTTTCCTTGGGGTGGTAAAAGTATAAACTGTGTCACTGAAGTAATAGCTACTGCTTGAAGAAATACAGTGGGAGAGAATGGAAGGAGTTAAAGAATCATTCGCTGATGTCTGTTCCGGGTGGTAGTCCTCGTTCTTTGTCACACAGGTATGCAAAAGTGGTCAGTCCGCTAGAAGATAGCCCGTGCTTTTTTGTTCTGTTTGTTTTTTTAAACTGTGAATGTCAAAAATGGAGTGAAATGAATAGGAAATGAATGGAGTTAACTGACTTACTGGTTGCCTCTTTCTTCATGCGCTCAGATTAGTCAACCTCTGTTTTTTTTTCTGGTATAACTTAAAAAGAAAACTTAGTTCCATTGACATTTTTGAGTCATTTTCTGTGTGTTTTCCTACAAGGTGGAAGAATTTTAGAGAGAGAGAGACAGAGACAGAGACAGAGAGATTTAAACTCCGTGGAGGGTGAAGCAGAAATAGCTACATAAGTAGTTTTTTAAATTGCTGAACTCCTGAAGAGATGGAAACATCTCCGATAACCAACACACTTCGCAGATGTGAATTTGGTCAGTGGAAAGAACACTGCTACAGCCATCAGCGCATCGGCCTTCTGGCTGCAGAAGCAGCCCTGATGCGAGAGGTAAGCTTTTGCTTTAAATATTGGGAAGCTCTCCCCTGGCTGAGCATTCAGATTCCTTATCTGTGTAGAAATACGGGGTGTTCAGTGAAACGTGGTACAACTCAGGCCACTGGAAATGGGGGTGGGAGTAGAGGTCCCACCTCATGATGGTATTTACTCCTTTTTCTAATTGAAAGGGAAATTACAGATTCCAGTGCTTCACTGTTCATTGCTACTGTCTGCCAACAGAGTGGCCATTTATCTGTATATGCTGGGCTCTCTCTCATTCTCTCTGAAATTATATTGCTTTTGTTCTCACATTCTCTGTTTGGCTAGAATAAAAACTGCTCAGCAGTACTTCAGACCTTCTAGGTCTTTCCCAGATCAGTTCTGTGGTGATAGGTTGATGTGAAAAGAAAGGCTGGTTTGCCTTGGGAACATTTATTAATGCATGCCGTAAGCCACTCTAATCAGACATGCTATGATTTTTTTACCAGATGTAGTGCTGCAGGACATGGAGAGAAAAGCAAGGCTTTGCTGTACAGTCACGCAATGGCTCTGAATCCCAGAAATTAAAAATGAGAAAAATCCACTAAGCCATCTCGCCAAGTCCCCTCAAGCCTGTGTGTTTACTTGCACGCGGTCTTTCTCCCCTGCATTTTCTGTAGTCTCATCCTGAATGGATCATGTGGTGGGCTTCTGCTGTTTCCCTTGGGAGGCTGGGGCAGAGCCCCGTGGGTCTCACCATTCGAACACTTTCCATGATGCCTTTTGCAGACCATACAGCATCTCCCCAGCTAGCACGCTGCTGCTCTGAAGGGAGCACTGCCCGCTCGTTGCAAGCTGCAATGGCATGACTTGCTGGTCTGCCCACAGATAAGACTCCCTTGTTTAAAATACGGTAGCAGGGAACGAGCTCAAAATATGGATGTTATACATTCTGTGTGCTGTGTTTGTTAAAGGTGAATTTCCAGTACACTCTAAGTGTCACCTTTTAAATTTCATGGTACAATTAGTATTCTGTTGCACTTGTCATTGTCACTCAAAATGATCAGAATTTTAATTTTATCTTTAGTGGCTGTTTGCGTAAAGAACAGCAGATTTTGAAGGAACCCTGCTAAAGTAACTGTTCGTAGAGGTAACTGCTTTGTTCCTGCGCATGTTTTGCAGGCAGCCTCTAAAACCAAATATTTAATTGTTATCTTGTAATGTCAAAGGAGCGGAAACCGAGGGAGTGCAGTTTTCTTCTCTTTTCATACTCCTCTCATCTCTTGTGAAAGGAAGTACCACTGAGTTTCAAACCAACTGTGTTTTCTCTTTTGAGCTTTTGGTGCAAGAGAAGTGCTTTGTAATGATAAGGCTGAATTATTTTCCTTATTTTACAATTTGCAGAAGGAATATGCATGTAAATGACTTGTCAGTGGGACAATTGGGAAAAGAATCCATTACATACAATTATTAGTAGCAATAAAAGCAGTAAAAATTATATTATGATAGCATTAAAGATTCTAATTAACATTATGGCTTGACTGTAGTGAGAACTTTGCACAAATCCATGAGCTGGAGACTTTATGATTGAAAGATAGAAACGTCTGAAGGGTAGGGGGATGTGTATAGAACACCCAAGCAAATAAGTGTGGTAAGGAAGCGGTACAACTCTGTTATGTGGAGGGGTAGGAGATAGGGGTGGGCACTCTGGGAGTAGAAGAAAAGGGAAAATCGGGATAGTGTGTCATCTGCTTGAAATTTGGGTGTGCGTACCGCTGAGGAGGGCAGGAGTGGACTTAGGGGCCCGTCGTGCTAAGCACGGCACAGACACAGAGCAAATGATAGTCCTTGACCCAAGCAGCAATGCAGGGAAATTTGGCCATTGATGCTGTTCTCCAGCAGTTAGTTGCTGCAGGAGCATCTCCCTCCTTTGTGTTCTTGTAACTGTTCCGATGCTTCCCTTCACTTCCTTTTCCTGGAACTGAGGAGCCTGAGAAAGGGAAGGCCACCAAGACATACCAAATTCCAAAGTCAAATCACCTCAACAAATTTTGGCAGAGGCTTGTCTAAATTGTTCTTTACAACCTCCAGAACACGTAATCCATACATGCGGTGGTGTTGTTGTCACTCTTACCCTCCTTTCCATGAGCCAGTGGGTCTTCTTTATGCTGCTGGTTTGTGAGTAACTCTAAATGTTGCCCATAAGCAGCATACTAGGGGCATAAGAGATGCCCCTGTTCATTACCAGACTTTACTAAAAGATTAGTAGGTAAATCACACTCCACTAATGCACTACTTGAATACTGCATTCCTTTTAGTTGAATAAAATGAGCTATAAAACAAAGAAACAAAGACCCCTTTTACACAGAGGTCAGAAAAACAAAAATAAGGAGTCCTCACAGAAGTTGTGGCTGTGAGCTACAATTTTTCAAATTGCACAGGTCTGTGGAAGTCAGCCTGAAAATACAGCAGCATTTGATCAGAAATATGCTAATTTATTCCCAGAGTCATAAAGAGCTAGGAATTTTGTAACCTACATCTTTGTGTTTTGATTTCTGCAGCAGTAAAGTGCTCTGGAAGCAGAAAGTGCTACTGTATTGCTAGTACTACTTAAATTAGGCAATTCAATAAACTTGAAAATACACTGAAAGGCAAAATAGCTCATGCAACTTTGCCTACGTGTCACAGAGATTCAGAACCTCTGTCATAATGAGGAAAGTCTGTGGTGTGCAGGAAGTGAAAAACTGGTAATCAGTTAGTTAGGGAGTCAGTCAGCCTGACATTAAACAAATGGCTCCTACTGAGAGAAATCAGCTTTAGCATGTGAGCATAAATAATCTACAGGGCACGCAGCCCTCTAAATTATTTCAGTCCAAGTGCCTACAGCAGCAGAGGTCAATGTATAGTGATGTCCATTTTCACACTTTGGGTGCACCACAGGCTCCAGGTTCTGAGGACTAAACTTCCTTTTCCATATTGTTTGCAAGAACGCTAAAACGCTCTCAGAATTGTCATCAGGACGAAACTTCGGTCTGAGTGTCTCTTACTTTAGTTTGCTGGACAAACTCTTATCATCAAGGGTTATAGAAGAGTCCTGCTCAAAACAGCTGACATCCTGAGTTTGGTCTGTTGACCCCAAATAAATCAGTCACAGGACTTTGTTTCACTGCACTTTTTCCCTGAAGAGTTTAGGATGCAGTTCCCAGCTATAGCATACAGCCTCGTGGATTTCAGATGCCTAGGAAGGTGAGTATCCTTTCACCAGCACGCTCCCAGCAGCTCAGGAAGGGTGAGGAGGAAGCTTCCTTGATCCCGCGGCCCTGCTGCTGGCACCAGTGACACTTAGCAAGAAGCAGAGCTAAGATTTCTCAGAGGACAAGAGGAAGGGCTGACAGGCGAGGAGAGGCGGAAGGATGCTCTGCCCTCTTGCAGGCAGCGTGAGGAGAGCTCAGGCTGTGCCAGACTTCAGTCAAGACAAACTCTGTGCGTCCCATTTCACAGCCACCGACATGTCCTGGTGGGAAGCTGCTTGCCCAGAGGAGTGAGCCACATCGCTGGTGCTGAGGCTCGGCTAAGAAAATAAGCTGGCCTTCTGGGAAATGTTCTTTTTTTTGTTGCCCAGTAGAGCACATTCCTCAATTTAGCCAAACAATATATGGCCATATGTGATCTCCCACTTCCTTCTCTCTTCCCTGTCAAAAGATGTCACCCCTGAGAAAACATGCTATCATGAGTTGTAGTCTTTTTTTTTTTAAATCTGAACTGCTTAATCAATTTTATGCTGAGGACTGCCTCTTTGCTGTCATGACATTGCTTCTTGAGGTGGAGAGTTGCACTTTTGTTCTGCATAAATGCAGCTTCCCCTGCGTGGTGGGTCTTGTAGATTAAGAAACCTTTTCAGAAAGTGAAAAAACTGCTCAGATCAGACTTTTATGTGCTGCAGTCACTAGAAGGGCTGATGGAGTTACCAGCTAGGTTCACCTGTGAGTACCCTAATGAGGGCAATGAAAACAGTATCTCCATGTATGTCCTGCAGCATAACGCAGTGACAGAGGCAGTAGTACCGTATCAAGAAAAGTAACAACTGCTTGCTTATTTATAAGAAGAATCTGGAGGAAAATAAATCTGTTTACAATGTGTGCAGTGATTTGGTTGCAGTCAATAACTGTGTTTAATTCTGACATACTTCTCTGGATAAGGCTGATTGTCTCATTATAGGAAATGAGTCAGGGAGAATATTTATAACCACTTGCTATTGATTTAAGTGGTGTCACTGTTTGAGGGGTAGCTGGTAGTGGTGAAATGAAAGGACTTCTGAAGATTAAAGCACTTTGGAGATGCAGGGAAGAAAGCAATGGAAATACTCTCAGAGTTCATAGGTGCAGGCCAGTATTTACAGCATTTTTTACTCTTCCCTGCGACACTGATTCCCTTGGTGAGTCTGGGTGAACCACTCAACTCCTCTGCGCCCCACCTTGATAGTACAGGCAGGTGCTACAGGGATGCAAAGAACTGCATCTCTGCATATGGCACTCGCTATGGCTGTGGCTGAATTACCTCACAAGTATTAAAAAAAAGCGACTGTTAGTCCTTACATTTCTGCTTCTAAAGACCGAGAAAGCCACTGGAAGGTGCGACCTTCAGCCAGTTGGAAAGGGAAGCTTGCATTTGTGGGCACTCTGGCCATATGCTGGCCTGCCAGATGTCATCCACATGCACAGGACTTGCTTGCTCCATGCCATCCTGCCTTTGGCATGTGCTGGCCAGGCAGAGCCACGTCCTGCTCCTGCTACCATGGGTCATGCAGCAAGCCGAGAGAGTTGCGGGCTGGCTGAGCTGATGGGTGGTAGGCCTGCACGTGGTGGGTGGCATCACGGGGCGAGTCACCGTGCTGGGCTGGAGCTGAGGTGGTGGGAGAGGAGCAACAAGTGTGCGTGCAAAATGGGTACCGATGTTCTTGATAACCTGACCCAAAATGTTATTCCTCTGTCGCCTTCTCTGATTAAGTGGAAGACCTCCATCTTTTAAATACAGCTTGTACCTTCCAAGGTCCACCAGAGTTGGTGTTTCATCACCTGCAAGCAATATTGTAGGGGAATTCATGGCTTCAGAGGATATCTGGCATCTGGCTAAGAAAGTGGTATCAGATGGAGGTGAGGGACATAGAAGTCCATCTGCATGGATCCCATTGCAGTGTCATGGCACAACAATTCTAGGAGTCGTAAGGAAGTATATTTTAAGGAAGATAGGTTCAATAAGCTGTCAAGGGCTTCCTGGAAGGCTTCTAGAGCATGCATTCTCTCTACTTCAACTTCCAGTTTTTAAACTCTGAATATTCAATTTCTTTTTAGATACAAGATGCATTTTAATCATATTAATTAAAAACAAAAAACAACCCTGGCATTGTTAGAACTGCATAAATTCCCTTCCTCTCTTCTCTTAAAATTAACAGGGTCAGGAAACCAATAAAGCACTTGAATTTTCTCAGCTGCAATGCCGGTTGCTGGCTTCAGCATTCATCTGTATCTTTCCAAGCTGGTTCCACTCCCCAGTGGTATAAACCAATAGTATTTCTATTTAAGCTGACTAGTATAACTTTGGTGTAAAACATCTCTAAGTGAGATCAAGTTCAGTGTTGGTAATCCAACAGAATGCTAATTTAGCACAGGAATTTATGCATTTTGCTTCCCTTAGAGGGAAGTTTTGTTGCTCTCTTTGCTGAGGTGCCTCCTGGAAACCCTAGAAGCAGATATGTAGAGGTGCTTCTGTGATTAACAGACCAACCCCAGGTAGCAGTTACAAAGTGTCTTCACCTTGTCCTGCCAGCCTGACCTCAGTCCTTCCATCAGTGAAGCCGACAAGTTCACTCAGGGTCTTACGCAGAGTCTAGGAAGAAGGCACATTAACATTAGTAAAGGCAGGTGAATCTTGTGTTAACACTGTACCAAATTATAATGTCAGGAAATAAACTTGCCATCGTTGCTGAGCTAAATGTGCATGGAGAATTCTGTGAAAATCTGAATAGCACCAAGTCATGATTTCTCAGGATAGGTCCCGTTGTTGCAGAAATCATTTTGTTAAATTGTATTAAATTTTTCTGCATCCACATTTATTTTAAAACTTTCAAAAATTAATTCTCTGTGTCTAAGATTTAATTTTCAGATAGTCTAAGCCGAAGAAAAAGAGAATACTAACCAATATGAAATAAGAGGTAAATTTCATAAGTGTTTCCAGACTTTTTTTTCCCATCTCCTTCAAAAGGAGGTTGACCGTATGACCTGTTAAAAATGGTGAAAGCATTGGCTATCTCTACGAACATTCAGGGAAAAGGTAAATGACAAAAGACGGAGCAGATAATGGATTTCTAGGAGAAACAAATCTTTCTGTTTCCAACACAAAACCTTTTTTCTATTATCATTCTGATGAGCTGGGAAGGTTTTTCAAATAACAGTGCTAATAGCAGAGCACGAACATGACCACCAATTTTAGAAAAAACATCTACAGTTGGTCTTAGAAACAGACAAAAGAAGGGAACATGGAAATTCTAACCACTTTTGGTAGGTGGTTCTGCTATAGTCAGGATTTGTGTTAATTGCACTATTTCTTTTTGGTGAATTTAAGTATGTACTTAGGTAGAAAACACCAGTATATGTGAATTTACAGCCCTTCTTCCTCTTTAAAAAGGATTACATATTCTGAATCAAAGAAGCTAAATGCCTTTGAAGTGTTTATTTTCCTATGGCTTGCTATCTATCTGGAGATTGGAAAAAGAAAACATCTTCGCAGGGAACGTGTATGTGTACTGCTTAATGGGAAATTCTAATCCCAATACTGAGTTTACAAAGAAAAATATCTGATTTACTAGGTCTAGTTGCACGCTATTACTTCTATAGATAAGTTAAAGAAAACATGTAATTTATAGAGTATATTGCAAATGGAAAGCAACTGTCACACGTTTGGTATCAACATTTTGATAACACTTGTTAGGCCCTTGACTGATTACTTAGACATCTGCGAGGGCTGAAAATGCTGGGTGATGTAGTTTGTTGGGTCTGGAAATGCTTTTTAGAGCAGGAAGTTTTTGTTAAGTTTCATTAAGTATTCATTTTCCAGATGCATGGTTCTGGAAGGTGATTCCTACTCCAGCAGAGAAGAGGTATTGTCTTAGGGGAAAAAAAACTAAAACAACAGAAAGAGGAAAAGCGAGAGGAATGACCAGCGCCACAGCAAAAAGAAAGATGCTCAGACCAGTGTATTTCCACAACTTGCTACCAGTGCCTTTGGTGCCAGCTGCGTGCTGGGCCCATGACAGCAGCCACTGCAGTCATCCTGGGCAATGGATGCTCTTGTGACAACCTGAAATAGGTGCCAAATATCAGACTGACAAGGGGGGAGGTTTTTAAAAGACTACGTGGTTTCAGGTCACGTCTTTAGCACTCCATCAGGCAGCAAACAGGACTTTATCAGGGGAAGGATACCACTGGAATGAAATAGTAATGAGAGGTGTCTTCCCCTTCGCGTGACTCCTTAGCCCCCTTCTCCCCAAAAGAAGAGGTTTCTCACGAAGCAGCAGGTCAGCCAGCACCAGAGGGTCTCCTGCCTTCTTTCCACGCACCTGTACTCACACAAATGCGCTTGTACAGAAGATGGGCTTTTACAGAGGTACGAAACAAAAGCTATAGAACAACTTCTAACAGTATGAAGTTGAAACATCTGGGGTGAATAATATTACAGCCGTGGCTCAAGGGCGCCTGGGGTATGGTGCCTAGGAAATTACATACGTTTTTGAAGGCTATCGGGTGCCGAAGTCCTGCTGTTCCTTGCAAACCGATTCCATCTCGCTTCAGTGTTGTTTTAACCGAGACAGCAGTCTGTGTATAAAGCCACTGTGGCCTTTCTCAAACAGGAGATAACATAATATATTCTGTTATATTGAGCAGGAGTATATGACTTGCTTTTGAAGAGCATGGCCTGAACCACACATGGCAGTTCCATCATGCAAAAGGATCAGAGCTGTCAGACTGTAAAGGCTACAGCTGGAAGCTGTACATTGATGGTGGAGAGAGAGGCTGGGCTGTCTGATTACATCGGTAGCATCCAAACTTTTCTGTCCTCTTCAAACAGCAGTCAAGGAGCTGAGCAACCCCACAGTGGTAGTTTAGCCTTCTGCCTCAGTTCTTTTGTTTCAGGCTTAAGAAACATTTTAGATAAGTCACCAGCAAACGAAGAAACAAATACCAACATGAGGCTTACAGACATGCAGATCAGATTGTGTGTAACCCTGACTGCAGGGAGACAGTAATTAAAGTCTGCTGTCAGTTAGGGTGGTTTGGTTGCGGGAGATTGCAAGAAATTATAAGCTTGAGGACAGCTCTGAGCTGAGTGTCAAACTCTGGGGGTTTCTCTCCCTTGGCCTCATGCCGCGGGAGGAGAACGAAGGAAAGGTCCATCAGTGGGGGAGAGTCCCACACCCAACAGTGCTCAGAATCCCACGCTGATGATAACTTCCAGAGAAATGCGACAGAAATGTCGTTGCCACCTACCCCAGTTCACAGAGCCTTGCTGTCCCTGTTTCAGCAATTAGTTCATCAGTGCAGCCTCTTGCCCCACGAGGATGAATTGGCTCCCGCAGCGGGAGCGGGCATTGCTGCTGTGTGCTCTGCGCGTGGCCGCCTGCGTGGGGACCGGTGTGCGTCCGCCTGTGAACAAACAAGCGTGGAGAGCACAGAGATGGATCCGGCAGCCGCCTGCGTGTCTGTTTGGGTGCTGGAGACAACCATGGGGTCGGCTCTGTGCGATCTGGGGCCCTCCCCAGCCAGGGGGGGCCGGAGGGGATGAGGCCGGTCCTGTTGCTTTGGGCTGCAGAAGCTGTTAGCTTCAGCGCTGGATTCCTGCGTCTCTGGGGGTGAGAGCTGAGGGCTTTAATGGCAGCTTTTTGCCCAATTGTGATTTGTCTGATAACTGTGTGTTGTCTGTAACAGGCAAATCTTTTCCACTTCACCGTTAGCTAAATATAAATCTCCTTTCCTTTAAACAAGAGATGGGCCTGTGCAAGCCTAATACAATGATTTGTGTAATAATGAGTTTATTTAAATTCCTCCCATGCATTATAAAGTTGCTGCTTTATCTTTATTCTGTAGTTTTGGTTTTATATTTTCATGTATCAAGCAAGAAACTGAATGGGAGAAAAAATTTCCTATAACTTGTTATCAGTAAAACGTTTTGGAGGGCAGATGCTTTCCGAAAGTCACATTTAAAGAATAATATTTAAAATAATACAATCTTGCTAAACTTGTGTTATAAGGGTCAACTTAGAAAAATCTCGTCTGAATTGTTATGCCTACATAATGACCGATTTAGAGCTATAGAAAAGCAGAAGTCCTAAATGAGAAATATGAACAGGAGCAAAATCTCTTGTGCCTCGCATTTTGACAGTTTACATGAGTAACATGGTTTTGTTGGTCCCCTTGTCTCTAGTTATCTTCCAGGCATTGCTCTGAGCTTTCAGCTGAGATCATAACTGCAGCTAAGAAGTAATCTTTAGAGACTAATATTGTGGTGTGTAAGTTGAATTATTGCTGTAAGTAATAGGTGATATTTATGAAAAGCAAATTCCACTGAGCGTGTTCTGTGATTTAGGTTCATGCCCGTTGATAGTTTGTGACATTGACTTCCCTTTCCCCTTGAGTCTTCCCAACCCAGAAGCCACACCTGACCACTACATATGCGTAATGCAGGAGAAGCAGAACAGTTCAGTAAGTTATTTGCTGTGCATCTCCTTGTACGTTTTTATAATTGTGGTAATTGTGTATTTTTCCCTAGCTTTGAAGGGGAAATGGATATTGTCAGATTTTCTTTTTCTTTTTTTAATGAGCTGCTAGCTCTGGAAACTGTTGATGCATGGCTTTTGGCCAGAAGGTTTGCTTTTTGGTAAAAAATATTACATTAACTACTGCGTTAGGATTGTGCTGTCAGTGTCAACAGGGCTTATTGTTTTCAAGGTGACATGGGAGTTTCGGTTGCTTTTTCTCATTCCCACGGTGGCTGGACTGGAGGAGAGGGATACAGCTGGGACACAGCCCTGTGCTAGCAGGAGGCTTGGGCAGTGGTGACTTTTGAAAAATACCATTCAGATGTCCTCGTGTTGTGTATCAAACCATAACACTCTCACATACGAAGGGGATACCCAGCCTGCATGCAGGAATGAAGGGAAAGGCTTGGTGAGGGCAGCAAAGTCCTAAAGCATGAAATATTTGTCAAACTTAGTTTAGTTTAAAACTAAGATCAGTAAGAGGGGACATGCTGAAGACAAACAGTGCTGGCTGCAGAAAGGTGGCATTCCTGTTGTATATAATGCTCCCTTTATAATAAATTGTAATGTAAATTTGACTGGATTGAATCACCTGAGAGTACCCACTGAGCGTGTGCGCTTTGGAACTGGGTCTGACTGCATCTTTAGTTGGTGTCAGACCTCAGTTCGGGAAACGAGATAATCCAAGTTATTGCCAGTCAGCTCCTGTTACTCTGGAGACGTTGTTCACTTCGTAAGCAGAGGTTCTTTTTATTTCTCTACCCCGTGCCAAGGGTAGAGATATTTTTAAACAACCCGTCTCATACCACAGTCAATAGCAGGCAGATATCTGGTGACCTCTTCTTGCTCTAGGATTTGGATTGCGTGTGTATGTCTGAGTGCCAGCAGTCACTTCAGTTTGCTCTGTTCATAAGAATCTCCCTGAGATGCTGCCCGTCGCATTTTCCTGAGGAGGGCCAGTGCTGGCTGCGAGCCTGGGAGAAGGAGTTATGCTCTTGGATGATTTTACCTGGCTCAGTCAGCCTGCCTATGGTTACTGCAGAGACCAAAGGGCGAGAAGCTCTCACACCTTGAAGAAGGGTTGTCAACCACTTCCTTGTATCTGTCCATCAATCTGTGTGTGGCTGCACTACCAACATCAGTGCCCAAATATATCTTTAAGTAGAGTGTAGGAAGAGCAGAAGCTTCTGTATTTTCCAGATATGTCATTATTTTGACATGCTAAAGAGTAGTCGGGCCTGATGATGGCAAGGAGTGAGCAGCTGTGATTATTTCTTAGAGGCACGGACACGAGTGCTGTCTGCTTACAGACGTGCAGCAAGGCGAAGGATCAGCACCGCAGGCAGCAGCCGCAGTTAGGGCAGCTGAGGTTGGCAAGACTTCTTAACCCAAATTCCCTTTCCCAGTCTGTGTCCCCCCCGCTGGTGGCAGGTATGAGTCTGGCTGGTGCTGGAGCAGCTCAGGCTCTGCTGGAGGGCACTGGAGCCACGGGGCTCTTCCCAGCTGTTCACAAATGCCCCAGGCGCTGGAGTTTTTCAAATCTGTGGGCCACATCTGATCACCAGCAGTAACTGGTTGTGCTGGAGGTGCAGGAAAACAAGGTGGCAGTGCCAGCCTCAAAACCCTGGGCATCCAGTCCTGCCTGCCACCAGTGGAGCTGCAGCTGGCTAGTGCCTGACTCACAGCTCCTGCCCCATTTCTTGCTGTCTCAGCAACAGAAATCCCCCAGCAGCATGGGAGGAAGCACGTTACTTGAAAGTATTTCTTCTGCCTCCCCATAAGAGATTGAAGCCCACAGTGGCCAGCCTGTGTTCAGCTCCTTGAGGCGTTCCCACGCATTTTTCTGAGAACAGGAGTAACAAAACATTTCAAAACGCTAGCCACTGTCCCTTACTCCTTTTCTTCTTTCTCAGAAGAACCTTCTAAAGTACAGAGTCCAAGAACTGCAAGGGGAGGCTGACAAAAACGCAGCCCTCGCAGGAGGCAGTGCCACCTGCATACGGTCTGCTCTCGTGAGCGGTGAGTGATGCTCAGGCTGGGGCGGCCAGAGCAGGGGTGCTGGTCAGGATGGTGCTGCGGGCGGTCAGTGCTGGCACCGTCGGTGCTCCCACAGCACACCTGAACCATTCTCAGTATTTCTGCCTGTGCACGCAGTCAAGTTTTTACCTACATGCCTATACACGCGAATAAATTCTAAGTATGCTGGCCAAGGAAAAACACTGTGGTGCCTGGTGGGCCATTTACCGACCACCAGCAAGTGCAATGTATGGGGCTGCCGTTAGGAATGAGCCCCTGATGTACAGACCATTTCTTCACTCGGAGCGTGGTTCAGCTAAAGCGTGGTGTTTGAAAGGTGGGTTTATTCACCGTGAAACAGATTTCCTGCTTGCTGAAGGAAGGTAAATTCATTGGTATTGCCTCTCTCACTGCTTTTAGAAATATAGGCAGAATCCAAGTCCTGAGGTCTGGAGTCTGATGTATTGAGTCCTGGCTTGTATTTATGTAGGGAAGCCGAGCAACAGCTGGGCAGGGTGTACAGATTTAGGTGTTTGAACTGAACCCTGAAAGCATCTGGTGTTTTTAAGGGGCCATGTCATCATGACCGCTCCTCATCTAGGCATGCGTCTGTGGATGCCCGGGCCTTTTCAGCTCAGACCTTCTCCACCCAAAGTGGTCATCCATAGAGTGAACATCTTTAAAACTGTCTAGGCTTGTCTTATTTTACATCAGATTCACAAAGCATCGGTGTGATTAGCTGATGGCAGTGAGAAAAGACTGACATGACTAAGTCTATGGCAGACTGTTGCGTTCAGATCTGGAATTTCTTGAAAACGCGGATGGAAGGAGTCAGGGGAACAGAGAGCAAAGCTGGGGAGAGTGCTGGGGAATGTTTGCTTGGATCTTGTCAAGGCAAACCTGCTGAGTCTGGTGGAATTCTGTGTAACGGCTGTAAATCTGTCCTCTGACTAACTTTATCTTATATTTGGGAAATATTGACTCAAATGGCTGGGAACAACATTTCATTATTTTTATTTATTTCTCCTTTTTTAAATTTAAATGGCTTCACACAAATTTTTGCAATTTTTGAGGCAAACATTGACTTGCTTATTTTGAAGCATTGTTTACTTATGTTTGGTAGCAAAAGAACAAATCATGTAGCAAACTCAAATAGAAACCTGAAGACTTTCCATTTTCTGGTGTTTGCATTTAACTGTGCATGTTTTATTTCTTTCTCTTTTTTTTTTAAATTCTGCTGAATCTCTGTTCTGGAAGTCAGAGAAAGTTTAAAGAGTTGTTTTAATCAACTGTTTGATATTTAGCTTTCTGTTTTGGGCTGCTACATGAAATTTTTTGATCATGTAAAACTAAAATATGAATTATTAATTCTAAAATATTATAGCACAGAAACTATCTGATAATCTTGCTCATCTCTACTACTGCATCCTTACAAAGATTGTGCAGGAAAGCACAGAAATATATCCAAGTACATTATGTGTAAATAGCAGTATTTTCTCTGTGTTATACATGCCTAGTGATGCTTCAGTCATTTTTGTTTCGAGATTTCTTTGCCCCCTCAGGATTTTGCCTCAAATGTCTGAGGACCCACAGTTGCATTACAGGAGGAACAAACACAGACCTCACAGCTCACTTCTCCCTCTGAGGACACACTTGCAGCCAGGGAAGTGGCATGTGCTTCCACCAGGCATGCAGAAACGTCGTGTTGTGTCAGAAGGTATCATATCTTAGCAGCTGAGAGTGTATAGGAAATTAAATTGTTGTGAGGTCACTTATTCTTCAGTCAGACACCCAATTTTTGTATCAAAACATCAGAATTTACTTTTTGTAATACCGGGAGTGTAAAATTGTCAAATCCTTGTTCAGTGTTCATAGCAGCTCACTTAGCTCCGTCTAACAGATTAGCATGGGCATTAGATGGTTTTTGTAATGTGACTGTCCCTGGAGTAACCCAGAGCACTGTAAGGATTAGCAAGGCACCGAATCCCCAAAAATGGAACCCTCAAGGAACCCTTTTATCTGAGTTTGCTTCATACAGACATACAGTAACGGCCTCTGTTTTGTGTCAAGGAGGCAAATAGCTGTCTGTTAGTCATGAATTGGTGTCATGATGATTTAGGGTATCCCAGGAAAAGAAACTCAGAACTGGCCCATTTCTTCATTGCTGCAGTACAGGTTTGTTCCTGTGCACCTCCACGCCTGTGTGCTAGGTAGCTGGAAGGCACAGATCAGGTGCCTGATTTAAAGAAACAAACAAATACATAAATAATTCAAAATGTATTTAATTTATAGAATTAAATAAACTTTAATTCTGTAATTACCAGCTTCCTTTTACTTAAGCAATCTAGGATGCACAAAATAGAAGTCCAGATGGTATGCATGACAGAGGAACCTGAGCTCAAGTCTCCTGCCCCCAAGGCAGAAGGAAGCAGGACTTTGCTCTGGAGACGAAACCAGTCGGTGCAGCCTGCTGCCGAGCCCTTTACCAGCATGCAAATCCTCCTCAGAAGGATCCCTCCAGAAATTTGGTAACAAACCTTGTCTTCCCAGACTCTTCCCAGGCCAGAGAGGCCGTGGAGTCTCCATCCTTGGAGGTCTTCAGAAGCCACCTGGACATGGTCCTGGCCAACCTGCTCTGGGTGGCCCTACCTGAGCAGGGGTTGGACCACGTGGGCTCCGGGGGTCCCTGCCAGCCTCAGCCACTCTGTGACTCTGTGGTTTGTACCTACCAACCCCATCCGAACTGACCTCTGCCTCTTTCTGCTGTGACGCCCATCAAGGCCTGGACAGGGCGGTGGAGGCAGTGAAAACGGGAGAGGGAGGTGCAGGATTTCCACTGTAGCCCAGCTGCCATCCGACGTCCCCAATGCACTGCGGTGCCGTGGGGGCCCCAAGGAGCTCAGGGGCTCAGGGCTACTGGTGCTGCAGGCAGCCCCTCACACCATGCAAGCCATGGAGTGTGACGGAATGCTGTGCTGTTTTCAAGTCTAATTTATGAAAAAAAAAAAAAAAAAAAGACATCAGCAATTCTCTGCTGTGGTAAGCGCTATGTAAAATCAAACTGCAGTGTAAGACATTATGCTGAATTCCTAACCCTTTATTATGGAGATGCGTTACTCCCAGAGTATTGCAAGTTACCTGAGAGCAGTAATGTCATCAAACAAGCTCAAAGAAAAACAGATATAATCTAGCAAAGTGGTTGCTATTCTTGCATGCAGAGCTACAGTCAGTGTTACCAAAGGGCAATCTAAAACAGTAGAAGGAAGTTCTCAGCAGTGCTGGCAGACGCTCTCCTCCCGCTGCTGCGGTGGCTAAGCTGGCTGGGGACTGGTAGCTCCATTTTCTGCTCCAGGGCTGCTCTCTCCTCCTGGCTTCTCTCTGGGCAAATGTCTCCTCCCTGCCTTTATCAGAGAGCCTTTCCTCACTGTCACTTGTATTTCTTCTGCATTAATTTTCTGAACCTTTTAAATTACATAAATGCAATTGTAGTAGCACTCATTTCTACCACATGAGACTCTGCTTTTGCAGTTCCCATTGCATCTCATTTGGGATAAGTTTGTCTGGGGAGGTTACAGTATCCTCCAGATTACTACTGTACCTCCTGTACTTCTATGAAGTATTTTCTGTGTGTAAGTCATCCCAGCACCTAATCAGTCTTTAATTTGCCTTCAGCTCTTTAGAGTAACCACAGAAAAAAATAGTAGTAGTGTAGATGACATTCTTGGTATTTATGTGTTTTGTAAAAAATATGCCATCCTTACCTTCCCACTTGCTGTTTTTCTATTATCACAGAGATTAACATAGTCCCCTGATAACCTGCCTGTCCTGCATTACCTAGATATCTCTGCCCACACCTGTACCAGGACTGAGGAACTTCTCCTCCCAGTTGATCTTTGGTGCCAAAGTCACAACTCTACTGGGTCATGCATTCTTAAGGTTGCAAAACTTAAAACGCATTTCTGTCTTTATAGGTGAGGTTTTCAGTAAGCATTTGAAAAGACCTCACCCCCCCTCCTCCTGCCATGGATTAAAATGTTGAACTAATCTAAATGGAATCAAAACCTCCCGGGCAGCCAGCTCTAGGTGGCCCAGCTTGAACAGTGGGGTGGACCAGATGACCTCCAGAGGTCTGTCCAACCTCATCCAGTCTGGTGACTCTGTAAAAGGCTCCTCTGGGAGCCACAGGCTTTTAGAGTAACTTTTATTGGAAGAGGATCTTTGAATGAATGCTTTGGCTACTTGCATGTGCAAGTGACACTTCAGTCAATTAAAATGACACTTTTTTCATTGATGTTAATTAAATTTATAGCGTAATTGCTAGGAGTTGTCTTTGTTGTTTTCATTATTAATTATGTTGATAAAAACTTATGGTGGTAACAATTGCCACTGAGAATTTCTAGGTTAAAGCATTACTAGAAGGAAGAAATGTTTACTCCAAGTATTTTACTACCAGTTCAGAGATTTTAATGTCTGGATGGTGATTTGAGAATTAATTATTTCCCTCAGTTTATGACTCTAGTTTACATAGTAATTTTCATCACTTAAGGAAAGTAATCATGCCAATTGCCTCAAAAAGAATCTGTATGTCTGCTTGCAATGTATTTATTTGTAGCTGATAAGAAATTAAAATGTTTTTAAGCAGATGCTTTAAAATAGCATAATAGCAAAACCTTTGCATCTTGCCCTCGTTGCAAAATGTTCTTTAAGGAGTGGCACGCCTTCATCCTTATAAACTGCATATATATGCCTTTGGGGGAGGAGGTGTGCATATGTATTATATGCTTGCTCATCAGCTGCACTAAGCTGGGAAGTAAATGATAAATTCTAAGGGGATCTCTTTCAAGTACAACCAATTCCTTTACATCCCTTTGTTGTCCCTGTTGCTTCACAATTTAGCACAACTCCAAAGAGAGAACACTCAAAATGTATAAGGGAGCTTCATTTTTCTCTTTTTTTTTCTGGCAATACAATCACACAACCAGCAATATTATGTACACGTATAAATATTGTAGTGGACGGAAGTTACATTTTTCTCTTAGCAGCCAGTTCTAGAGACAGGTTACCAGCATAACTGATGAACTGGTAAATCTGGGTCATTTCCACGATAGTTATCATTTATCTTACACACTGAGTGCCAGTAATAACCAGTGGTTCAGCAGCCTTTTTAAGGCAAAGTATAATTTCTGAGAACAATACAACTCTTGAAAAACATTTTTACAAAGAGAAAACAGATTGCACCCTTTCTATGAGGTATCTACCAACTTCCCCACTGTGGTTCTAACAAGGCAATTTTCCCAAAAAGCCCCTTTGGTGGGACCTGGCCTGGCCTTAGCTTGGCTACTTGCCACTTCAGGACACCCTTTAGCTAGATAAATCTCAGCTTTGTGAGTGTAACCTCCTCCAGTGCGTACACAGAATCACAGAATCCTCCAGGTTGGAAGAGACCTTCAAGATCACCTAGTCCAACCTATGACCTAACACTAACAGTCACTTAACCAGTGACTGGCCTGACCGCTACAGCGGTCATAAGGACATGAGCCCAAAAATACCGGGGTAGTACAGGTTATTAAAATAGCAGTTCTCACCTTGTCGTGGAAAGATAATTACATTTTTAAATGCAACAATGTCAGATGGAAAGTACACAGTAAATCCAAGTACGTTCTCCTTGTTGGGAAGATATGTATTTGGTGAGATGCTATGTGGTGGTTACTATGGGGGATTTAATTCCTAGTTTAAATTTGAAACAAATTAGTAATGAAGCAGTATGTGATTCCTGATACCACCAATAAATTGTAAATCTGGAAGCATAAGGGACTAGGAGTAAGAAAATGCTGGTATTGTTGCTTTTAAATGCTGGGTCACCTTTTACAGCAGGGGAATTAGGTTAAATGTAACCTGCCTTCTGGTTACAGAAAAACAAAACATTGTTAATTAGGACTTTGAATTTTAAGAAGTGAAAACAGTAGGCATCTTCTGATAATAAAAAAGTCTGTTATACCCCTCAATATTGCATTTTAGGTAGAGGTAGCTGTCTGCCCAGCTTAAAATTATCTGTATTCATGGTTCTTGGTTGGCTGCTTATAGATACTATCTCTAGGAAAGCTGATGGAAAGCAACTGCTCAGGTGAAATCAATGCAGATAAATGAGGCTGTTCTGTTTGTGGGTGTGGTTGAGACAGGTTATTTACTCCCCTCTGCTGATTCCTCTAATCTTTTTTTAAAGATGCTCTGTGAACAGCCTATTGCTTTGAGCTGCTCTTCCTGGTACCTGAACGGTCTGGACAGATATGCAGGTGAGATATTAGGATGGTCTTCTTGTTTCAGAAATCAGTGTTCAAACTCTGTGTTTTTTAATTGAAGTTAATATTTTGAAGCTGTAGCTGATAAAACCTATAAAGAATTTTGATAAACAGAATAGATGTTCAAGAAAGTCATCTTTTCTGTAAAAAGCTCTTGATTTGCCGGGAAATATATTTGCAAAGCAGCAAAATAGAATCTATTTAACTCGGTAATGTGTAAGTGGTACTATTGTATGTATGTGCAGTATTATACGAAGTGTAAAACATATCTACGTTATGAATGTTATAAAATTTTTTCTTCGTATAATAGTTTTATGGAAAGAGAGACATGTCAGATGTGACAAAGTGCAGGACAAACTATGGAGAGGAGATGAGAGGAAAAGAAAAAGGTTGTAGGAATGAGTTAGTCAATGTTAGCATGACTGTCTGATGATTCAGATAGCAGCACAGTTGTCGGTGTCTGAAATTATATGCTTTTGAGAGTAAGGCCAAACTTTCCTTAGCCAGGAAGGCAGCTGTTGGAAGCTGGAAATTTCAGAAGTATCCATGGCATAGCTGGTAGAGTTCTTGCCTTTCAAACCCAGGGGTGATGGTGACAGTTGAGTATTACTGGTTGCATAAATACAGCTGAACTTTTTTGGTAGTAAAGCACTTAGAGTTCTTCTGCATGTGAGTATCATTACTGATTTCAGCAGTCCTGAGTTAAAAAAAAACAGTTGTTCTACAAATGAATCTTGGCTTCTTTGAGCCCTTGGTTTCCGCAGTCAGCCTGGATTAGAATATCTCCTTGCAACTTTATTTATAACAAAGTACACGAGAGATAATTGAAATGCCTGACAAGCAAGAGAATGGGGGACATACCTCACAGCTAAGGCTCATTATAAGTGACACTGCCTCTCATTTTGGATCTAAATTAAATACAGGCCATATAAATCTGCTTCTATCCAGCTATTACAGTATCCTATTATAAATCACACAAGCACGGACCTGCTTTTGGATTTGTCAGATATGCTTCTAAATTAAGCCAGAACTGACTTTTTTTTCCTCTCCAAACCTATATTAATGCTTGATATAATGAATTATGGTCTCTTGTTTCTGGTCTAAAAACAAGACAGGATTGTACTTTCCTCATGTAAACATTAGTAGAATGAACGTCCCACTTTCTGGTTCCCAGCCCCTTGCGTTCATCCTTCTTTGCTGGGCAAATCATGGAGTTGTGCAAATAATGCCTGTGACAACTCTGAGTTTGAATTCATGCAAGAACTTTTTTCACCTTTTCCTTTATCCTCCCATAGCCCCAGAAAAATGTGACCTATTTGCAGTTTCTGAAATCCAGCTGTATGCAGTTTGTCCTTGAGACTATTTTCATCACCTGTTAACCTACACTCACTGCTGACACCTGTTGGCAGCTGCAGGTTATCTTCACAGGGGAAATGGGACTAAAGGGAATTATGGACTCATGACAGAAGCAACATCAGGGAAGCCAGCAGTCATTTTTGACACTCACATGACGGCAATACAAGCTAACGTTCCTGGTGTCTGCACCTCAAGGAGGACATGGTGGGGTTCAAGAACATACAAAGAAGGGCAACTCAAACGCTCAAGGAGACATAGCAGCTGTCTTATGGGGAGATGCTGAAATGGATGAGTGGAGAGAGGGCTGAAGGAGGGTTTATGTTTTGGAGTCATGAAGGCAGTGGATAAAATGAATGCAGAATTGGTATTCCGATCTACATTGGTCTGACTCAGTGAAGGGGTTCCTCTAACAGCTAGTGCTTTTTTGACGTGGCTCTGCTGCTTTCATCACTCGGTGGAGCACCTAGTGTGTGCTGGCGTCCTTGGAGGAACTGATGCAGATGTGCTCTTGTCGAAAGACTGTGTGAAATGTTGCTGTGGACATCCAGTAGGAAATGAATGGTGTGCGGCAGAGTGAATTTAACTTATGCAGGAGGCTATAGCTCTCTCCCACAGACTGTGATAATACAAGGAAGAAAAAAAATAGTAGTAATTTTCAAGCTCCTGAAAAGTCTTTCGAATGTGTTCACTTGTCCACAAAGCTCTCATTGTCCCTTAAAATAAACTCCACAATCCTCTATGGTGCAGGAGTTTCTCAATCAGTTGACATTGTAATTGTCTTAGGGTAATCTCTGTTTTCACATGCAAATTTGGTTCAAGATGCTGAAAAGGGATTTAGGTAGGATGCCAGAAGACTCATGGGAAACCCACTGTAGCTTTCCCAAAACATCTAAGTAGAAGAAATTCTCAGGCAGTGAGGGGGAAACTCCCACATGTATGTCTTTTTGTGCCAGAAAAACCCGGATCATCGGCCAAAATGGGAGGAAAAAAAAAAGAAAACAAGCACAATGCAAGCACAGCAAGAAAATAGTACAAATGTCCCATTGAACAGCTGTATATGTATAAAAAAAAGTTACAACAGCAAAGTTGTGGACTAGGACCTTGCACGTCATCTTTTGTTTTGTACACATTGTGAGTGTTAGACTGTGGTGTAATAGAATACGGGCATAATGTGAATGAAGTAGAAAAGCTGGAAAATACAAATCAGCTAGGTTAGGCTATACGAACATACTAAACTTAAAATATTTGCCCTTTAAAAATGAACGTGAGAAATTAAATGTATGTAGAGGGAGGCACCCTTACGGCCATGGCAGGCCATGATGCAGCTGGGACCAGTGCGCCCTTCTGGGGTGGCCCAGCGGCAGCGGGCAGGTCGCGGGCTCGGCGCAGGGTGCCGAAGCTGAACAGCCGGGAGCTGCAGCTGCCGTGCGAGAGGAACGCGGCTTCTGGGTGGAAGCTGGAGCGTGCAGCATTTGGGTTCCCTCTGCTGGTTCAGCTTAAGGCCCTGGCCGCTTAGCTTGTGTGATGGGAGGATATTGTTCCTGAAAGGCTCTGAAGTATTTCCTTCCTGGTTGTGTTTTTTGATCTTGTGTAGTTATCACATCAGCAAACCATCCCTCTTGGAAAGCAGGGGCAAGGAGGGTAAATATGTGTCTAACTCCCCAGAATAAGTGATTAAGAATTTAAGCATGTGCTTAAGTTGAATGTACACCCGAATGCTGTACCTAATAGGAGCGACTTAGGCACACGCTTCCATGCTTTTCAGAGTGAAGACCTTAATGATGACTTTGTCAATGCACAGTTAAGCGGGCTGTACTTCAGCACTTCACAAACCATTACCTTGAATCTTGTCGCCATCTGTAATGTCATTGGCGATACAGCCATGCAGACTGCACTTTCAGGCATCATGTGAAGGAAATAAGTCTTTCACCCTTCTAGATTTCTTTGAAGGCTTTCTCATCCGTGCATTAAGAGTAAAGATAGACTGTGGTTATAAAGCACAATCAAACCTCTGAAGCCATGAACTTGCTTAAAGCTTTCTTGCTGACTTTCATAGCTCTGGGCTGGTGATTCACTCTCCTCAGCTGAGTTTTTTCATTGTCAAAGTAGTTTTAAGAGCTCAGATAAGTGCTGGAAGGCATACCTTAGTTTTGAGCTGGCGTGAAATTATCAGCTGTAACCCTATTGCATTACATGGGGCAGCTGGAGTGAGGATGGTATGCGCTCAGTCAAGTGCACACCTGTAAGGGTGTCCTCCTGCAGTCAGCTGGAGAAGCTGCAGGTTAGATGGGGCAGGGGAGGGACAGCAGCTGCCCACGGCATTTCTGTTTCAGGTCAGCAGGGGAAATAGCAAGAAGGCACTGAAGGACATGGAACTTCTTCTCTTGTCTTGCAAGGCAGGTTTTAAACTCATACAGTCTACCTTCACTTTGCAATCGGATTTTTTTTTTTCCTCAATTCACCTACTTCCAAGAGAGCAGGTGAGAGCTTGCACAGCCTCAGATTGCACAGCACCATTTCCATACGTGATGATCCATACGTTGTGGAACAAGGTCCCTGATCCACCCATAGCCAGGGAACCGAGGCAGACAGACGTGGTACAGGACTTGTTACCTGTTCAGTGTGACAGTGCCACAGCTTCATGCACCAGTGACTGAACAAAAATCCCAGAGATCTTGGTGCAGAATAAGCCCTGGTATTCCTGTTTTCAATTTGTGCATGTGCCTTAAGGTTTAGATTACGTATGCAGACACAAGTTTGGAGTCTGTAGTACTAGGGATGGTGGATGCAGCATGAACAGGGCCAGAATCATTCCTACCATGTTAGTAACTTTCTGAAACATGGTACCGGGTAGGTTGAATGAAAGCAGCGCAGATTGTGTGAGGAGCTCACTCCATTAGCTATGTATTCAATGTTGAGTTTCAGAGGAGAAAAATACATTGATTCAAAGCACAGTATCTCAGACGATAATGGATTTTTAAAAAAATATATATATATAGAAACTGTATTTAGGGAAAAAAAATCAGTACTTGTGCATGTTTCTCTGCAAAATCCAAACTGAGGAGAAGTTAATGGAAAGTTTTCTCTGAAGCATGCTGTGAGAAGATGTGATGTTCTGTTAAAAGAAACCGTGTTCTGGTAAAGGGTGACAATAGTAAAAAGAATGACCTCATTTCAGAAACTCGGCATAAGAAAGGGCCTTAAAATGCCAGCTGTTCCCCAAAAGATCTGATCTGTGAGCTTTGACAGGTAAAGAAAATTCTTAAAAATGCACACACTCCAGAAGGTTAAAAATGTGAACATTTCTTGCACAAGTTTCGGTATTGGCAGACTTTTAGAAGTATTCTTTACTGTCTTAGACTCTGTTGAGTGGCCTCATCTGCACTTTTTTCAGAAAAAGTAGCTGTTTACAAAAATCTGGATGTAAAGGGAAAAGCTTCCTATATAACCACAGATGAAAGAACTCTGAACTTAAGCTTCCCATTAATGAGTACTTGGGTTGCAACTGCTGATGCACCTGAAAAAATTTCAAGTGTGTTGTGCTATGTTTAGAAAAATGAGGAGGAGGAATGAAGGCACTTGCATCAATCATTGCATTTACCTCTTCCTGAATTTTAGAGGTCACTGGGTTTTTACCTCAGTGTTTCAATTAAAGACCTGTTTAAAATGTGTTTTAAGGGGAGAAATTGGTCCTATCTGGCCAGAAAATATCAATGTGTTAGAGAAAGCATATTATTCTCCTCTTAAGCTAGAAATATGTTCACAGTAATAGTTTTTCTTCCATCATTTTCAAAGATTGCCTTCTGATTATGGAACGAACCGGAAAACAGCTTAATTTTCCTACTGTCTTTCAGTTTCTTTAGTTAAAAATGTGTTTTCAGCAACTCCACCAAAATGGGAAGAAGGTAAAGTGGTCAGAGATGAGTGTTTGGAACCAGATGTGAACTTGGGTTCAGTTTATGATAGTGATTAAAACACTTTCTTTGACTAAGCCATTGCTTGAGCCTGTACCAAATGCGACTTGCTTTATACTTCTGAATTTTTCGGCACCCATCAAATAGCAGCCATTGGGCAGCATTCCCGTATATACAAAGGTCCCATATACCTCTTGTTCCAGGGTGAGGCTTTGAAGCAGTTGTGAATTGCTTTCGCACGTTCTCTTATTCTCTGCAACTGCAGTGTTACTGTGCAATTTATCGTTCCATACATGAGACCCTTGCAGAATTGGGTCCCAAAATATCTACAAGAAAAAAAAAGTCGTGTAAATATTAAGATACAAGTTCCTTGTACCTAGCCCAGGATATTTTTCCCAAGTTTGGTCAGGATATGAGGAAAAGTCAGGTACTAAGAACTATTTTTCCCAAACTTTCTCATTTTAGTCACTCACAGATCAGATTGATACCAGCTTGAAGAAACTCCCCCTCTAAACCTGGAGAGGACTGGAACCTTAGCGTCCCACAGTGAAATTCCTCTAAGCTAACTTGAGAGCTATTCTTGTTTTGTTTTTTTCCTAGGAAAGTCATCACAGGTCTTAACTTTGATTTATCCATGCAAACCTTTTGACGGTTTGTATGACATGGTGCGAGTAAATAGCCTGGAACAAATTTATACAGCTTGTATTCTCTACTGAGTCTTTTTTTTTTTCTGCAAAGCTAATCATGCTACAGGTTGGTTGGCAGTTTAGGCAATGACTGAGTAGTTACACAATGTTGGCGAACAGTCTTGCTCTTAGTTTTACATTATTGTGCAAATGATCAAATATTGTAACTGTGATTAGTAAGAACTCCTTGCAATCTGTGGAGTGATACTGCCATAAAAAGAAAAGACAGGTATATTTTTCTATCCCACTTTCATGTCATATATTATTCATGTTTGAAAAGTAAAAATCATTCTTTGGGGGATGTTTCCAATATGGATTTTATTTGTTAACCATCAGGGAAATTGGATAAATCTTAAGGATCCTTGTAAATCTAGATTCTTCCTCTCCTTCATCTACAGTTTTGTATTTAAAAAGAAAAAAAGGGGGGAGGAGGTAGTCAGTTTGCTGTGCACGGAGACATTATTGTGGGAGCAGTTCCCACTGTAATATGTTTGTTTGTTTGTTTTATAACATTACCATGCTTTTCAGGTTTAATTTTTTCTACAGCAACTCTGTAATGGTCCGTCTCTGGGCTGGTTTGTTCAGGTAGATCTTGCTGCACACAAAGACTCTACAAGTGGGATGTTCATGACATCAAAGCATAAAGTGGTTATTTATCGGTAGATAGGTAGGATGTGGGAGCTGTTAATCAGCCCTGGTAAAGCTTGTGATGAGCCTTTGCTAGCTGAGCAGTTGTCAGCAGGTGGGGATGGGATGGGCTCCACAGCTTCCTGGAGGGGTTGGTCCTCTGTGTTACTTGGTGGTGGTCCTTTGACTTCATGTTTTCCATGAGATCTTGATGCCTTGCACCTTTGTGCTGTTCCTCCCGAGCCCCTTGGTGTTCAGCACCTGCGTCTCCCCAGTCTCGCCTCTGCCTGCAGATGTGCTCCCTGCTCTCCAGAGTTTCTCGGCTTTGCCATTTCCTCTGGCACCCGGGGCAGGGTTACACGGCTGGACCATGCTGGAGTTGGGCTGGGCATCACAGGCGGCTGTGGTGCCTCTAGGAGGGAGGTTTGGCTATCAGAGTAAAAGCACTGTTTTGAAGGACCACACAAAAATGAAAGACATTTTATCTACATTTGAAAAGCTACTAGAAACCAGTTTAAGTCTCTGCTTAAAAATCACTCATCTCATGCTTGCTCATTTAGCAGAGCAGGATATCTTTAGCTGCGCCAAAGCTACAAATAATCTTTTTTTCTTAATGTGAGGTGAAACAAACCTGCATATAAATAGTTTTAATGAACAGGCAGTGAATGAACTCAGTTTAAGTGTATGTTAAAAATAGAAAAGGCAGAGACTAGAACATTTTTCTACCAATTTTCTGTTAATAATTCATAGAACTTCAGTCTCTTCCAACTATCTTATACTTTTTACTAAGGAAGAAGCAAGTAGAAATGATGAAAAGATTCTGGAAATTCTTGTGTGCAAATTAGTGTCCTACATATGATCTGGTATTACTTGCCCTTATTTATAACATCTGTTCCTCTTCCTGTTTTGGAGAAAGGCAAGAACAACTGTTGTGAAAAACTATAGGGGGAAAAATGCTTTCTTCATCCGGTAGGCAATTATATTATGCCCTGAAGCATGAGATTTGATTAACCTGTCCCATTGTATAAGATTGCATAGCTACAAATTTTACTGAACAGCGGTACTTACTCATTTTTCTGTACTGCCTGAAAGCAGCTTAGTATCTCCTACTGGTGACTGGGAGAACTGCTAAGTCCTGGTGTTGTGATGCACTGTGATACCGAATTGTTGTGACACGTGGCCACAGTGTTGTGACAATGCATAGCAGCTCTTGGGTCATCACAAAGGACAGTGCTCCGATTCCTTGTGCGTGACAATCTCTGCTCCCTCCTTCCACAAGCTACTGCATGGAGATCATCTCTGGTCTCTGCCCTTCCCTTGCTGACTACTGAAGGGTCTTTTCCCTTTCCTGCTTCACTCTCACTTCTTTGTATTCTTTTTTTTTTTTTTTCTTGAGGAGTGAGAAGCATCTTTGTAGCTCTTTTCTAAGGTGTTTCCTGTGCGGTCTTGAATTTATTGTGGAGTGTTCTTTCAATCAATCCTCTCTGTATTATGTCTAACACTTAAACAGAGGATCACCTGCCAAATGCGTGGGCTTGAAGAGACCCTACTGTGATTGCTCATCACTGCCACTTATTACATCTCCAGGTGTAACAACCTGCTATATTGAATTTGACAGCCTCAAGAAACTGAATTGTATCTTACAGAATGTGGTGTCCACAGTTACATGTGAATAGAATAAAAGATTGTGCTTGACCCAAAAAGGTCACAGCTCAATTTAAAAAAATAAAAATAAAAATTTTTAAAAAGCAAGACATGCATTTAAAAGCAAAAGATGACAGTTGGATGAGAGGAAGTTGGAGAGAAATACAGTTATAATTTTAATAAGGATTTTGTTTCCCAGTTTTAAGTTTTAAACATTCATTTCCCCAAGCAGTCCCTTATCTTCATGTGAAAGAGGGAGAAGGGTGCAGAAAGGCTTCTGCATCCTCTGAGTCTGAGGAAATGAAGTTCCTCCTAACTGCACCCTCCTTCAGGTTGAACAATCTGTGTCTTCTCAGTCTGCCACTAATTATTGGTGCATCAAAAACTAGATCTGGATATGTGATCATCAAACACTCCATGAGCAACACTCCCTCAGTTGCCTTCAGGTGGTATTTGTACCTTCCCCCCCGCGTATGGCAAGCATGGTCAGAGGCCCTGTGTGCTACCTACAAAGTGAATAAACAGTTCTTACTTCATAGTTAATTGTTAGTAGCAATGAAGGTTGTTTGCATACCTATGACTGATAGTTTTTTAGTTTTTTATCTCCAATTAATTCTAATGGGAGTGTATTGTAACTGCTTTTCCTCTCCTTATCATTTGGGAGTAAAGATTTTTTTTTTTTCTGGTCTGCATTCAAAGCTGGTGTCTGTTACCTGCCCAGGACAGCATGGTCCTGTCAGCTCCATGTACCAGCTTGTGAAATCCTAAGGCTGACTATCATGGCAAATTATGGGTTTTCAGAGTTCCAGTAGGTTGATAGGGGCATGGAAATACTTTCCTTCGAGCAGTGGCAAAAAGTGGATGATGTCCCTCCTACATACGCACAGAGCATAAGAGGAGAAGATCCACACTTGCATGGTCAATGCGGTTTCCTTTTCCCCTCAATTTGTGTTTCTTCTTCAGGGGGTGGTGGGCAGCAGTGGCCTGTTTATATGATTTTGGGAGGTGCCTGATCTGATGCTATGAACTATCACTTGCCAGGTTCAAGCAGGAAGTTGTCAGCATTATCTATTTATAATGTGGATCTGAGCTGCAGAAAGGGAAGAACCCTAGGAAATCACAGGACAATTCAAGTAAGCCCCAAACATACAGTACTTTGTAGAGTTAGAAAGGCTGTACCTGAACATTATTCAGCTAAAGTCATCTTGGAGATGGCTGATGATGGGTGTAGTGTAGAAGCTCTTTCATTCTGATGTGTGTTGCTAATTACCACGTTGTAGATGGGGCCTGTTTCAGTCTCCAAGTGTCAGGCTCTGAGAGAGCAACCAAATTAGGTTAAATTGACTGCCTTGCTGTAATCGCCACTGAGGTAAAGTTTGATTGCAGTGCTGTGGGTAACACTACAAATTACTGTGAGGTCTGTGATCTTTTCTAAGCATGTATAGCACTACAAAATGCCAGCTAAAGCATTAGCTGGGGTTTTCAGTACTAGGATCTAAATCTTTATTCTGAGGTAAATTTTACTGGGAAGACAGAATTTCTGCTACCAAATATGTATCTTCTTGGAACGAGTCTAGCAGGCAAGCACGTACGCTGAGAGAAGAATTAACAAATGCCATGGGCACTGGAGATATATGTTTGTTGTGAAGTCCTTTTTTACTTTAATTACAGCTGGGAAGACAATCTCCAGCAAGGCATTAAATTGGGTCAACAGCTAAAAAGGCTTGAGAACAGACATTAATGACAGCAAGTGGTGTATATACAGGAAATAACAGCAGCGTGGTGCTGGGCGTGACAGGCCTTTAAATGCTGTAAGGGTCCCATTAACATATAAGTAATAATACATTAGAGAAAATATGGTTATCATGAGATGATGAATTATTCTAGGATGTTAAGGCATTAGGCTCAGCAGACTACTTCTAATCCCATGGGTTTGATTACTCTGTAGTAGCCATATCCCCGGGAATCCTCTTGTACAGTAGCTGCTATAAAATATCTTTTGTTGTTACTACTGCTTCATGAAACTACGGGGATGACTGCTGTCATCATTAGAAGATTGTAGGTATAAGCTTTTCAGGCATTTGCTTGTCCTCCCATCACCACCTTCTAAAATCTTGCATAGCCAAGCCAAATTCTGTTCTGTAGTTAGAAGCTAAACAAAAATCCTGTGTCAGTTATTCACATTCATATACAGGGCAGAGTAAAGCTGTCATTTCAGATTCGGAGCACACTAACTGTGGGACTGGAGGAGTTGACAAGTTATCTATTCTAAAGGTGAGGAAGAGCCTCGTGCCTTAGGGTTACCTTTCGGAGAAATGAGGATAAGATTTTGTCAGAGGTAGAGATTGGGAGGAGCCAAGCTAGATGGGGTCACACATGCTAAATCACCAGGACCAAGCAGGATTTGCCTGAAGGGTCTGATCCCTGATCAAATAATAATAATAATAAAAAAATGTAATGGTGCTTTGCATTTGCAGAGAGCTTTCTTCCAAAATGATGCATGTGAACAAAAGATTGAGCTATTACTGAGACCAGCGGTTCGGTACCTAGGCCCATCTCCAGCACCCACCATCCTGCACCTGATGGAGAACCGGGCCTGCCCCCCCTGCTCCCCGCTCTCGGCAGGCTGGGCAGCCCTCGCCTCCTTCACCATCGCCGCTGCATGCCGTGCTCTCACCGTACCCTTTTAATTTGGTTGCTTCCCAGCAGGGTCTTTTTTTTTTTTTTTTTTTTCCTGCTTGCTGCTGATGTGTGTCTAGGGCTCATTAGTAAATGTAAATTTTACTGATCAGTCAAAAAAGGTGCTCAGAGCGATCTTGGGGAATAATAGATCGGGGGAAGCGTGCTGTGCAGAACAGCTTGGGCAAGTGTGGCAGCATTCACTGTAATTCTCTCCACTGTTCCATTTTTATTTAGTTGCAATGGTTAAAGGGCCATAGTAACGTATTTTCTAATACCTCTGTGGATGCCTCTTACAATACCTGAAATTGAAGCACATTGCAGGTTTTGCAAACAGTACATTCATCCTGAAATTATTTGGAGAGGGGGGGAGTCGCTTACAGGGTTTGAATTGGCCCAGTCACACCAATATTGTTCCCCAAACAGTTGTGCTTGTGATGAACTGTGTTATTCATACAAATGTGACTAAGAACTCTGAGTCAGACACAGTGTAGGCAGCCTGTGTGCAAAGTTTCCTTGAGGCTCTGCCAATGCATCTTAATCCTGACTTGTAGCTGCTCCTTGCGCTATTCCAGTCGCAGACCTCCTCTCCTCCTGGCCACCACCAGGCACCTAAATGCACGCATGTGCATGCATGGCTCTGATGGTGTGCCTCAGTCATTGTGCCATGTTTTTAATTCCCGCCCAGGCTACCAAACTGATCTGCCAACATAATTCAAATTTGATGTGCAGCATAGCTTATCGCTGGCCATAAATCGCTCTGCTGATGTCCAGTTCTGCAGTGTCATGGCTGAGGACACAATGCAGATTAACATGGAGGCGGGAAAAGGGACATAAACTGGTCTTATTAGCCAGTTAGCTTAAATGCATGCATACTGTGTTGTTGCAGAATTACAGTTGGGAATGACAGGGATACTTGGGATAATGGAGGTGGCCAGGAAAAATTCAATGCTGAAATTTATGCTGATGACAAAATGGAGCAACAAAGCACTCCTGGAATTGTGCACTGATGTGTTTGTTCTGTTACTTATGATCAGTAGCTGTTGTACTGAAAATGGGTGAGTAATATATTGACCATTTACAAGGAAGACAGTGCCAAGGAAGGAGAAGGTGCTGTTGAGCATTCCAGACTAAATTCAATGCTTATTTTTATCCTGTGCTTTGAAACTGTGAGAAATCACTGTTATGTATTTGTGATTCAGCTGCTGTTACTGTAGAGTAAGAGGAATCCTGGCAGACCAAGCTGACTTTTACCAGGCACTGACAGCATGGGCTTGCTTTATGCTTCCCAAGTCTCACTGAAAAACACTGGGTGAAATTCCAGCAGAGGACAAGAGCTCGATTTGCTTTGCTTGGCTATAGTGAGTATTGCCAGCAGTAACGGATCCAGTTGTCATACTTGCTTAGGTCTTTGTTGCCAGAGGAAGGTGAACTTTTTCAATTGACAATTTTTTTTTTTTTTTTTTTAGAAATATGTATTGCACTTAGCAGGAAAGCAACTCTTTTAACTCCATGATTTTCCATTGGTCTTTTGAGTAGTTTAAAAACATACTATGGTCAAATGGGCTATAGTTTGATAGTAGCCTTTGTTTTGTTCCATATCTAGATAGTTTGAAGTGTCCTTTAAAACAAATGTACAGTTTTCAGATGCTGTTTCCAGTGAGGAAATGTCCATTAGCTAGGTGTTGAATAAAACAAGAGTGTTCAGGGTAATGCAATAGATATGCAAATTTAATTGCATCCTATGGTCTCACTGTGGTAAATGAGTGCTCAAAGTAAAAGTTTGAGAAACTGAAGTATAGTGAGAACAAAATGTAGCATCTTTTTCATCATCTGGGCTGTCAGGGAAGTGGTGTGACCAGCACTTTGCAGTCTTGCTCTGATCAGTTTTGGCTAGCCCTGAAGTGGTCAGGCAGTTGGACTAGATGATCTTTGAAGGTCCCTTCTACCTGAATTACTCTATTCTATTCTGAACTATGCTGTCAGTCCCTGTTCCAAATACTGTCACAGATTTTGCAGTGCTGCCAGACCTTTGCCAGAGGTGGCAAATGCATCCCCACAGGCCAAGGAAGATGCACAGCTAAAGAAATCAAACAAATGCTCTGGAATGACGTGTCTAAGTGAAATAGTTGATTTTTGCCAGTGTGGGTTTTTTTGGTCTTTTTTGGATGAACTAGAAGGATTTTCTTTCAATAAAAGACTTGTGTGTGAAAGAAAATTGCTGAAGTTGAGTAGCTCAAAAGAAGTTCAGGTAGCTGGAGGCTCCAAAGTCGGCTGAGGCATGGAGATCAGTGAGGCTTTTCTTTTTCTGATCGCTGGGCAGAAAGGATGTGCTATATGTGGGACAAGAAGATCCTGGACTTGTGATGTGGCTTGGGGTTATAAAGCGTGCACAGACCTTGTGTATAAGTTGTGTCAGGAGCTTCGTTGCCTCAGGAGGCAAAGGCCTGGCCACACAGGTCCTGATCTCCTGGCCTGTTGCTTCTCTTGTGCCCTGGGCCAAGGTGGTTGTGTGCAAGAAGAAGCATCTGCATTTCTCTGTTTTATCACAAATGGAGATCTCTCCGCTTCCAGTGAGAGAGGAAGGGAAGTAAATTCTTGGCTTTGTGGTAGCCATCTTTGTGAGCCTGCTTCAGCTGGTCGGCTTCCTCCTGAGGGAGGAGAGAGGTGAAGTGTCCTACACTGCAGGCGTGTTTGCTCTGCTTTGATCTGCCCGGACTTCGGAAGTTTTCAGGTTACAAAATTGGGGGGTTTAAGCCACTTAGCAGCTGAAGTCAACTGGCTGCCAGTGAGTCACTGCTTGTGGGCTGGTGCCTCCAGAGTCTCCCATACAATGGGAGAAATACTAACTACCATACCTCCTCACAGACTGAGAAGACAAGGGCTAAGGGTTTAGCTGGTAAATTGGTACCCTCCTCAGGAGCACTTGTCTGTGCTTCCCTGGAGGCCAGATCTAGAGGAGAACAGAAGATATGTAATCAAAAATGGCAGCTTGCCAGGGTGCCCACAGGCCGTGACAAGGTGAGGGTGCCACACGTGGGCTTGAGAGGAACCTTGTCAGAGCAGCTTCGGGTATTTTTACTCTAGGTGTTAGCCTGTACAAGAGACACCAGAAAGAAGGTGAGCCGTGAGCCCCAGCCGTACCCCTGCACGGCCCCGCAGGACCCTGCTGCAGCTCCGGGTTCCCTCGCTGTGTCCATCTCCAGCGTGCTCGTGTGGAAGCCTGGCTGTGTGCGCTTGGCAGCAGCACCTCGCAACCTCCCAGGCAGGAGCATGGGAAGAAGATATTGAGGATGCGCTAGCTAGGATAGTTGCTACTAATTAAGCAGTATAAAAAAGCCTTCGTGTAAGGTGCAAATTGAATTTTCCTTTTACTCTCTAAAGAAAGATACTTTCTAATTAAAGATACTTTGCTTGACTAGGTAGGAGCCATTTCAGGTGCTATGTCTGTGCAGGAAGCTCCATCTGTTTCCATTAGCCATCCAACACGCAGGTGTAAGCCTAACTTGCTTCATCTGCATTACCCCATGCAGTAGGCTTGAACGGGGCCAAGGAGGTGGCACAGCCCATCCCTGGCTCCCCAGCTTGCCTGCACTGGGAATGGGGGTTACTTTTGCATAACCCTTTGCCCAGCTGTGGAAAAGTAATTGACTATTTTTTACCTAGCTGGCAACTGGTCTGTAAGGCAACTCTTTTCCCAAAGTACAGTTTTGTGCACATTTCCCATCTGGTTAATTACAACAAAAATCCAAGGTTCATGTCAATTGCAATTAAAAATGTCAATGGACTAAGTTTTTTGGTCTCTCAGGGATAATAGCAATAAGAGTTGCTTTGTATTTGTAGCTTACTTATGCCTTAGAGTGCTGATAGACCCATTTCATAAATGCAATGTAGTGCAATATAGGCAGCAGATGTTTGTACAAAACTGCATCCTGTAACTTGTGATTGTGTAATCACAAGTTATTTTAAAAATTGTGCAGACAGATGTTTTCTTTTTTTTAAACAAATAGAAATTTATGAAGACTTGATGTTCTGTCTCTATAGCGTTATCTAAGTCACATATATTTATAATCCTTAGAGATCTTCTAGAAAGGCTGCTATGGGTTTAAGAGACCGGATTGTGACCCAACCCTGTGCAGGAAAACAGAGCAGAAGATGGATCCCTCCACAGCACCCTTTGAGAGACAGCATCTCAAGTCTAGATGTTGCCTGGGCAGCACCATTTTCCCTGCTTTGGCGGGCAAAGGAGGCTGTGGAGAGGGGGCTGGTAGAGGAGCTGTGGCTCCATCCCCGCTTGCCCTCGGCCACTGTGGCTGGTTGGTTGAATAAACTGCAGGGAGCAGAGGGAGTTCTCATTTTGCTCTCCGCGGAAAGGAATTCTGATAAAGAATTAGCAGGCAAAGCAACAACAAGGCTAGGAATGCAGGTATAGGAGGCTAAGTGCAGGCTTTTAAAAATACTGGCCCAGATTTCTCTGAAGCACAGTCTCTTTTGGTGTCCCCCTGAGGCGGTGTGCTCATCTCTGTGTACATCTGCAGCTGCTGTGCGGGTGTCTCTGTGACCTCAAACAAGGGGAGAGAATATTTTATGCTAGTTTAGTTTTGTGCTCCTAGAGGAAGAACAAAGGGCTTAATCTGAAGAGATTGGGGTTTTATTCTGGCATTTTTTCTTAAATATTTCCACTTAGGCTTTGGACAGAGCTATACAGCAATGAACCCCCGTGTGTACATCACTGACTCATTTGTTCGGAGCTCAGCAACTAGGGCATGCCAAGATTTGCCTCTAGCATCATTCAGATGAGGCAAATGCACCGGGTTATACGTAACAATTTTAACTGAGTGAAAAGTCATTAAAATAGTTTCAAATAACACATGAGATCTGGAGAAAGCTTTAGTCACAAAAAAAGTCAAAAAGCAATTCACAGTAATACTAATTATAGATGATTCCACTTGCGTATTTTCACGTGCAGAGCATATAGTAATGTTGGTTCAAAGACTTTCATGAGGCAAACCATAGCTATTAGCAGTGGCAACCAGTTTAGTTCACTGCTTTTGCATGAATGTATGTGTACTTCCTACTTGTCACAGATCCCTTAAACTTGTATTCAGCTGGGCAATGCTTAGCATACTCTAAGTATCTAATTATTTGTTTGTCAGTATTTTATTAAGAATTTGTGAGTGTTCTGCAGTTCCTGTTATATGCGTGAGATCAAGTTGGGACAGAGCTAGGAGTGAACAAAGTACACATACAACTTCAGTGGTATGAATTATTACATTTTAATAAAAATGCTAGTGAACAAACTAACAAACTCAAATGAGCAAAGAACCATTTTTTGCAGCTGTGAATGCAAGATATGGAAAATCTGAGTCTGTCGTCATTGAGTTTTTTTTTTGTTTTTTTTGTTTTTTTTTTTAAATAACAAAGGCATCATTTCCTAAAATATATGGGATTTTATAAAGAAAAACTTCATGGCTGAATTCTCATTGAAACTCCCATGAACATGAGAACACTCACAGAATTAGGAAGAGAACTGTTGAAGGACATGGTATGATAAATAGCTCACTTGTTGGCAGGAAGGACATCAATCTAGGCAGGCTGCACAGCAGCAAATAAAAATAGCAGGAAAATGAGCATTAAACCCTCTGAATAGATTGGACTTCAGAGACTGACAATACTGTGATCGTGTGCAACCAAACTGCGTGCTCAGGTGTGTTGAAGTGTGCTGGTTCTTAGCCCCAGGAAAACTGAAGAAAAGGCTGCCACTGACCCCAGGGAGCAATGAATCTGGATGCAGGACAGCAACAGAAATGCCTGGACCAATGTTTCGTGGAAGATGGTGGTGAACCTTTTGTCTGCATAAGGACTGTGAGTGACAGAAGAGACACCTACCGATTGTTCAGCTTTTGGAAAGGTGCTGCCTGTTCTGCAAACCTGGTAATAGCCCATGTTTCAGTAGTCAAATTCTGATAACTGTTAACTGTGGGAATGCAGTCAGACCTCCCTGCAGGGAAGAACTAGTGGTGAATTTCCGGTAGAGACCATCTCTCTGCAAGTGTGTTGGAGAGCTGCTCGGATCTGTTGGATGCAGCCTAGGAAGACACCAGTAAATACAGGGTGGCCGCGCTCACAGAAATGACCTTGAATGCTATCAAAAACACCAGCTTTGAAATCCCCATGCAGTGTGCAGTTCCCTTCTTCTTCCCTCCGGCTGTTCACACATGTATTATTGATGGCCTTCCACCATCCTCTCTCGCCCTGCTCCTGCAGCGCCCTTGTGCACTGCTGAGCTGAAGCAGGTGCAGAGACCAGCGTGGAGCCCGAGCTGCTGATCTCCAGGCTGTCAGGTCTTGTTTCTTTTCATGCACACTTCCTAGCACTGGTGGAGACCACTTGATAGCAGCACAGAAACTGAAGAGGACTTGTAGGGTTTTTTTTTTTTTCCTTCTTTATCCACTTATTCAGTAGCTATTCTTTTCCTTTGTAATATGTTACTGGTCTCCTAGATAAGAAATGCAGAGCTGGATCTTGCGGAGTTGATGGTAGGTGTAACAGTATTCCACCACCACCCCCTGCCATCCTGTTTTAAGTAACAGATTTATGCAGAGTTATGTTTCCTGTCTTCGTGTTTTAGACTACAGGTGTAAGAGAATGTGTTAGGTGGGGGTTAAGTGTCTAATTCCTGTTGGTTTTCACCAATGTTTTTTGCTGAAGTTTTCAGCATTAAGTACTAAATCCTGCTCACTTGCTTCACTTATTTTACAGTAAGTCAAATAAGTAGTACTGACAGATTTTTCTATTATTTCAGAGGTTTTTTAAATTTCTCAGTCACATTTATATAGGACATAAAATGTCACTTTTAAAGGAGTGCTTTCAGTATTAAAAGTTCTAAAGAGAGGAAGTAGAAACTCACTGTAGGCCTTTTGTATCTAATTGTGGTTGTGGAAATCTGAATACACACAGCATTCAGACATGGTTGAGTCTAAAACATTTAGTTTACCCACACATTTGTACTCCAAGCTTTGTACGGTTTGATTATTTTTACTGTGTGCCCATACACATGCATGTATTATTTCATTAGAAATAACACATTTCATCTGTGTTCACACAGATGAGAATTATGTGCATCTATGTTTAGAGAACCATTCTACTTCAAATAAGTATTCATAGCTTTATGTAAGTTACAGTATTCGTGCATTAATAAAAGGATCCACATTTGGTCTTTCCACGTTCTATAGAAAAAGTGGCATCATGTCAGAGCAAGAGAAGTGCCATATTGAAGAAAAGAGTTGCTGAACAGCTCTGAATAGGTGCTGAAGCTTACTGCAAAGCTGCTTACCTAAACTATCTGAAAAGTATGAATAAATTTATAGGCTCGGAAGCTGGTCACAGTGAAAAATGTTCAGCAAAGCTGCATGTTAGTTTAAACATCTTTATCTGCTCTCTGGTATCAGGTTAAAAACCAAAGCCCCCTTGAAGTCTATCATTAGAATATTTTAATAGCAAATGTCTACTGATGGTGTTCAACTAATGTAAAGGACAAACACTGAGTAGTTTTTGATCATTTGATTGTTTATCTGGGCCAATATACTCTTCTAATAGACACAGAGTAACGCTATCATAAGCTTCCCAAACATAATAAACAATTTGAGTTTGCATGGCAACACTCGGAGCCCAACCATTTCTTTCTCTTTGCCTATAGTCTTGGTCACAGGCAGCCTGAGACTTGCCTTGTAACTGAAGAAGTGCCTGCACCTTTGGTTCTGTGGAAACATTTGTATACCACTTACTGTCCTAGCACCATCTTCAACCCCAGCATGAGCAATCCAGGAGGAAGCAGTCAAGAACTGCAGTACTGATGTAAGCTAGCATGTCTGGCTTTTGATCTAAAAGAGGTTCTGGTTACTTCACACCATCCTCTAGGAAAGGTTTCAGACTGAAGGTTGCCGAGCCACTTGTCTGATTCCAATGTGCAGAAAGATGAAGATAGCATGACTTACATGTCACCATATCTCAGTGCATGTAGCACTTATCCCTTTAGAGCTGCATGTGCTGGAGTCCTTGGATAACCTGCACAAATGAGGCAGGTAGTGGGGGCTTGGGGCAGGGCCTGGCTGTGGGATGTGGGGGGCAGAGGGGACTGCTGAGGAGGGAGGGGGATGAAGGAGAGGGTGTGCTGGAGCAAGCTTTTCCTTCCTACATGAGTAAAAGTCCCACTGCTGCAGAGCTACTTTTTTTTTTTTTTTTTTAATGGGTAAAAATATATTCTTTGTGAGGTGAGGAAATGCTAAGGAAACTACTTTTTAATGTGGTTTGTGATCTGTGTTATTGTAACTTATGGGCTTAAAACTGGTGTAAGTCTACAAGAATGGTTTGCCAGGACATCTTTTTCACTATGTTTGGAACTGTTTTATGCTGAGATGTGGAATTGCTAAACGTATTATGTTGCAAAAGCAAGGTTTTTTGTTTTTTTTAAATTGTCAAGTGTCATATATGAGACAGACAAAGTACTTGGTTGTGGGTCATATCTAATGTAGTGGAGCCTAGTAACATATGAAAATGCACATAACACAAGTGAGCTGTATGGGCATTTAAACTTTTATTTTTCATCAAACAACATTCTACAAGCAAAAGTATACTAATGCAGAAACCATTGCTGTGCTAGGTAAACTTGTTAAGGTGTAGTAAGACTTAATAGATGTATGGTGCTGTTGTCTGTGCTAGATGCTCTTGTTCCACACCATGAAAACTTAATTAATTGAACATGAAATCCATAGGAAAAGTTACCTGTGTTGTCATGCAAAAGGATTATATACCATTCATGTTCTGGAGCTAATACTTTCTGCAGTAGAGAAGAGAAAAACAACTAAACAACCCAAGTGTATGTCAATACAAGTGTCAGCTGGCAGTGATGTAAAATGGATGACTAGCTCTTTTATGCTCTGGAGGTAGCTCTGGCTTGGTGTATACACATGTTGAAGCAGCCATCAGCTGTAGCCACAGGACGCAGAGTCTGTTGTTCTGTTCCTTCTCTGTGCATAAAGCAGCCAGTAAGCATTATAGTGCCCAGAGACTGTCTTTTATGTTGTCTGCTGGTAGGAGAGGTAGACGAGAGCACCTCTTGCTCTCGCTGTGTAATTCCACCGTGTGAGCACTCTTCTGCTGTATCTTATGTTGGTCCCTATAGAGAAGACAGCAATAAGCTCCCAAAAGTAAATGGTATCTTTCTCTGTAGGATTTTTAACATTCTACAGGTAACTTTTTCCTTGAATTAGGAAAAATATTGGTTAGTTGTCAAGAGGTAGAAGTCTTTAAAATTAAACAGAAGCTGTGTATTATGATGTGTTATGAAATGCAGAGTTAGAAAGAACAGCAGAGACTGGCTCTGTGAGGCATTAAATGCCAATATTACAAATGATGTCTCAAGCAGGCAGCAACACTTCCTAGTTTTTCTCTCCTTCTAGGTCAATAATGTGCTTGTCTCCTGCAAAAGCTGTTTAGATACAATCTATGGTAGAGTACCGGTGCTTGGTTCAAACTTCCTTCCCCCAAAAAGCAGGGGAAAGCCAGAGCTGAATCAAACAGCAGTTCGATTCCGAGATGAAGGAAAAGCAGGCATGGCATTGCTTTCATCAACTGCTGTAAGTTTAGCTCCAGTGGTGTGTTCTTTGGTTCACTGTTAACAAAAGAAGGAAAAATTTCTTGAGGAAAAGAAAATGGACATTTCTTTTAATATGAACAATGAAAATTATCCTTTTTCCAAAGTGTTGTTATAAGCAGTTTTAAGCATTTCTTCTAGTAAATTGACAATATAATTGCTACCAAAGGACAGAGCTAATGGTAGCAGAACCACTGAATAAGTCATAAAAATCAGTTTTGAAGTAAATGGCTTCACCAGCAGTAAGGACTGTAACTGTGTCCTGGCAAATCCTGTAACTATTGTTTGATTTGGAACTCTTTTTTTGCTGAGGGGAACAAACCAATCACTTTTAGAATAATAAATGATAGTTGCAGTGCATTAAAATTTTAATGACTCCAAAAAAATCACGTTCATGTCATGAGAATTGTATGAGCATTTTTAATTCATGTCTTGCAGTTAGTGGTCTGTGAGGTTTGGGGTTGGGTATTTTGGTTGTGGGTGACTTTTTTTTCCTCTGTTTCAGCAATAGGTGCTATCAAAGTCCAGTGCCAAAGCAATTGAGTAGCTCAGTTCAAGAGGCTCTGGGTCTTGTAAGTTGTGCAAACTGGCCTGTCAGCATAATTTACCATACCTGAATAAATTCCTAAATTAAAATAACTGGTCAGATAGCATCAAATTTGGTCTGACTAATGCTCAGATTTATTTTAAATTTTTTTTAATACTTCCACAGTTCTAGCCTTTCATTTTACTACTGCTCAGCAGTATATTGGAAAATGAAGTAGAGCACTTCTAAAATGTTTTTTAATATTTGCAAAATCCCCAGATGCTGTTACCTCACTATAAAAGTGGTATCTATACTTTGCAGAGTGTTTGGATAAGGTGTTTTGGTCATAGCCTGATTTATTTATGTATTAAGACATGCAAAGATGTTTAAGTATATATAAATATTTTTAGAGCAGCTTCACATGTAACTGTAAAAAATTTTGGAGTGAAGCCACAAATGTTCTGTGTCAGCCAAAGGATCACCAAGGTACCACATCTAGCACAGAAAGGCATGCAGTGCTGGACACTTCAGCTTTGTCCCTGCATGGGCTAAACCAAGCTCTTCATTTTCCAGTGCTGTATATTTTGTGATCACAAATTTATCAGTTATATATATATACACGTGTGTATTTTAAAATACATTGACATGCAATATGGAGAAAAGATATAGTAGAGGTATGCAAAAAAATCCAAATCTACGTTCTTTTACTGTCCAGAAAACAGAAATCTTCACAAAGTTCTCTTCCCTCTGTTCTGAAATTCACATGAAAATAACATTTCCTTTCTCAGTGGTTACCTTTAAATCCTGGGTGGCAAACTTGTTTTGCTTTTTTTGTCTCTCTGCCTTAAATATATAAGTAAATGCATAAAAATGATAAGGTGACACTATCGTGGAAAGGGACTGAAACAGAAAATAATCTCTTGAGGGTGGTAAATAGGGTTGCCCCTTCTTCCTGTAACTTATAGTCTGCTCTGCTTTGCCTATACTTCACAGCATTTGGGGTGGGGGATAATCTAATCTTTATTGTGATATGGCACTTCGCAGTGCAAAGAGTTAAATGATGCATGAAATGACCTGTCACACTGTATTATGTGCCACAGTATTACATATAGAGGAATGCTTTTTTTAAGAAAAAAAAAAGTCAGAAAAAAAATTTCCTAGGCACCACTTTTTTTGTTGTTTTGAAGAGAAACATTGTGTGTGTGTGTGTGTGTGTGTATATGTGGGCACAGACCCTTCCTCAGGTGTGGGACCTAAAAGTTTATATTAAAAAAAAAAAAATCAAATTTCTAAATTAAAAAAAAAAAAGTGAGAATTGGGGAATGACTCAGCCTTCTTTGAGCATTTGAGGTGATACAATGACATTCCCTTTTTATCAGTGCACAGGTTTTTAAAGATGGCAATAGCAATGCCAAAACTGATCAGGCATCCACAAACTCTGTCCCCTTAGTATTATAGTATTAGTATTTATTCTTTACTTGTATTTTATGTTAATAAATGATATATTTAATCAAATAAAATACTTCAAACTTGTGTGCATTATTTAGTAGTTGCTGTGTTCTGTAGCAAGGTGGGCAGTGCCCCATGAGGAACAACTCATCTTTGTGCACCTGCTCACTGCTTGGAGTCGTTTCTTTCCTGCAGGACCCAGGATGGCCCCTCTGCCCCACGGCGTGGAGGAGGCGGCTGGATGATGCGGGTGGATGTTGCTGCTGTCACCTGAAATTCAGGCTGCAGGAGCTAGACCCCCAAAGAATGGCTTGCAGAACCAAAGCTGTTGAACTAAAACTGCTCTTGCTGTCTTACTTCTGGTACTTGCCAGTTCAAGCGATTCGTGTAATGGTGTTTTGGATGGCAGCTGGGTCACAGCTTTGCTTCTGGACAGTGCTGAGGCTGGGTTAAGGGGCTTCACCCTGGTGGCGAGGGGCTGCGTGTGTGTGCCTGCAGGGAGGGCAGTGGGCGCTCTTCAATGTCGTGTGCGGAGCTTGCTTCTAAATCAGTCCCCATGCGGGCTGTGGTAGGCACGTCGGCTCCACGCTCTCATTCATCGCTGTACGAGCAATCTGGAGAGCCGCGTGGCTTTGTATGAGGTGCAGTGATGCAAGAGCAAAGGAAATCTCTGGCGTTTCCAAGGCAACCCGTGCGTCTGACCCTGTCTGTAGGGAGGCAGCAGGCCGCTGCCAGGCCCTGCAGTTGGCGACTTCGGTAAAAGCTCATCAGAAGAAAGCACGTGCTCCCCCCTTCACCGAGCCCCTCTTGGTTATTTACATACAGGGACTGGTGAATATATTAGCATAAGTGCAACTGTACATTCCTCCTTCGTATTTCAACCTGTGCCCGGCTCTGGTTTGATTCAGTCTTCCATCTGTAGATGGTGGCTGAAGAGCCTTTTGGGGTCATCCAGCCAAATGTCGCTGAGGGTGGCATGCCCGCAAGGAGCTGGTATTGGTGGCTGGTGGCCTCTGTGGGACGGCCCGGGAGGCTTGGTGCTGTCACGAGCTGACAGATACCAACAGCATGGGTACCAGCAGCACCTCCAGCTCCCCTACCCGCACTGTGAATGGATGGGGACTGAATTGCTTCCTTTTTTCACCAAAGTGGTTCCTTCAGTTCACGTTTAAGGACACCAGGAAACATTTCATAGATGATGCCCTCAGAGGGAGGATCATCAGTTCTGGAGCCTTTTGCTGAGTTTCTCCTGAAAGAAAGAAAGAAGGGTGAGGAGGGAGATGAGAACAGCATGAACTAGAAACAACAAACTGGAGAAAGACAAGGTCAGTAGTAACAAAATACACATATTCTTGTTAGAGTTGGCGCTAGGGTGATACAGTGCGGCATTGCACGTTAGTTTTCCTGGCTAGAACAGTCTGCGCTTTTATGCATGTATCCGTGCAAAGGTTTGCACGTGTGTGTGCGTAGTTCATAAGTGGCACAAAAGCCACCCATATTCAATACATACTGTCTGGCAATAATGGTATAATTTTTTTTACTGAAATGTGACTTGCATCACACCTTAGTGATAATTGTACAGCTATTTGGCTTCCACTGTAGTGGTTTAAAATGCACATTGTCTTCGCTGGGTATCTGTGATACTTTCCTACAGTCATAAAAAGCTTAACACTTCTGATTACAGAGCAAAGTAAATATTTGATCTAATTTGCAGCTGACCTGAGAAGGTTTCTGATTAGAGTGGCTCTGCTCTAAACGGCACAAGATCTTTGAAGCTGATGTTATACATATATGTGATGTTTTTACCATAACCATAAAAAGCATGGGGAAAAATACATCACTTTCTTCACAAGAAACTTCTGTTAGGCTGTAAAATACAACAAAAAGAGTCCCAAGTATTTGCTACCATAATTGAAGTTGCATGGTCAGTAAATGAGTTCACTTTTAGTATTTTTACACAGCTTTCTAACATGGAAAACAGCCTTCTCTTTCATCCGATTATAGCTCATGTAGACATGGAGATCATCAGGAGTTGTCTGTCAACATGTTTTTAATGAAAAATGGAGCTTTCATAAACGTTGATATCTTTTGCTTGTAACTGTTAACATTGATGGGCTAAAACACTTGATTTTTGGCAGGGGGAGAATATTGCATTAGTTCAACTCATTTAGAGAATTTCTGTTTCCTGAGTGAATTTGCTAAGCTTTATGTTTTTTTTTTTTTTCTGAATGTTAAACTGTATTTTCCAACTGTGCATATGCTGCATGAGGTGAATAGTTCCAGCTCCTGTTTTCCATAACTATAATTTCTTATAATGCAAGCCAGGGGTGCAGTACTCAGCTGATATAGCAGGCTATATTATGGGAGATGTAAACTGATCAAAAAGCTGCTGCCAGACCCTGGCATTGCTCCTCAGCAGCTGAGTAAGAAGGGTCACAGCTGATGTTTAAGCATTGTTTTAGATGATTCTGGGTTGAATCCTATCCCTCCATGTGGTGACTCTGCAAGTAGATACTTGGCTTGTGAAGCTGTAGCTCTATTAGCAGCATTATACAAACACTCTCAATGGGTTCCTTTGTATATGTTTCTTCACTGCTACCCTCTCAATCTATTCAATATAGATATATTTTAACTGCTAAAGCATGCTGGCAGTCTTAAGGTGACATTATTAGCTCAGTTTCACTCTTCAATAACATCTGAAGAAAGTAGTTGTTCTTTTCTGGCTTCCCTGCAAGACACTTAAGCATGAGGAAACTATGTGGAACGCTGCCTTTATCTGAAAATTAGCTCTGAAATTTAAAAAGAAGCAGAGATAGAAGCTGCATCGGGAAGAGGACAAGTTCTATCACTGCCCCTGCTCTCAACAGTCGTCAGAAATCACTCATGTGGGAAACAGCCAAATGGTCCCGCCAGCTGACACGTCCGTGTGCTGCCACGCTGCGGTTTTGTTTCAGTTGTTGGGGTTTTGAAAGGCTGTCAGAGATGGGGATCGTATCTTGCAGTCGTGTAGCATCTGCTGTCCCAGCAGCTCCGAGTCCTCCTCTGACATCGTTGAATTAAGTTTTGGTGCCCCTCTGTGATTTGGCATTATCTCCCTTGTACTGAAGGGGAGGCTTAGACAAAGACAGATGAAGCTGTTTGCTGAAGCTCACAAAGCAATTCTCCAGTGGTGCTGCTCTGCTAATTCCCGACGCCGTCTCAGAGGCAGGGTTGTCCTTTCTCCCTCGAGGGTGCTGAAGGGCGGTGTATCATCCCTTTTTTTCAGCTGCCTCTGCCTGTGGCAGAGCAGAGTGAAGCTGTCTGGATGGGTGAAGCAAGCGGGCTTCCCAAAGCTTGACAAATTAACTTTCCTCATCTGCACACGTGTGCGGCTGCGTGGCAGGAGCCAGCAGCTGGAAGGGGCACGGGCGTGTGGGCACCGTTAGGTGGGTGACCAGAGGCACTTATGGGCATGGTAGGGGTCGGCAACATGAGAGACGCTGTCTGTTTTTAAACTTGTATTTCTGACAAGAGTAAAAGATCAAATGTGTTTGTAATTGTTAGCATTGTGCTAGCTCACAACAGATTGATCCTTTCCCCTGAGTATCACCCAGCTCCGCCAGCGTTCACGAGCGCTCGCTGCCAGGTGAAGAGGATGCTCGGCAGTGCACAGAGCTGTCTGTCCAGCCCTGTGCGCTTGCTGTTGGTTCTGATGAGTGATGCCCAGAGACTGTCCTGCCACACGTTAGCTGGTGGTAGGAACTCCCAAGAGCAGAGTACTTGTTCTGAGTAATTAGGAATGTGGTGCATACAGAAATATTCAGGCACAGGCAGCCGTCCATTCCTGCAGGCTCCCAGGGAGCGTGTGTGTCAAACTCAGGGGCTAGCATGTGAAAAGGGCACTGTTTCTCCAAATAGCTCACAAAAATGAGCTGGAAAAACAGGACTGTGGTGGCCTCTGACGTCATTAGGAGGTAGTCGCTGAGCAGCAATGAAACGTGTTCTCAGCCAGGTAGCTCCAGTAAGCTGTTACGGGGGTCTAGGCAGGGGGTCTTGGGAGGTGGGAGCTGTTGGCTTGTCCTTTCACGTGTTACTTGCCATTCCCTCGGCATGTCACCGCCAAGGACGGTCTTGATGGTGAGCAGCATTCTTCTAGGGCTCAGCAAGGCTGTGCACGCCAATCGCTGCCTTCTGGGTGCCTGTGTTAATTTGGTGCTGCGAGGAAGAGAAGTTACTGCAAGTCAAGAGTCATTTTCACCCTTAGAACGGTAACATTAGGAATGTTGTGCGTCACTGGCTCAAAATTGCCAGGCTGTCATCAGTGATATGACATTGGCATCATAGAAGCCTTTCTTTCCTTTGGGGAAAGTCCTGAATAAATAAAAATAGAGATTTGGTGTAATCAGCAATATTTTTAATAGCTCTGGCTTCCTTTTTCTTCAATTGGTCTCTTTATGGGATTTTCTTTAGTATAGAAACATACTTCACCCATGAGCATGATGCACAGAAATGGCTTATTCCGGAGTCCCATCACACTTTCTTTTCGTCCCCCGTCAGACCTTTCTGAGATGGATGAAACCACGATACTACATTTGTTGTTGTATTACTATTTATTTTTTATAACACATCAATAAATGTAATATTTTTATTTTCACTTGCCTTGGAAAAGGGACTTTGCACCCTCAAGAGATTGACATCTCAGCTCTGACAGGAACTCAAAGTCTACTTTTCCAGTGGAAAAGGTCTAATAAATGTTGGAGATGTAGTGTATAACAGGATGCGTTGGTAAACTCCTATAATCTACTTTCTGTAGGGTCCTGTCCCCACTGATAACACGTCTGAAGCCAAAAGCCCTTTTAATGCGTTCAAACTGGGGTGCTGTGAAATAAAAGCATTCTGGCCAAAGGGGGGCAGTGGCATTGTCAGGAAGAAAGGCAGGTCTCGTTGTTACAAATGCATTACAGTGCATAGCTAACAATGAAGGCAGATGCCTGGATTGCTCAGACTTTCTCGGGGAGATATTGACCCAGAATCCACTCAGAGGGAAGAGGAACGATTCCCTTTACTGGTGCCAAATGTGACCAGCTTGAAATAGCAATGACCCCCATAACAGAGAGTGAACATTGTTGTTCTTGCCGTGACTTCTGTTGGGTGGAAGTTAGTTCACTGAAGCTCGCTCACTGGAAGTGAGAAATAGGAGGAACACTTAGTTTTACTCATTTCTGCCTCCTAGCCTGATGAAACAAACTGTCCAAGGACTTGTGTTCACTGTCTGCCAGGTAGGGAAACATAAGGATTATTTAATGACATGCAGAAACTGAAGGGAGGTTCATTAGCAGTGAAATGTCTAGGTAACTCTAAAAAGTTAAGATGAAATGCTTCAATGAAAGTGACTGTCACACTTGATGTTCTCTCTTCACTTTTCTCCACACTTGAAGCTCTAATAATCACTTTTTTTTTTCATTTGTCACTGTGTTGCTTACTTGATGAAACATTTCCATAGCTAGCCAGGTGTTTGGACCCAGCATGGCAATATCTGCAATCTTTGGGTGGGTGCAAAAGAGCAAAAGACTGGTACAGGTCAGATCTTCTCTTTGTAGTGGATTGAACAGAGAAACTTGGCTTAGGTTGCTAAATATATATATACACACATACACATTTTATATGTAAAATGTGTGTGTATATTTCGTTTTAAGTTTGATTACAAGAAAGGATAAGATGACCGTCAAATGTTTCTTTGAGGAGCCCAGGAATCTGCTGGGGGGGGAAAAAAAAAAGCATGTTGGGAATGGAGGCTGTGCAAGCAGAGGCTGTAACCCTGTGGGCTCTCAGGCAGCAGACTGCAAATGCTAGTGTGATGTAGGAAGATGATGTATGTAGCAGTATCTGGATCAGATAAGAGGACAGGGAAGGAAGGAAGATATGACATATGCATAGAAAGGGAGGAAGAAAAGTAACATCCAACACTTGGACAGAGAGCAGAAACAGCTGGTAGTCAGGCTGGAAGACAACAGGAAGAAGCAAGTTTTGGAGCCTTTTCAGGAGGAGTCATCTTTAGGGCAGTTTTGTTTATTTTGATTTAAAATTGCAATAGGGTTTTATAATTGTGACTGAAACCCAAATTAATGGTCCCATTTGAGACACCAGTGCCAGCTTGATTGGGGCTGGTTTAGGGGAAAAAATATTTTGCCTTTAAGATAATTAAAGGTTTATTTTGCTTAAAATTGAACTTTTCTTATAATGACATAATCATCACAACTTGTAATGACATAAAACATGCTTGGTAGTTTATTTGGTTTCCAGTGAGCAAAATAAGAAGAATTTTATTTTCCTGCACCAAAACAATTTTTAGCTCTTTTTTCATTCTGAACTTTTCATTGGAGTAGAAAAAATAAAAACCAACATCTTTAGCAAAAACTATGCTTGCGTTTTTAAAGTCCATAAGTGTTCCTGGAGACATGGGACTCATTCCAGAGTATTTTCCTCTTAGAAAATCTCTCTCTGATTCCAGTTACAAGCGTATCCAGAGGAAGGCAGTACCTTGTCGGTCAGGATTTGGGACAAGAGTGTCTGAGAGCCCTGCTCAGGTGTGCTCTGTGGTCAGGCCCCTCTCAGCACCGTGGAGCACTTGTGAAATGTTGATTGTTGAGCCTGGGAGGAGCAGCTGCTCCTCCAGTTGTCCCGGACTGGAAAAAACTATTTTGATCAACAAATAACCTTGCATAAAATTCAGGTAAAGGGGAAAAGGTTGTATTAACTTTCATAGTGTTTGTGTTGGGGCAAAATTAGCATTTTGCTATGACAAACAGACTGTAGATCACAGAATCATAAATTCTTGAGGCGGCTGAGGTTGGAAGGGACCTCTGGAGGTCATCTGTTCCAGCCCCCTGCTCAGGCAGGGGCGCCTAGATAACCAACCCTTCAGCAGTCTACTGAATTTTTCAGGATATTTCTGTCTTTGTGACTTCGTTCCTGCTGAGAATCTGCTCAGGGCATGTGTTAACTTAAAAATAATATGTAAACAAGGTGTGAACAGTTCAGTTATGTGATAGCCTGGGGTTAAAAACACAGTGATCAAATGTAGTGTCTGAAGTTGGCAGGGAGATTTTCTTACTGCCTCAGGAAGACTTGAAGTTAAACTTGTTTTGAAACGTAGGCGTTGAGTCTGTGAAACAAATTTACTTTCACATCTAGAAGAAGAACACCCTTCAGAGTTGGAAGAGAGCTGGTTGAGCTCTCAGACTGTTTAGGAGAGGGGGGCTGTGCTCCCACCACACCTCGTCCTCCTGGGGGGGTCCTTCTGCCGAGGTTATGTTTCACATCATCCGTGAAGAGAAAATCTTCAGGAAAACTATCAGCAGTGTGGTCCCTCAGAAGGGCTTTGCTCTCTGCGTGACCACGCAGAATGGCTGGGACCTGCTGTCACCATCAGGCAGCGGGCTCTGCTTTGAACCGCTCGAGCTAACAAGAGAGCCAACAGCTTCTGCTTTTTTGTTGGGTTTCTGAGACCTTCTTGACTTGAAAGAAAAGACTTCTCAGAGTTACCGGATTTCTGCCTTGTGCTTGAGTTCAGCTATTTGCTCTCCCTGTTGTTGCCTTTAAGTAGATGCAGGGGGTATCCTCAAAAGGAGCAAAAATCCCTTCCTGTTTTAGAAAAGATGGAAGGAGGTATTAAGCTCCTTTCCCCAGTAATCAGATCGTTTGGTTGTCGTGGCTTATGGAGATGACAGTATATCTTCTTGGCTGTGATGGATTGTGTATGTTCCTGTGAAGTAAAAGATAACTTGGTTGTGGAAGTCTAAACAGTATTTTTTTTTTTTTTTTTTTCCCTCCATGATATTTTACTTCTGGTTGTTCACTTCGTATGGTGACCACAGACACACACCATCCCAGCATATGCTCTTAGGCAGGGGGAAAATCGCCCTCCGTCTGCTCTTTCTTGTGGTCTTCTCCAGCCGTTGGCTACTCTCTGGGATCCTCTGGAAAATGAAAGCCCTCCCATGGTCACAGTATCGAGGATCGAAACGAATGTGGGAGAAGGGGGAAACTGGAAGGGAAGGCCTTACTTTAAGAAAACAAGGTGTGGGGGTGAACTCTGTCTCTAGCCAGACCACAGTCACCCCCTCTGGTGGCAGGGCTGAGCACGGGGCCTGAGGCCCTTTGGTTCACCAACATGGCCATTCTTAAATATTTTTACAGAAGAGGAAAAAAAAAAAAAAAAAAACCTTCCTCCTGAGTTATTTGCTGCATGTTTGCTTCTGACAGGAGGATCTTCTCTGTTTTCCTGCTATCAGAGTCGGTGACAGTTAAAGCTCCTTAAGCTGATTGCAGTATGGAGTCTAACCTAATTCACACAGAGACAGAAACATGTTGTTAGGTCTGCATCACCGCTGCTCAGCAAAAAAGAATGACTGCAATCGGATTGTCGGTGCACTCACACCACCATCTTTCAAGGTGGTCTTTGTTGTCTCAGGGTTTAAATTTGGGAGTTAATGGCTTTTTCTCTAGGTCTGTGTTTGTGCAATAACACGTGGTATATTTGATCCCCATCCTATCAGCAGGGCTCCAAAGCAGTCGAGTTATATAGACATAACATTCACCATTTTGCATGAACCACTAAGTTTTTCCTTCCTTTTGACAGATTGAAGACATCATTACAAGAATGCAGGATGACAAAACAGGTGGAGTTCCCATCCGAACTGTCAAGAGCTTTCTGTCTAAAATCCCCAGTGTCGTCACCGGTAAGGACCCTGGTTAGAGCAGAAGGGAGCATGAGCTGGTGCTAGCTGGCTGTAAGCAAACAGAGTACTAAAGATGCAAAACAGAAGGAATGAAAGAATAAATTGCCCATCTCTGCTTGTTTTTTTGCGCATTGTTGTTAGGGGTGAAGTATTGAACCAAGATTGCTTAATTGTTTAAGTAAGCAGGCATTTATATTTCTTTACAGTGAGTTGTATTTAAAAGTATGTTACATATTTTTGTCTATCACAGTATCATCACATACAATCATTCTGTATGATGGGAGTAGGAAGATTTTAGGGGAGAATTCAGGAAAGAAAGTTGAAGCAATGTTTTCTCATACTCAAATACTTTTATCAGACTTCTGTCATGTGTAGAAGAATGTGAAATATCTTTCATGCATCTATGCCATTTTATTAAAACTATATGTGTAAAAGTATGGATGGTGCAGGAACTGGCTGTCAATGCAAAAACATTCCTACCCATATTTCCAGACAGAATAGTTGCTAGTGCAACAAAGAACTTTACCATTATTATATGATAAGTTTACTCAGGGCGATATGATGTAAATTGCTTGGAGGATTTGTACTTGTGTTTCTGGTACCTGTTTTCGCTAACACTGCAGTAGTATTCACTGCAGTGGTACAAAAGTACTGTTTCCCCTCTCTCCACCATTAGACTGCTGTCCAATATCTGATACCCAACTACTGCTTTAACTTAGTTCATGATCTCATTTATGTTGTAAAGTAAATATAACTATCTCAGTCCTACAGAGTTTCTTTCCAATTCAGACCAGATACACACGCTGATGGGTCAATTTAGGGAAGTTTCACCTCTGTTTTCCTGAAAAGTGAAGGACTTCATTCTCTCTGGCTGCTACTGTGGCATCTTCACTTCAGTAAAATTCAAGCGATCACTGAAAATGCAAAAGTGTGTTTTTGCATTATTGCCAATAACTGGGAGAAGGCTGGCAGTTCAAATGGACGTTTCTTGCTCTTGGGTACTTCATTACTGTTGTAGAATAATCGGATAATATCTCTAGTCAACAGAATACTGGCAATACAGCTGGTATCAAGCCACTGCAAAGATGGTTCCCTGCAGTGGAGCATAGCTGAACTGAAGCACTTCAGAAACATCCTTACTGTGAAAAATGTTGGATTGGGCAGAGTTTGAGATTGTGTTGATTTGTTGAGGAGTGTGATTTGATATCCTTGTATCGGGAAAATAATGTCCAACTTAAGCTACAGGAATGGAATACAAATCTGCAGAGCTCTTGGGTATAGGCAGGGAATATGGAAATTGAAGTTTTTCCTTAAATAAGACTCAGTCCAGTTAATCCCTTTTTATTGAGCAACAGGCTCTTCTGTCTGAAATCAAGTCACCACCCTGCAATCAATGTAACTGGCAGTTGCAGGACTGGGGCTTTACTGTGGGAAAGAAACATGCATCTAGAATGAGATGTGAAAACTGTGATACTAAATTGCAGCTCATGGCTAGAGCAGGTATGAGCTGACTGTTCTGAAGGTTCATGGGGAGAATAACCATATATCTGGTTTGAAAATTCATTCCATAAGCACTAGTCTACAATATGCAAACTGGATGTCTTGAGATTTATTCAACTAAAACAGTTTTCTAATATTCCTGTTAATATTCATAGCACTGATTAAGCAGGTGATCTGGTTATCAAGTTGCCATCTGTTTAAACAAAAAGGGAGATGGGAGACCTCACAGCATCTTTAAACTGGTTATCACCCAGGTTGGCAATTCCCCTGTGCGATGGAAGCTGCCCCCTTGCACTCTGTTCTTCTGGAACAGCAGCTGCATCACCTTGAAATGGCTGCTTTTCAACAGCACAGGGAGTAGCAAAAAGATGAAGATAAAATAAAAACAAAACCTCCCTCCAAAGCTCGCAGCAAATTCTCGAATTTGGAGTGGAACAAGCTCAGCAACGCTGCCTTCAGGTGATTTGAAGGCAGTTCCCTTGTGATGTGCTGGGCAGTTAATGAAGCCTCTGAGTTTGAAAAGTGTGGGAAAATAATGGTTCGGCTGAGAGCCCAGAGGCTTCTCCATTTCTCATCTCTCCCTTCAGATGCATACACCTGCTTCTTTATTGACCAAAAACAGAAGAAATCTGTATATGATTTCAGTGTTTGTGAAGGATGGTTAAAGAGCTGGAGCACTTGATGTGTGAAAGGAGGCAGGATCACGTATGTTTGAGCAGAAGCTGAGGACGCTGGGTTTGTTCAGTCTGGAGGAGGGAAAGCTTAAGGGAATGAGAGGTTATAGAAAAGAATACAGTCAGACCCTTCTCAGGAGCATGTGGTGGAAGCACGAAAGACAATGTACACAAGTTGCAGGAAAAGAAATCACAACTAGGTAAAGGAAGAAAGCTCTTTGTGGTTAGTTCGGCTGGAGAGGCTGTGGAACCAATGTTTTGGAGCTATTCAGGAATCCCTGAGCACAGCTGAACTGAGCAATCTGACCTAACTTCGCATTTGGCCTTGCTCTGAGTAGAGGTTGGACTAGGTGTGACCTCTAGAGAATCCTTGCAACCTAAATTATTCTTACGGTCATAGGATACTCAATTTTAGTGTTTTTTCTAATTTCATTCAATTTTGTGAACACAAGAGAAGAGCTTGTATTTTCAAAAAACTTTGGGCATACCTTTACAGCCCTCTTCTTGGGAAGTCAAGCATTCTTGCACACTTGCGTTTTTCTGTTTTTTTTTTGTTTGTTTGTTTTTATACCTGAGAATTAGAATAGCAATGCTGAGATATGATTTACTTGGCAGGTTTGCAGTGACTGTGATTAACAGGGGTTTATTTTTGCTTGACACTTCTATTGTAATGGCTTCTCACAGGAGAAATGTAAAATCTTAAGGAAAAAGAAACATTACAGCAGTGCCTTGGTGTTCTAAACATGCAGCTCTGTTTATAGTACAGCCAAGTGGGTGTTTGATTTAAAGTTTGAATGCCAGGGAAAGAACCACTCACCTCTGTTTCGCTTTCATCTGTCCGGATGCCTAAGTTATGAATGAAGCATTCTGTAGCGCAAGGAGAAGGAGCCTCAGGGAGTTATCATTAATGGTCCTCTCTAGGCAACAGGAGTCTGGGAAAAAGATGAAAAAACCTTTTTTGAATGTATGATGAGTCTGTGTGGGGATGCTGTGCCAAAGGCATGTTTTAATCTGCATTAGAAGTCGATTTGTGTGTATCCTCTTCCCTGGCTTTTGGCTAAAAGTAGGTCAGTCAAAGGAGGACACATCACACCATTACCGTGGTTTAGTCTTCACTTTTATGGGCAAACTGCAGAGAGTGAAAGTAAGGTGTAACCAGACCATTTGACATCTGTGTGTACGTACCTGACAGATTGTCCTGTAAGTTTAGAGTCCAGCACTGACGTGATGGACAAATGGAAGGAAAAACTGACTGAGGGGGCAGGTATTGAGTAGTGCTGTGATCCGTGCTTGGACTGGGTCATTGGACCATGTCCATGATGGCAGTTGCTGCAATAAACTTTCACATTTCTCTTTTCAATGAGAACCATTTTCTCAGTAATGATTTGTTTCTGTAAATGAGTAAGCAATTCTCTATTGTCCCAGTCATCAGACTGTTGTATGAACATCTCATTATACTATCCAGCAACAAAACTGGCTTTCTAATCTTCTTGATTTCCGTACAACTGCATCTTAAAACTAACCGGTTTGTTTGGAGGACCAAATGCCTGTACTTTCTTCTCCCATTGATTCAGACTTCGTGCTATGCAGTATTGTTGAAACAAGTCAGAAAAGTCAGTACTGACCTGCAAAGCTGAGCTTTCCAGGACAAAAAGCTGCCTCCATGCTTCCCAATCTTCCTCCCACCCCCAATGTCATTCCCGATCTCCCCATCTGATCCTGTGTAGCAGCATCTTTGCTGTTGCAACCCAAGGGAGATGTGCAGTCTACAAGTCTCTCACATTCTGCATCCCCCCCAGAAGTTTTGATACAACTTCATCCTGACGCATAACCCGCTGACTTCAAGTAGTCCTGTCCCCACAGCTCCGTTTTGAGCGATGCCTCCATCTTCCAGTAGCAGTCCCCGAGCTGTCACCCCACTTGTGCACTACTGACCCTTACCCCAACGCTTCGTTGTCTCCTTGCTCTGCTCCCAAAGCTGCCTGCGTGGCTCTGAACAAATTGATGGGTGACGTCCCAGCTGTACTGCCTTGGGTTAAGTGCCATACAGGCTTCATGCATGCAGCCCTGCCAGTGCATTTCATTCTTGACCTACCATGTCTTTTGTACTTAAGTCCTGGACTTCTCTGAGCAGAAAGTGACGGTATTGCTGAAATCTGCCAGATGGCCTGTCATTTCTAGAGACTCATGATATATACCAAGTTTAAACTGCCGTGTGTCTCTGTCTGAAGAAGCCAGCGTGTATCTTGGCAAATGCATACAGAGTTGTCCCAGAACACTTCAGAATGTCACACACTCGAAGAAAATGCATTTGGCTGGAATATGGAAATCCCATAGTGTTGTGAAAGAGAGAATTTATTATTGATAATGTTCCCTGATGATGTACTTCTTGGCACCTAGGGTGTGGAGGAATTCATGCACCCATTGTGAGATGAGCTCCTCAGAAGCCGGTCTGGGGGTATTTGTAGCATTTTCCCTTCAGAGGAGCTCAAATGTATCGCAGCCAGAGGTGCAAAGGAGAAGAGCAGATTCCTCTCTCCAGAGTTTGAAAGGTCCTGAATCAGAGAAACTGTAGAAAGGAAGAGGTTGGCGGAGAGGGGAGTGGGACCAGGACTGGCAATGCCGACAAGCAGCAGCACCCATCACCCAGCAGGTCCCGGAGAGCCAGCTGCAAGGCTGAGTGCCTTGCCACAACATTCATTTTCTTAATGCTTTTTTTTTTTTTCACAGTTAGAACTCTCCTTGGTGCCTCACAGAAACTGCTTTCATCAAGACCAAATAGATCCATAAGTTGGCTGCAGATGGGTTTGGCTTCCCCTGTTCTGTCTGTTGAGCTGCTTCCATCACCTGACCACAGGATTTTCGCTGTAGAACTGACCCTGATGCAGACTGAATTGAACATCTGCGTAGTTTCACTCTAGATCTAAAATACACATCCCTGGATTCGGGACAGCGACAGTCTCAACCTGAGCAGCTGAAACACGTATCAAAATAAGTGTGTGAATTGGAGATTTTAGCCCACATTTTTTTTTCTTTTTTTTTTTGTTTGTTTTTGTTTTTATTTTTATTTTGTCTTTCCTCTGCAGTTTTCCTCTGAGAAACAGAGGACTTGAAATGCAGTACTGGCTGTGTTTCAGGCAAAGTTAGTAGATAGTCCCAAATCTAAACCAAGTGCAATCTTTTGCTAAACAAGAATGAGCCCATATAATTTAAACACAAACAAAACAAGAAAAAAACTTTGTGAAAAATTAAATCAGTGTCCAAAATAATTTGGGGTTGCTTACTGGTTTATAAATAATAAAAAGAACATGCTCTTGGGTAAAAATTGATGTATATGTACATTTATATACACATGCACAGCACTATATAATTTGATTGTTTTCCACATTTACGTACAGAAGGTGCTACACAGTAAATTCGACAGTGTGCAGTTGCCTGGTGGAAGCTTGCTTGGAAATACTGGTCAAGCACAGAAATCCATTTGTTTCTCGCTAAAAATAAATTGCTCTGAGCAACTTACATTTAAATGAATAGAAGTCAAGACTGGGCTTCTTCATCACAACTTACATTTTCTTCTCCGATGTATCTGTTCTTCAGATTGCACCCAATGGAAATGCAATCCATCCTCCCCTCAATAAGGAGGTTGTTATACCTTTTAATCTAATATTTCAAAGCTGCTGTGAATCACATAGCATTAGACATCTCAGCTATTACATGAGAAGCGCATGCCTTGCAACTTTTTTTTGTCTGTAGCATTCTCTTAAGCTCTGTATTCCCATGCCAGGAGCCAAATTAACCCAGTTAAGGAGCTGCAGAGTTATGCTGTCTTCATCTACAGCTCCCTCCTCCTCCCCTTTTTTGCTTCAAGTGCATCCAGCTTTCTACCTTTCAAAGGGGGACAGGAATGGGGGAGGGAAAGATTGAAATCAGTTCCCTGAAGTGCTGTAATTCTTTGCCTGTTGTTAAGATGCAAGTCAGTGCCTTGTGAAGCAAAAGTTTAAAGGATTTGATTTTCAGAAGATGAGGGGGGTGGTAGATTAATTGAATAGGATATAGTCATCGAAGAAATAAGAGAAAGCAACCAGAATTAATATTTTTAAAAGTGAATATTGAATATATGCCTGTGCATGTGCACAAGCCCTCATTGATGTGTGCGTGCATATGCTCACATATGCATAAAGAGCATGTGATTATTCATAAGAATAAGGCTAAGAGTGGTAAGTGTTGTATGCTAGAAGTAAATAAGGACAGGCTTCTGCATTATTTGTAGGTGCCGTGCAGAACGATGAAGGCTGGTGCTTGTGTATCGCTGCCCTCTGCCGCAGATAAGCTTCAGTTCAGTTGATGCAGCTTCACCTTGATCACGAGGCACATAGTGCTTTCCCAGCTCACACACAGCTTGGGTGCTACGTGGCAGTGGTCCTCTCTGCCTGCATGGCATGAACCCCGCTCACATGCTGCAGTATGTGCGACTGCACAGCTACTCTGACCTTGGAGAGGAAGAATCGTTTTCATAGCTGGCTGTTGATGCCACTTCTGTTGCGTCTCATTCGTAGTTCTTCTTCTCATCAGGATTGCCTCCACGCAAAGCTTGCTCATGCATCATGTGAAGCTTACACATCCTTTAAAAATGTGCACATGGCTTATGGGATTAATCCTAAACGATTTAATGAAACTAAGAATCGTTTTTGATGTGTACATGTGACAGCACTTTCAAGCAGTCAGACCTTTGGAGGAGAACGCTAGAGGAAAAGCCCATTACACAGTGGTGTACACATCAAAATTTTGTTTAGGTCGCTGTGGAAAGCTTGTGAAACACATCCTGAGACTTCAGTATTCAGTCAGTAAAATGGCCTGTAAAGTACTATCTAAAAGGCCCCGATACTGGATATTATGCAAAATTCTAATTTCCTTACATTAGAATTACAAAGAGCCGTCCTTGTCCTATCTGTCCTTGCTGGATTTGAAACTTTGCATCCGTCAAGTTAAGATATGATAAATCAGAAGCTTAAATAATCATGCTACATGGATATTCCTGTGGGCAGTAAAAATATAACAAAAAATCACCAAATGGTCCAGCTTCATCTTTCTGCGGTCACTTGTCTGCTCTTCCTAGTTACCAAAGATGGCGTCAAGAGGGAAAATAAAAACAAGAAAACCTTCCAGCCACTTGGGCAGAAGTTAGAACGACACAAAGTTGTAATTTCTCTTGCTGAAGAATGCGAGCATAAAAATCAGTGGGCTTGAAGGCATCACATGAAAGCTATGAGCCTGGAACAAAGCAAGTCTGTTAAAAATGGTTTAATGTTTTTCAAGAATTGCTTGTAGGCCTTCCAGTCTTTCACTAGAGATTAAAAGCCAGAGTAGAGTGAGACAAACGTGATGATAAATTACCTGCTGAACTCCAGTATTTAGATGAATTGGTAATTCAGCCATAATAACAAAAAAAAATATTACATATTAAGAGCGTTCTTGTTGCTGACTGCAGTTTTATTCTGAAACACGGCATTTAGCTGATGGAATATTGTGGCTAATGAATAAAGCGTTAAAAAGAAAAGTCAACAATATTTCAATGCCTGTAGAAATTCATAAGAATGAATGATTAATGCTTTTTTGCATTCATCTCGCTATCTTCAAAAGCGCAGCATTATTACAAAAGTTTGTTTCCAGATCTGAATGACACAGCAAAAGAGCAGAGACTAATTATGAGTACTGTGTGGCTTTGGTTTTTGTATGTGACTGTGGGGCAGGCTGCACTCAAGCTGCAATGCCTTCACCTCTCTTGTCTTCGCCTCATGGCAACCTGGTAGTTTTGTGGTGAAGGATCTACCAACACATTTATTTATTTTTTCACACCTCTTGCCTTGTTTCTGCCCCATCTCCGACACTCCTGTGGGCTGCTAAGCATCGAATACACAGCAGAGCATCTTTGCTCCTGCTGTGCCTGAGAAGCCGTGAACCCACTGAGGTATATGTGGAGACCCAACCATTTCTGGTGTCATAGCTGAAGGGGGATTGGAGGGGTGCTAGTGTGGGCACGCTGTGTTACCCAGTTTATGTGGATACCCTGAATGGCTGATGAGTAACTTGTTTTGTTCCAGTACTACTGTTCCAGTAGAAATACCCAGTTCTGTGGTCTGTTGTTTATTTACATCGTATAGCACGTGAGAATGCCATAAATTGGGCTTTAAAACCTTCCAACAGAAATGGCAAACAAACAAAAAAACTTCCAGGCTTTCAGTACATATCCATCATTATAAATAACCAGCCTCTTTTTTTTTTTTTTCCTTTCATACACATTTACATATTTTCTTTTTTTTTTTTTTTCCTGTGTGGATAAATCTCTCAAAATTGCATGCTGGTTTCCCATGGATTTGTTTTGAGTGTGGTGTGAATTGATGAGCTGGGATATTTTTGATGTATGATTCACTACCACATGCAGGGAAGAAAATTATATTTTGGTCCTGCAGAGAAATAAAACTTAGCAATTAGGTCTTCGTTCAGTTAATTCCTATTTGATGGCTGCTTGCTTTGCAAGAAGAGAATCTTGGGATTCTACCTCATTACAAGGTCACTTGCACAATAAGGATTTTCTCCATGCAGGTACCTCCATAATATGGCCAGAATGGTACTATGTTAATTCTTACCCAAAAATGAGGAATAAAACATGCAAGAAATTTTCAGAAGTTTGTTCATGTAAAATGCTAATTATAACATGGACTCACAAAAAAAAAAAAAAAAAAGTAGCATTTGTCTATAGTGGTGGAAGATTTTTTTTATTGTTGCTTTTTTCTAGTTTTGTGTGTGTGTGTTGCATTGCACAGAAATTCCTATTGTGTTATTTTTGGTGCTATTCTTATTGCAGATAGAATTGCTTCACCTGCTCACCTTCCTTTTTTTTTTTTTTCCCTAAAAATATCAATTGTTTGCTGGACAATGCCAAAATCATTTGCAAATTCACCTGAGTGAATAATTTCTGATGGGTTTTTCTTTTTTGATACTTTACCTTTGCCCTAAGTATTTGGTAAATTTCATGACTATTTCCTGAATAGGTTAGAATGACTGAAAGCCCCAATTTTTAGCAAATAAATGTTTGCTAAATGTTCAGTGTTATTTTGTTTAATGCTGTCTGCGTTTTCCTCCCACCAGAGACACGGATAGGTGAGAGTGAGGGAACTTGTAGTGATGAAAGAGAAATAAAGGCTTACTGTATTCTGATAAAATTTATATCACTAGTCTATTGAAGACTGTGGTTGCTGGAAATAATGAATTGGACAACGGCATATTAATCAGTTTTATTGCTTTGCTCGAGAAAGCAAGAAGAAAAGAAAAAATACAGTCAAAAGACTGGATCTTTTAAATGTGATCTCTAGATTTGCATTGTAGTATCATTTATGTCAGTGCTATATGGATATTGTAGTAGGAATTTTTTCCTTTAGGTAGGAAGTGTTGATTTTAGACATCAGAGAGTATCGGGTCCTTGACACAAACCACTAGCTTGCTTTCTTGGTAGCTATAAGATGTACTTGGAAGTGACACATGCCTAGAAGATGAAAAAGTGTAACAATCTGAAACTGTAAACAGACAAAAACAAAACAACAACGACAAACTCAAAATAAGCTTTTCAGTTTACTGGTTTTAGAAACTTGCTTGGTGGTGTGCCTGAGCACTGTGTTGTGCCCAGTGGAGCTGACAGAGATCAGTTTGGATGCAGCAGTTGTGCCCAGCAATAAGTAATACAGGTGTAGAGGCTCACAAGTCCTGATGTGTGTCCTTGACCAGAAAGCGCAGTGCAGAGGAGGGATGGAGACCTTTGCCCATCGTGCTGACCTGTGCAGCACACAGGTTGAGAGGTTGAGGTGGGCCTTCCCTGCCTGGAACCCTCTTCACAACTGTAGATCTCCTAGGAAAGTATCCCATTTAAGAAAATACTTGGGATAAAAAAAATCTGCTGTAACCTTTAAAGAAGTTACTGTCACCCTTAAATAAAATAAAAAAAGCAATATGCCCAAAAGATGTTCCTTGTTTCTGGTCTGTCTTTGTCCAGATCACGACTGAACTTCATGTTATAGTTGACAATGAGGACATCTCTCCAAAAAGATGATGACTACAATGATATAGCCACTTCACTTTCTCTTTGTGAAGTTTTTAATAAATTGTGTCCCGAAAAGCATGTCTGACCACAAGTATGTTTTCCAGACCTTTAATTCCTCTTGTGCTTCTCTTCTGGACCATTTCCAAGTCTTTAACATTTTGAACAGTGAGCACCAGGGCTGTCTGAAGTACTCCATTAACCGCTGCGCTAGTGCCAAGTGCAGGCGTAATACCACCTCCCTGCTCCTGCTCCACAACCACATCCTCCCTCATGTGGGGCAGCGCACTGACAGCTCCTCTCACCTGTTTGAAAATTCACAACAGGAAGGTGCCTATCTAGAAGGGGCCTAGTAAGCATTGTTACCTTTGCTTTTATCCATGATGTACACGCAAATGAATGAATTTCTGCATTTTATGTAGTGTATGTAGTAGTTTATGTAGTTAGCATATCTCAGCATCATCTCTGTCAATGACTTGCTGCTCATTTGTTCCCTATTCAGTTTTTTGCTTTTGTTGCCAGCAATAGTCCTTGAGCATCAAGTTTTGAAATGTACGTAGTCTTTAAACATTATTTCATGTCTTGGCTCCAGTAAGAGAGCACATTGCAATCTTTCTTTGCAGACTGTTCTTTCCCATTAATTTGTATGGGCTGTCCCATGGGGACCATCTCAGTCGTTCACAGATGACTGAAGATCTCTGTGGGTTCACCTGATTTCTGTACAGGATCAACTGAGCAGACATGCTCATGAATATGTCCTTCTGAATACTTTATTTAAAAACACAAAAGAACTTATTTCTCTGCCCCTGTGGAGAGTAGCATAAGGAAAAATTAAAATAAGCATAGCTAGTGCTTTCTTCTTGCAGAGTGCTGGAGTTTAAGAACATCTGTTTTTAATAGAAAATAATATTTTGACTGATTATAGTTAGCTTTCACAGAGCCATTCTTAATTAATGTGTTACATTCTGTTATATTGCCAGTGCCTTTGGGTTGCAACTCAGCTGCAGAAGCTTGTTCTGTGTGTGAACATAAACTCAAGACAGAGCAGCACTCAAGCATTGCGGATTCCTCTATATTCCCCCGTTCTCTTTCTTCAAACACTCTCTGGAGGTGAGATGTCCCGTTAGGCCAGGGTGCTTAAGGCAGAAGGGCTCCCAGGGCGAGCAGCCTGCCCCTGGCCCTGCACTCCGAGGGACTGCGTGCTCGCTCGGAGAGGGTCAGCGGGGGACAGGCGCGAAGCCGGAGCTGCCACCCCTCCGAGCTGAGGGGAAGCTCTCCGGCGGCTTTGGCGCTCCCTTGGAGCCCACAGGTGAGGCTCTTTGCATGATTGTTCTCTACTGCCACTCTCCTGGCAAACTCATTAGCGTCGTGCAATTAAAGCCAGGGAAGAGTGGGGTAATCGGAACAGTACCCAGTACAATCAGGGCAATAAAGCTCAAGGACATAGCTCTCACAGTCTGTCTGATGTATTCAGTCAGCCTGTTTCTTGAGCCCTGTACAAGTTAGATTTGAGTGTAGCTTCTAATTAGGTATCTGGGTCATGTTTGACACGCTCTCAGTTCAGCACTGACGTTTCTATGCCCCTACTTAGTTCTAAATTTGCCAGCTGTTTTCCTTAAATAATTCCACCTTCCATTAAAGGATTGTGTGTCTTATGTAATTACACCCACAGTAGTACGAGGGCAGTTGTAGGGACAAGGAGATAGAAATAGCTCCGTGTTTTCCACAAGCTGTGGCATTCTGTAATTGAATCATTAAAACTTGGATTCCCACCTCTGCTGTGACAAGCTTCTCTAGCTCCACTGAGCTCTCATTCATAACGTCTAGACTCTGTCAATTTATCCATAGCTCTGGAAACAGCTGTCTTTTATGCCACCGATTCTCTAGTCTTTGCCTTTCAACTGTTTAATCCAGAAATGTCAAGATTAAATTCCCTCTCATTACGTCTCTTCAGCAAAGGATTTGTTACCAGTTTGGATAGATTCAGGGACGAATTGCATGAATTTTCTTCACAATAGTCTCAGGCCATGAAGCATTTTCTGAAATAGAGATTTATGTTATGCAAATCAAAATAGTACCAACACTATAATAGCAGATAGCTGGGGATTTGAAAAAGTTGTATCAGGGTGGAGAATACTAGACCAAGGAAAAAAAGCTTTCAATGTGCTGTATCAGACTGAAGGTTTGTCGGACTGCAACTATTGTTAAAGTAGGGTTCACTCTGGTAGGGCCCATGCTGTCGAAAGAGGTATCTAAAAACAGACTTCTGTTTTTGTCACCACCCACTCCTCTTCCCTGGGATTCCTGGACCAGTCTGTTCAGGGAAAGGGGTTACCGCTTTTTAGGGACAGTTTGTTAGAGATTTGCATCTGTGCACTGCAGATGATGATGATGTAGGTGCCAGTCTAGCACCTTTCTTTAAAAAAAAAAAAAAAAACTGTTTTAATGAAGATATTGTGCTTCTCCTCCTACTTTGCTCAGTCCCTGTCTACTGTTTTTTGCATCTGTGTGTACTTCGTCCCTCCCATCTGCCAGATTCTGTGCAGCCTCACCCACTGTGGTTCACTTCAAGCTCACACTCATTCATTTCATTCTGCACTGCCTGTGGCACTCAGTTCCATTAACCCCTACTGCCTTCTGGTGTCCTCTTTCTCCTCCTAGCTTCACATTTTCTTTTCTGCCACCACTTCTGGTTGGAGCAGCCTCTGACAACCTGCACGCCCAGCACACTGTTGTTCATCAACATGGTGACTTCAGAAAGCCTTGGCATGGTTCTGGTGCCCTTCATCCGGGAATTAAAACCTCTATTAAGCTCCTTAACTCACCAGTGAAGAAGTTAAGACGGGTCAGATGCAAGCAGCTGAGCTCCGTGCCTATAGTCTCACACATTGCTAAACTGTGCAGGTTAACAGCACCATTCTGAGGTTTTATTATACCCATTTACACAATTAGTGAAGATAATAAGTGGCCTGCTTGGTGTTGGACAAGCAGGCTGTAGTGCAGGTAAACCTAGAGACTGAGGTACAAGATTGTCCCTTTCCTCACCAAGGCTGCAAGAAGGTGCTCTATCCTCCCAGCCGTCAAAAAGTAGGTGGTCACAATCTCTGTTACCACTTCTGCATGGGTTGGAGGGAAGGAGGAACAATAGATCTCGGGGAAAACCAGCAAATGTTCAGCGTGGGTTGGAGCTGCCTTCTCTTCCAGCTTGTGCGTCGCCTTTAACCAGTTCATCAAAGTACACGCGTGATTAGGATTAGCCTTGTGCTTAGAAGGCTTGTTGATGCCAGCTGTGTTTCTAGGGGGATGTGGGAGGCATTGCCTGCTGATCGGAACCAGCTGCGGGATGTGTGCTCTGGTGGGCTTGTCAGAGGAGGCTTCTACTGAATTCAGTCCTAGAGATGTGGAACGATGGAGACGTGGCAACCAGGATCCAGGGTGGAGGCACATTAAAATAGTACGCGTTTCTTAGGGATCGGAACAGATGTGTGTGGCAACAGAGCACGTAGGAACAGGAGTTTGGGGGGTACATGAGGAGAGGTTGAAAAGCCGTCACATCTCGATAGTTACGAGCACCTGTCATTACATATTTTCACTTCAGGCTTCTTCAGAGTAGCCGTGATCATTAATATGGACGTGGAGGTTTGCGCTGGGGGCGGGGGGAGGCTTCCTTTTCAGTTGATGCTGAGAGATGCATTAATACAGTTCCACAGTGAGCAATGCAACCTGCAGTTGTTTTGCATCATGTCTGCATTGGTCTGTTGAGCCACCTTGCTGGCTTTACTAAATTAAAGGAAGGCAGCATCTGCTCTTCAGCTGTGTCTCTTGGCTGGTTGGTAGTGGCTGATCAGCACGACCGAGTCTCCAGGCCTGTTTCTGCCTCTCTTTGCTAAGGGAGGGAGTCACTAGCGGAATTCAGCATTCATCCTGTTTTGCCCTATTGCATAGCAAACTTTATTTCTTGAGAGGTATTATTGAATTCTACTGTCCTCTCTAATGAGAACCTATATAGGCTTGCCTGTTAACATGAGTGGCAGCTACATTTTGTCTTGTCACATAAACATATCTTTTTTATTATTAAGCTTTCAGAGTTGAAGACAGCAATGCCATGGTATGTTATGGGGTGCAGGAAAACATACAGCCTACTGCCTACAAATAATTAAAACTGCCAGGTAGGGCTGCAGTAGTGATGATAATGTGCAATACTGTATTTTTGGGGAGAACTTGCTGAAGGGGCTTTGGAGTCAAGAGGAGCTACACTATATTTGTTTAGGGAATTCCCTGTGAGCACTCTGTTCTGAGGTAAATTTCTGCAGGACAGTTGCAAGAGAGAGACTGCAGGATCTCTGCTGGCATTGGGACACTAGTTTTCTAAAAGGGTAACTTCAAATGAAGCCAGGCTGCTGTGGGCATCCATGCATGTGGCTGCCCTTGGAATCATTATGGTGAAGATGATACCTTTGCAGGCTCCGTGTAGGTGCTGAGAGGGACAGAAGATAAGGCATGGCTTTCTCAATTGTGTGCCATCCCTCCTGCTTCTGCCTATTCCTTGTAACCTGCAGATCCTGAGGGGACTGGTCTCACCTAATGAGAAATAAGCGTACAGAAGATTTTGCTGAGGTAAGTCTCTTAACTAATGTGGAGCAAGCTAGCAGGTATGAGCTGCAAAAGGTAGGCTCTAAAGGACGTAGTAAGAATGCCCATTCTGAGTCAAACCAGTTTCCACCAATATTTTTTCCAGCCGTGTATCCTATAGTGGATACCTAGGGTTAGCATATAACAAAACAAAAACAAAACAAAAAAATCCATGGCAATATTGTACCAGTATGTTCCTTCTGCTAGGAGGGAGTCGGTGGCTTGCCATTGTGTTTAGATTTGATTATATTTTCATTTTTTAGATATGCAGAACAGATGTTTTTAGCTCACAGTAAAGATTAAAAAAAATGCCTTCTAGGACATAGTTTGGAATATGATCATTATTTTTGCAACATTTTACATTGCTATACATAAAATCCTGTAAATGTACCCAGGTATGTTTTACCTTGTGTATGTGACATATGTAAAAGTGTACTCCCATAGAGCTAGATTTTAGCATTTGACTGAAAGAGCATTCAGGTTAATGTGTAGGTATTTAAAGTGCTCATTTGCTACTAACCTAACTAAAACAGTAAGTGATGGTCAAGTAACCATCTCAGCTGCTTAGCTGAAGATGGAGAGGCTGGCTGAGAATGTGCTGTCATAGCTGGAGGAACTGCTGGTGCCATGGAGAACCAACTGCTCTGTGCAGGAGGATCCTGTGCTGATTACGTTCAGCAGTAAGGACATCTTACCCCTAGTGTGACATACGTGAAAGCTTCATCTTTTCCTGTAGTTCAAGGAAGTGATTTTCCCTTTCTTATCCCAACACATCCCACCTAGACACACTTGGCCTGTTCTGTGGTACTTACCTTGCTTGCTACTCACTGTTATCTCTATTTTCTACCCAATCTCTGGGATGTGCTTAAGACACAAAAAGTTTTACCCTTTTATGCTTGATTGGGATCACGCTGAATGGTGCAGTTTGATGCAACACTTGTTAATTGTTTTTTGGATTTAAACATGGAGTTATAGATATGCCTGGAATGTACAAAAAAAAAAAAAAAGTCCACTAGGGTCTAAAGTGTGTGGCTTACAGTTATTAGTCAAATATATGAATTACAGAGTGCTTTGTCCCTTTAACATTTCATTAGGGAGTACACTCATGCAAGGAATTATCCACTTAAAGGATAATTTTCATATATCATTGGTCATTTTAGAACAAAGCTTTGCATTGCTAGAAGACTGATGTGAATTATATTGCTGTTTATTTTACTGTGTATGAACTAAAATGTGTGCATATTTGGGGTGTTGTTGTTTTTTTTTTTTTTTTTTTTTTTGAATGCATAATTACCCATGAAAGTGTAATTGGAGAAAAATGAGGCCAGGCTTTCCCAGAAATCTTCATCTGTTTTACAAAATGCTGACTACTAAATTGTAAAGGGAAAAGAAATAACCTGATGAATTATGGAACTTAGTCTGGATTATATGCCAACTAAAGAAAGCTGAATGCTAGTTACCAAGGGTAAGCTCCTCCAGTACCTATGTGGCTAGGTGAAACACCTGAAGTGCCTTTGAAAAAGCAAATCTGATGCTAAAAAATGGCTTTAACTATTATGGCACTACATCTTTTTTTGAAATTCAACAGGATATAGACTCCGAAGGGCCTTTCAGTTTTGAAAATGGAATAACACAGTCTAAGTAATTTTGGCTTTATTGAAATTTGTGTCCAGCATCATCTTTTAAAAATATGGAAAGGTTGCATATAGGACACCTTTTTGTTGCATTGATGTTTTGTCTGGGGTTGACATTATTTAAAGTTAAAAGACGTAACAAATCTATTTGGGGGAAATTCTCAAAAGCATGAGTGGCTATTAGGCTCCCATGGCCCAGCAATAATGAAAGGGAGATGTCTATCTCTTTGTGGGAGGCAAAGGGATGCAAATAGTTTGGGAGAAGAAAAGGAGAAATGGGCAAGGAGGTTCATTGTTTTGCTTTCAGAATTATTACTTTAGAATACTGATTACAGACAGCACACAAATACCCAACAATTTAGTTTCTAAAAGGGAGCAATCTAAACCAGCATAATGCATATAATTGCTCCAAAATAGGTTTAAGGCAAAAATGTGTTTAATAATAAAAATGATAAAATTGAAGAGAGCTCCACGAAGAAAAAAAAAAAAGTCTAGTTGAATGTAAGCCAACTGGGGTCCTATTTATATCCATTCCTGATAGCCACTGATTATCTTTCCTGCAGAAAGGATGAAAGCTAGATGGTAAAAAAACAAAACAAAAAAAACTATTTGTTGTTGCTATAGATCAACTTTTCTTACATCACTTTTAATACTAAGGAAGGAAGGAAGCCCTATCAATAGTGTAGCTGTGTTCGTTATCATGTGCTTTGGCAGGGGGTGTTGTGGGTTTGTATGGAGCTCTTGGCCTCCTCAGGGAGGAATTCATTAGCGGTCAAATTGATCTGTATTTATCGGCATTATATTTTTCCCTAATACCAAAACAACCCAACCAGCTGTTGTCCTGCCAGGACAGCTTGATGTGGTGACGCGTCAAAGCATTCACTGGGCTAGCTAGGCAGCTCTGGTGCTACAGGATAGGTAACAGGATCATGCCAGCAGACTGGAGACTGATAACTAACTTCCTGACGCCATTTTGGAGTTTTGTAGATGTAATTTAAAAAAAAGTTTTTATCTTTTATGGGACACAGAAGGAGAGTTTGAGATGCAGGTTGTGGCTTGCAATGTTGGATACTGGAAAGGTATGCTGAAGGAAGATGAGCTGTTACTGATGTGAGAGTTGTTTCTTTAACAAGCGGGTTAATAGTTTGTCATGCTGTACGGCAGTTGATCATGAGGGCATCACCTCTGTGCATGTGACGTGCCTCTCTCTATTTTCAAATTTAAATGGATAGAAGACCCTCATGACTTTCAGAAGCGAGTATCAACTCCTGTTTTGATCTCTCCTCTCACCAGACCACCTCCTGGCAGTAATCTGCTGGTTTAGCCATAATCTGGGCGGCCTTTGCTTAAAGTGTGCAGCACAACTAACACAGTCACGGAGTGAAGCTGTGTGAGACTGCAGTCTTGGACATTGCATGTTGTAAGAAGAATGAGCCAAATAAAGGACGTGGTCCTTGACCAAATGAGCTTAGTATCTCTGGGCCCTACAAAAAGGATCTGCCCAGTACTAGACAGGACAGAACAAATGCTGAGTAATACCTTGTAACTGTAAGTTACTTGATTGGGATCTTGGTTTGAAATTTGCATGGCCTTTTCTTAGACTGATCTTGTTTGCACAGGATGGTCTGTAAGTAAACTGGCAAGTGAACATAAATATTGTCCTTTTGATTTGTTCTCCCAGCTTGGAAACAATATCCTGATTTACCTGCCACGGGACCTACTGTGGTTTGTTCTGGGCATGACGCTAGCAAAATTTGCAGAGCACTGACAGGTTTAGTCTGAAAGTAAAACCAGAAGCAAGCACTTAACAAGGGAGAGACTGCACAGGAGAGCAGAACTGGGGAACTCCATTGGTGGGAATTAGTATTAATGTTCAACACACTAAGGAGCTGTATGGTGTTTTATGTCTCCAATGGGCTACGTAAACATCAACTCATTCATCTTTACAACCCTGCTGAGAGACACTTGAATATTTTAATTATGTTTTTTTTTTTTTCTTCAGCCAGTTAATTGACCTGCACAAATATTATGTGTGGTCTTTCCAAAGTTGTATGGCTACATACCAGAACTGAAACTTAGATGTGCCTGATGCCAAGCTCCAGCGTAGTAGGTGAAGAAGTCCAGATACAATGAGTAGCAGGAAAGGACTTTGTCATCTTTTATATTTCTGACATTATTTCTCACATTTCCAGGGCTTTGCTTTGAGAAAACTTTGAAAGCATTAGCCTGAAATGGGAGTGTCTGCAAGTAGCTGGGGGGTAGGGAGTTAGTGTATTATTTCTGTTTGGTGCACCACATAATTTTAGACATCTTAGGGTTCCTGTGTAAAACAGGGAGGGAAAGAGACTCCTGTAGAAGCTCATTCAAAGTAGGTGGCTAAGATGAAGGTATTGCTAACACTGGAGCTTAATGTGGAAAAGTCATTGTTACACAAAGAAACTGTGATACATGATTCAGGAGAGTCAACACTGTGTTGTTCAGCAGACTTGTTAGTTTAATTGCTATCCCTAATGACAAATGGATAACAAGTGACTACTGTATTGGCATAGATTCATTAGAGGTAGTTTTGCACACCTTGCTGATCCTGAAAGCAGAGAAAATTAAGTTCACGTGTTCTTAAACTGAGGCCGCTCTCTCCATTCAGGTATGTGCAGGGGGCTCTTCTAGACTTCAGTGGAAGGTATGTTCACATATTCAGAGTAGCATTTGGATGATTTAGGTTTGGCAAAAGTGACTCATTTTTGCATACTTATTGTTTTCAACATCTATATTATTATTCCTTGTGACTGGGTTTTACATGCATATCCTCTCACTCCTTGTACATTTTCTCCATTCACTTCTACTCTTTTCCTCTTTGACTGCAAGGAGGGAACAAATCTCAGTTGGTGGAGGAGAGTGTGTGGCTGTGAATTATGTGCTTCCAGAATAAGGTACTGCAGCTCTGTGCTTTCCAGTACATCTGCACTCGCCTGTGTGTGTGCAGCATAAACTACTGCTAATCCCAGGGTGAACAGGATAAAAAGTTTATTTTGGAATAAATCACTATGTTACACAGAATCTGCTGAGCTTGTGAGATACTGCTGCCACAAATACTGACCAGCCATGCTTTAGACTAGTTTCAGCAGAGTCATGACAGTGTTATTTGCAGTGCAGCTGGTACAAAATCCCAAATGCTGGCCACAGCAAAGGGAAGAGTACCTTTCCATAGAAAATACAAGGCTACTTGGGAGGCCTTTGCTATGTCAGTGTTGATTGGATTTATGATTTTTATGTGGCCTTCAGAAAACACGTATTGTATTGAGATATGCATAGTATTTATAACATTAATACATACATTCTGTATTATTACGCTTAATCAGATCTCATGATTAACCATCGCTGAGTTACCATGCACTTGTACAGTGGGATTTCTGGTCCCACTTCTTCCACGCATCGCCTTCATGCTTGTTCTTGCAGCAGAGACCACACAATGAGCAGTCCAGCCAATTACTCCCTGACCTGTGCTCCTGAGGAGGAATGACGAGACAAAGCCATGGATTTTTGTAACTTTCTCTATATGACAAAACATTTTTTAGACAGAAGTGACTTTTGTCTAATTTTTTTTCCCCAGGTTTAACATGGTCTCTTTTGGAACTTTCTTTACTGTTTCTATTGTACCATCCTTTAGATAAATTTGCTGTAGCACTTGACTTTCAAAACATTTTTTTCTTTAAAACTTTTATTCCTCTCAATGCATTTTGTATCTTTTGCTGCTTACATTTCACCCCTCATAAATGATTCAGTTTAATTCATAAGGTCAAACCTTTAGCCCAGTAAGTTTTGAGTGGTTTCCTCTGGGAGGAAGGAGAAAGTTCGGATTACAGTAGTTCAACTGCCCAAGTCCTCCTCTTGAGTACAGGCTTTTACCTGATTGTACTTCTGAGATCCGCAGAAGCAAAGATTTTCTTTTACCTCCCCAGTAAAACAGAAGTGGATATGTTTATAAAAGGCAAGGTCTGTAGCCCACGAGACCTCACTGACACCTCTGTACGCACCTAGCTTTGTTTGAGGAGCGGGCTGAGGAGCTGGCTGTGCTGGGGCGGGCAGCAGGCCCCGCTCACAGCTGTCTATGACCATGGCGATCGTAGCACCGTGTCTGCTCTGTCGCCGTCTGCCTTGGGAGCTGCTCCTGCACGACGCTGGTGACTGGGCCAGGCACAACGGGAGCATCGCACATCTGAGCACGTTCCTCCCAACCACGTGGTCCGGTCAGCAGCCCTCGACCCGGGGAAGGAGGCCCTCAGGGCACCGCCAGCCGCCCTCGTCCTGCCGGCAGCTGGCGGGAGCCCGTGGGGAGGCCGGGGCAGAGCGGGAGGTGTCAGCTCAAGGGGCGCGGAGGGTGGCTGTAATCCCTGAGCGGCAGCACTCCGGTCTATCCCGTGTCCAAGGAAAGCTTTGCTTTCCTTTAAGCATGATTTGCTGTACAACCCACGTGGTGGTGTCTGCTCTGTGGTCATTGCTTGTGACATTTTTAAACACGTTTCCCCAGATAGGCATGCATCTGCAAAAGCAGCATTTGCTTTCCGTCACTGCTCATTGAAATTAAGCTGTTGCCTTGACATTCCTGTCAGTCAGTGTATGCCTAGAATGGAATTCAGAGACGGGATTGTGTTCACACAGTGCTTACTGGTGGCACCCAGACGATACTGCAGTCTGAATGTGAAACGGCTGTCATTACTGGAAAGCAAATACGGGAGTCTTGTGAGCACAGGTGAAATGTATTTGCTTTTCTTTTCATTTTGATATTTACAGTAAGCTTTTTCTGTTAAAGTATCTACGTAGTTCTAGTTTCTCCGATTGCTTGTGAAACTCTCCTCTGAAGATCTTTTAAGACTTCTCCCTCTCAACATTGCAAAACTTCTGATGGATTAAAATACTTCCCAAGATATTATAGAACACAGTATTGCTGCCTTCAATTCTTTTTGCCCCCTTTCTTTTTTTTTCTTTTTTTTTTTTTGCTTTACATAGAAGGGATTGGGGATTCTACATTTTTAGAAACTAAAAACAGCAGAACGCGGTTTGCTGCGTCATCAAGGAGAGGTTTTGTTGGGCGGAGCAGGGAAGTGGCAGCGCCGTCTGGCTGGGGCATCGTGCCGTGGAGCTCTCCCAGGATCAGCCTCGAACAAGGCTGGCGGTCACTGCTCGGCGAACGGAGGCCGTGCCGGGTGCTTCTGGTCTGCTCTGAGCCCGCCCTGCCTTCAGGGCCTGTCGCTCTCTGAAATCATACCGGCCTCGGAGCAGCCCATCAGCTTTGCCAAGTCCAAACCCGCGTTTTCCTGGAAAGGTGTTAAATAAAATGCTGATCTTCCTAGTGGGGAAGAAAAAGGAAGAAAGGTAATTATTTTACAAGTTAGATTCACTCTCATTTCAGTTCTCATTCTCATTTTCAGTTATTTGGTAAAATAAACTTGGAGTAATTGACACAAAGCATAGTTTTAGTGTGGGGGTATTTAAGAGAAGCTAACTGTTGATTTTACTGCTTCTATTATTACATGCAGCCCTATGAAATCCATCAAACATGGGACAGAAGAAATGATTTACCTATTTTGAACTTGTAACTTAATTATGAATACCAACAGATTTGTGCTTGCTGATTTGTTGCAGTGTTATCATTAAATTGGTCTGCACATTTAAAATTCACACTGATAAATGCCCATATTTGAAATGCAGAAATGAGCTGTTGCCAGCAAAATCAGTTAGCTACTCCTTGCCAGTGCAAACACCTTTTAACACACAGCTTCAGGAGCCCTGTTTAAATTATGGCTTCTAATGTTAGTGCTAATGTTACCTCTTTGTTTTGTGTGGCTCTAAGTAAATTTCCAGCAAGTGCTAAATAATCATAACTCATATGGAGTTACCCTTGGTTAAAAGATATTATATGGGCAACCTTAATCCTGCTGGAGAATTTTCCCTGATCAACTGCTGCACCAGTGCAGAGGTCCAATGAGGCTAACTGCTCTCCAGCGTACCCTGCTTAGTGCGTGATTGAAAGGCCTAGTAGGCAAAGGGGGGAAAAGCTGTACAGAACTGATTATTTCATTTTCAGGACAATGAACTCCTGGAGGGAAAAGAGCTTCAGATGTTGGGTTATCTCATTTTCCAGGTAATGCGACTGTTATTGCATCACCACAAGCACTGCGTGTGGTTCCCAGCCTCTCCTGAAGAACGGGAGGGAAGAGAGTAGCAACATGTCAGGACAACGCAGGTTTCTTAGAAAATTTGATGATGCTAATTATTCTTGCCTGTAATAGACAATGTTGCCACAGTTAACACGGGAGTGTGTGATCTTGTGCAAGAGATTTGTCACGAGTGCTTCTGCAGGCTGAAAAATGGAGTGCTTCTGCAAACAGCTTTCCTGTCCAAATTCATGGGAACCTGGCTTATGCGAGGACAACAGGGTCAGATCTCCTAGTAAATAAACACAGTACCAGAATTATTAAAATGCTGTAGTTTTGGGTGCGCTGTACATACCGTCATACACGAGTCAGTGACATTTGCACCTCTGTAGAGAAACTGTTACAGCAGTGGGGAGGGCAAGGAGGATCTTCATCTGACAGCATCTGAAACCCGCTTTAGGAGTGAGGACACTGGGTAAAAGGACCTGTCAATCCCATGCTGAAATACACCAGTCGGCTCTATACATTATTGATCTTCCCCTTTCCTTCAGGAGATTTGCTATTAAAAATATTAATGTGATAGAAATGAGAGAGATTGCCTTTGATTTAAAGACAATGCGCATGAGTTGCATAACAGTAAAAAATGTTTCAGCCCTAACAAGACCTGACATGGGGACCTTCAATAGCCCCAGCTGAAGCAGTGCTTGAAGTTGCTTCCCTGGCTGTTTTGTTGCTGAGTTATTTTGACAGCACGGGGAGCGGTGTGTGTGTGCTGCTCTATGGCACGAAGCCGAGCCGTGGAGCTATACGAGCCGCTTCAGTAGCTTGAGTAATGTAAAGGTAGAGCAGCCTGAAAAGCAACTGTAAATTTAGGATAAATTGCAGGTGTAAAGTTATGTCTTGACACATCTATGGTTCTTAGCAAAAGGAGGTAACTTCTGATACTATTACATGTGGTAACTATTGCTGCTGGGAGACCAGGAATGCAGTTTTCCTGCCTCTTGTATACATTTACAGGGCCTCTAAAGGCAGCATGCCTGTCTTCTGTGGGTGTTATAGGAGGAACGGGTACGTGTCTGAATGACACAAAGTGTGGAGTTGTTAGTTCTGTTTTCCAGTTTCCTCCTGCACCTGCAGTAACAGCAGTTTGTTCAGTTTGTTTGTGTCTGGGGCAAGAACGAGGTTCGGGCATGGGCCAGGCAGCGTGTCTCTGCTTCAGAGCAGATCCCGTCCGAGCCATGCAAAGCAACGGCAGGGTGCTTTAGGTCAGGCTTTTGGTATGTTCTGGGCTCTCAAGGTGCATGTGTGCGCGCGTTCAGGTATAATTACGCCAGGCCCGTCTGTAGACACCACAGAGCTGACAGCAGTGCGGGTTTCCCAAGGCGGCTCAGGAGCGTTGAGCTCGGATCGGTGTAATTGCTCCTGAGGTACGGCCGCTGCTCGGCGTCTCCTTGCTTAAGGCCCTGGTTTAAGCCGTGCTGGCAGACCTCTTCCACCAGGACTGTGTCCATTACGGGGCTCGCTGACACAGCCTTGCTAACGCAGCCGTTGTGCGGTTGTGTGAGGCTGAACCGCTTTGAGGTGGGCAGCATCGTAACGGGAGCGGTCTAGCCCTGGCACTTCCCAGATCTGACAGTCTGGTCTGCCTGTGTTACCCAGGTGGATTAGCCCACGCGGGCCTGCCTGGCAGCGGTGCGTGCGTTGTGCTAGCCTGCCTCCCTTGAGGAGGAGGCAAAAGTCCCTCCAAATAGCAGTCCAGAAGAAGGAGCTATTAGCAGGGTGAGCCTGTGGCATTTCTTTCCCTTGGAAGGTTTTCCTCTGTCCCTTGCCCTAAAACACAAGTGCCAAGGGCCTGGGTCATTGCTCCCTCTTGTGAAAGAATTTATTAATAGACTTGCTGTTAATTCTGCTTCAGGGCCTGGTGTCAGGGACAGGAACAATCAAGAGTCAAATGTCAGCGCTGTTAATTTTAATAGGGTTTTGACAAATCTGTGATCAGATTCACATAGTGTTCTGTCTACACAGATACAGACACTCATGCAACAGAGGTACAGTGTGCTTCTGAAGTTCAAAAGCAACATACAAAAACCTGTGATTAGTATTTCTCTGGTACTCACCTCTGAAATACTGACATTTGGGGTAAGTGGACAAACATGCAGAACAGCTTTCTGTAGATAACAGTAAAGGAGACGAAGAAGGGATGAATAAGTGGTTGGAATGGCATATCAGCCCAAACACTGTGATAAGTAACCCACACTTGTCAGGAAAATGGATAGGATCCGCAGGCTTTGAACCCATTAAATTTACAGATCTGCTGTCTTTGTTGTCTTATCATCCTGGAGCGCGCATGCACAACTTAGCTCCATGTGCTCCTTGCCACCTTGCAGCAAGCAGCATTCTTGCTTCACACAAGTATTATATTTTCCAATTTTTTTAATTACAAGAAAAATGAATTGTAAATCCAGGCACTCAAAATTTATAATGAACAAAAATAAAGACTCCTTAAAAACTTCAGCTGCTGTGGTCAAAAAGGGGTAACAGTCCTGCTGCTAATGGTTGTTAATAATTCACAAACAAAATTTAAAGTGAGTATAATGTAAAGGGAAATTGCTATTGGTAGGAGCTCTAAGCTGTTGTAGCTTTGATGATGCTCCTTGCTGACGCTGAGTGGTGCAATTACCACATTTTCCGAGTCAACTGCTGAATGTTTCTTTTTTTTTTTTTTTAGGTGGCATTGGTATTTATTTATGTGCGTATCAAAGGCAAGATCTGTAAAGTGTTTCCCCAATATTTGTAACACAATACTAGGGGGAGAGACAGATTTTTATTATTATTATTATTATTTAATCCAAGACTGTAAAAACTGGAGCTTTGCAATAAATCTTTATTGTGAGCAGGATTCTGTGCTTCCAACCTAGATGAAATCACTGTGGAAGTCAGTGGGGGCTCTGTGTGGGAAAAATAGTCGCAGGGAGTGCTGAAGACCTTGAGAAATTTTGTATAAAATCATTTTGCCCTTTTTCATGGGTGATATTCATTTGTTTATTTTTGTAAGCCCAATGCTGAAAGTGTGGATAGTTAATTAGCTTTTATTTCCTAGACTTACCAAGGACCCAGTGCTGTTGGGGGGAGAAAAAAAAAAAACAAAATGGTTATTTCCATTTATTGGTGTGATTGCTGCGGTTGGCAGAGTAGAAAGCAGCTTGAGTGGCTGGTCATACATGTGCAGGTATTCTTATAAGTCTTTTTGACTGCTTGTGCTTCTTTTTTTAGTCTTACTTTTCTGACAGAAATATTTTAAGATTGTTCTGAGTTCAGGAGCAAATTGTTTGGAAAATTTGGTGCTAAAATGGGTTCATCCGTTTTCAAAAATGAATTGACAGGAAGGAGAACACATTTTCACCCTTGCATCAAAATACTGTCTGAACCTTGAGTTTGTAGATGACTGATGAAAGAGACTAGGCACGCAGCTTGTTTGCTCAGATAGTATGTCATGAAGCATGTAGATAATGTCTAGGAAGGTTCTGAACATTTCACATTTTTTCATATTCCTTTTTAAAAAATAAAAAACAATCATTAAAATATGTTGAGGGAGCATTAGGGTTACATTAGCACTGGCAAAAAAAGTCAGGAAATAACCAAGAAATCTTATGTCTGTTCCTGTAGATGCATATATATGACAAATTCTTCTGTAATGTGATCAGACAGTATTTTTTATTTATTTTAGGACTCCACTGTGTTCAGTGTTAATATTTGTCAGTGTGATATGAGGCTGTGTAACAGTCTGAACCCCAGAGCACCCCACTCATCAGCTGTAGCTGCTGGAGGGCATCCAGTGGACTGGGCTCAGCTCAGCAGCTCTCATGAGAAAGATTTTGGTCCTTGGTTAATGATGCCACATCTGGGTAACATGAGACATCCCATGTCAAATCACTGTGGAGCTCCTCTCCGCAGTGCTTACCAGCTCCGCCATCTCAGGACACTCAGCAAAAAATGCAGTTGTCCTATCGGGCCTCAAAAGAAATGCACAGATACACATATGTTTGCTGAAGCTTTAGAAATGCTCTTGCATTTTTTATTTTTTTAATACGTATATATACATACGTGTGTCTGTTTAGCTTGTTAGGGACATGACCAGCCCGTTGGATGACAAGTAGACCCTGGTGGTCCTGGTTCCTTTGTCCAGAGGCAAGGTCTCCACTCCAGGCAGCAGATCTTTAGAAACTGCTGGAGGAGGGTGCATCATTCTGTGTTCTTCTCCTATTTCACACACTGAGTAGAAGCTGGACAAATCTCATTGTGGGTGGCTCTGCATTTTCCAAGTAAGCCCTGGATTTTCTGGAAGAGCTAGAACAACTTAGGTTGAGTACAGAAGGTATCAAATAGAATGGTGGTGACTCATCTCATTAACTGCATCTTGCCAATGGCCTCACACCACGTGAACTTTTTTTTAATTTATCTTTCTATGGCTGGCCAGTCGTTTGTCATGTTGACAGGCAGTGGCCTTGTGAGAACACTAGTTACTCTTATGGGATCGCTGAGGCTGAACAGAAAATGGAGAAAATAGCAAGAAATATAAAACTGCTACTCTGTGTCTAAGCCAGGTAGGTGGAAAAAATGGTCGTTGTGAGTCTGAGCGTAAGGATATAACTATTCTGTTGCTATTAAGCAACATCATCTACCCCAACTTCAAAGAAAAGCCTAAAGCAACGAAATAAATTTCATAATAGGTGAAGAGGAAATAGATGTTCTCAGGCTGTTGACTATCCTTGAACTGAGCATACTGATGCAGAGAAAATATAGAGAGGGGCATGGAGGACACGCGAGCCATTCCTCTACCTAGATCCAGCAACACTTTCTATTATGAAAACATGTCCAACTATTTGTTTTCAGAAGATCTCAAATGCTCCATTAGGGTTTAGTGGAAATGTGTTGGGGTCAAACGTTTCCCTTGGGTGTCCTCTGAAAGCACTTGTGAAATGTGGAATCTGAAAATCAGCCAGAGAAGATCTTTTTGGGAAGGTGAATTAAGTGGGGACTGTCAGTCGGGCCTAATCTACAGGAGAGAATAAGATGAAAATTTCTGGAAAATTTACAGAGGAGTCCGTGCCTTGATCTGATAGAGGAGGGTCTTGTAAAGAATTCACTCACATCTTCACCATGTCTTAAAAGGATAGATCTGAATTTTCTAATTTCAGAAAGGGCATAAATAGAGTTTGTAGATGGGCAAAACAGGTTGCAGTGATAGAAACAGATACAACCAGAAGCAAAGCCAATGTGAGGGTAACCCTAAAAGTTAAAGGTGTTGTGGGAGATGGCAGTGAAGAGTTTTCATTATGACTGAATATTAATTAGTGACATGGCTATTAATGATGACAGTAATTAACAGAGGAAGGAAAGACTTGTCATTGTCCTGAGGGTGAGTAATCAGTCTTGGCAGGTGATAAATAATGGTTCAGCAAACTCAGCAGAAAGATAATCTGTCTGCCTCAGGACAACAGGAGAACAGCTACAAAATCTTCCAGGTTCTTGGCAACTTTCAAGAATGACTTCATATTTTTAACAGAGAGGAATTAAAATCCATGATCTCAAGTGTTGCTTATATTCTGGAGTGACTAATGACAGTAGTTCTGGCTGAGTCAATGTTTTCAGTTTGCCACTTTCAACCTTTCTTTTTTTAATCTTAATATGGGGAAGGAAGACTGGTGAATCTGTTATCAGCATTATTTGATTTTTTTTTTCATTTTAGTTTGATGAAAATTGGGTAAGTTCCTTGAAAGAAAAGTAGATCTGGGGTCATGATCATTCTATGGAGAGTTAATCCTGCATTAGGTATTCCTATATATTTGGAAAGGGATAGGTTAAAATGCCCTTCACCTCCCTTACTCCAGAGCAAGACAATGAACTACTCTAGGAGATTTTCAGATCTGAGCTGTCATGTCACTTGGGAATAAAATGACTAAGTACTGCAAGCCTGTAATCTGAGACCAAAATCAGGACAAATACTGGACCTTTTAGTTTGGGAGGCAAACAGAAAAAACAAGAAAGATTCTGGTTTACCTTGAACCGAGACAGCAATTTGTGAGTTTTTGGTTCGTTTCTGGCAATACGGAAGTGCATCAATTTGAGTCTTCTTGAAATGATTTTCTAACCCCAAGTGTTTGTTATATCTTTAGGCTATTTTTGTTATGTAAAAGGCAAAAGGGAAAATCCTTGTTTATAAAACAGAAAATTTTATTAACAAACATGTCAAAACAACAGTTACTCACTCTGAACATTTTCCCCATATATTTTTCAACTAGTACTGTACGCTGGATGTGTTCTCATTTACTGGGTAGTTTAGGCCCTTTCAGAACTCTTTTCCTGAGTAAATTTATTATTCAATAAAAGTTTTGCTCAACTCTTCTTGAATCTTTGCAGCGTAGCCAGCGTAACAGTATGTCCACATGATATTTCGGAGGCAGACGCTGTGACGTGGCTGGGCTCGGCTCTAGACAACACATCTGGGGCAGGAGTGGTTCATCTCTGGCTGGCTCAAACCCTGGCTAACACGTTCATGTCTGCCAGCAGGATACCAAGAAAAGTAACATGTATTGAATGCATAGAATGTTGTCCATGGACAAGTCAGGGCTCACTAAAAATTTAGTTTATTGCACTAGAGAATAAAGTGCAACATTTTATGGGTGAGAGCCAATACATTCCGTTATTCAACTGTGTAAAGTGACTTTAGTGAAAGGATCACTGATTTCTTGGCTAGATATTGTTTTTGCACTTGTGGCTTATGCAGGGTGTGAGAAAATGAGCTAAAGCAGTGGTCAGCTAGGACTCTTGAGATTTGTAAGGCTGTAAATTAGTTCAAATGTGCTTGCTTGTTAAGGTTCTGCTGTGTGACTGCCTGTGGGTCATCTGAGCTCCTGAGTGCCAGAAGAAGAAGAAGGGATCACAAAGAGAGATTTACCACCAGCCCAGCCATGGCACAGCGCTCCTAGGTGGCTCCCACCTGTGGAAAAGAGCTCTAAGATCAGTCCGACATATGTGCTCTGTGACCATATGAATATTTCTTATCCACACTCAGTGTGCTAAGCACCAGCTGTTCATATAGAGAGATCCTAGAGATCTTTACACTTGATAAGATTGCAACAAGCTTTGTTACTACTTGATAGCCCCTGAAAAACTTAAAAAAAATAAAAAAATTACCTGATGGGCCTTAAAGACCCTCTTCTCTGCTCCTGGCCACCATACTGCCTGTGGGATCACCAGCAAGTGCTAATTCAGCAGTAGCTTGGTTTCAGGCACACTTAAACCCACTTTCTTCTACAAGACGCTGCTTGTCTTTGACATGTGCTAGACTTTTCACTGTGTTTTTTTGACTGATAACTCAGTTCTACACTTACAGATCATTGCCCCTGACATTAAAGGTGCAAGGTGCCAGTAAATGCTCCTTCGTGTCCTTGCTACATAGTGCTTTCAGGAACAGAACTCCCTGTATGCTGAGGTGACAGAAAAGCAACTGGGAGAGAAGAGGTTACATGGAACCATTAGAGTAATATTTGACTTAAAGTATAGCAAGCCTGCTATCGCACAGGGGAGTATTTGGGCTTAGTACCTATCAATAAATATATAATTACAGTGTGGCGCAGGAAGGACATTTTGAAATCTCAGCAGAGATAAAAAGGAAAATGGAAAAAAATTCATGTCGGTTCTTTTGTATCTCATCTCAATGTTATCTCTCTCTAGGGCTCTCAGAAACCTTTTGGTCTTAGTGTTCAGTGCTTTCTTTCCCCCCACGCCTTTTTTTTTTCTTTTTTGTTTTGTTTTTGCAGGTGCTGATATTGTGCAGTGGCTTATGAAGAACCTCAGCATTGAGGATCCAGGTAAGGTGACTACGGCTGGGCACAAACAGACCCTTCATCTGTATTGTGTGTGTGCCGTAAGACAGTAGGCACTATTTTGCTGCAGAGCGTGAATACCAGTAGAACAAGGTTAATTTAAGCATTTGGAGGAAAGCAGGAGGAAAACAGATAAGAATCAACAACTTAATTAAGTCTGATACCTTACACCACAACACACGTAAAGCACTTTGTAGGAGTCCTAGCCTGTCTGTGAAACTGTTGCCACCCAATAAAGCCTGGTTTATGCTAAGGCTGTTCCCAGACCTAGAAAGGAAGTTGGTAGATGCGTGTGGTTGAGCAGGTAAAAAGGCAGTGACAAGATTCCGTGGTGTGGAGAAAGGTAGCTACGACTGACAGGACATACTGGCCAAGGATGACAGACACTAGCATGGGATCAGATTGTGGCTGCTGATTTATCATGGCAGATACATAAATGGATAATGAGCCATAAGCTGTGATCAGTGCATGGGTGCAGTCCAAATAGTTCAGAGAAACCAAAATCACTTCGGCACAACTATTGGAAAAAGAAGAAGAAACGATTTCTGCAGCTCCAGAAGTTTCTTTCTCTTTCCTAGAACGAGAAAAAAATCAACATCTCATCTTGCAGTCCGTTTCTGCTGCCACCAATGTAACGGCAGAGGTAGCGGCAGCGTTGTCTCACCCAGGGCAACCCTCTACACACATCCCTTCTCATGAGTCCAGTCAAATCCTAAACCTGAATTTCAGCTGCAGACAATAGGTTTATTATCTGCCTGGGCACACTTGATCATCTGACGTGTGTTTTGCAACTCTGAGAAAGTAGATGCAGCTTTTGACAGTTGACATGAGTTGAAAATCTGTGCAGATGTACCTCTGCGGTGGTGAGGGTTGCCCTGGCAGTGCTAGCATATGCATTCCTCTTTACCTCAGCACCATTTCTTCTAACAAATAGCAATGCTGCAGAGTTAGGGTTTCTCTTTGTGAACAAAGATGCTGAATAATGACTTGATGTTGCAGATGTTCCTCTAATTTGGTAGAAGCAAGTGGGGTTCACTGATGGAGCAAACTTCTTGTCAGCTGTCACCTGTGGTGGATAATCTGCTTTGAACTGAAGTTCAGATTCTAGAGCTGAATTGGTGCATGAAGTTTTGTGAACACAAAAACAGCAAGTTAAACATTTGAGTAGTATTTCATCTATATTGTAAGGCTGCTTTCTGCTCTCCTGCTTTGCATGATTTCATTGGAAGGCGTAAGGATGCAGCATGGGTACAACATGGCTTGTGGGCACGAGGTCATAGTGTGAGTCATCACCAGACCCACTGCTGAACGCAGAGGATTGCACAGTGTACATCTTTCTGACACATCCCTGCTGTTTTCTCTCTTTCCTTCTCTTTCACAGGGGAAGCAATACACTTGGGAAGTCTTATTGCTGCACAGGGTTATGTCTTTCCAATCTCAGACCATGTCCTTACCCTGAAAGATGATGGGACATTCTATCGTTTTCAGGTTGGTGAGCCCTCTGCCTTCCTTGTGGCCCTTTCTACTGCCTGCTGGCTACTACAGAACTGAGTAACCACCCTTCTGTCCAAAGTGGACCAGGGCATTTGAGCTCTGGCACAGCAGAAAATTCATGTTTTTATCCTGTCCTAGTTACAGATTGATGTGGGAGGGGGCAAGCTTCAGGCTTTAGCTCTTTTACAGTGGATGTGCAACCTTGGCAGTTACCTAAACTGGGACACCTCTATTCCTCAGTGTCTGTTCCTCCAGATGTGTTCAATTTTTAAAGCATCCTGTGCTCGAGTTCAATGTCCTTTCCAAAATCTGTTGCTGTCAACTTCCTCGATAACTGAGTGCTTGTGCTGCAACAACTTATTTTAGACAGATTGTGTAACTTTGAAAGAAGCAGTAAGTTCAAACCTACTGTCTATTCTTGCTGGTTGAATTTGTGTTTTTCTGTTACATGATCTCTGTCAGCTCCCTTATCTTTCCTGTGACCTCTTTTCACTCTACCATTCCTTCTTTTCATTTGTTTTCTCTTTTTTAGTTTTTATATGAAAAGCCTGTTCTCATCTTGGCATCTGCTGCTCAGGCTCACAGACCTACTGGTCTGAGACCAGTGGCACAGGGAACAAAAAAAAAAAGAAAAAAAGAGATCACAGACCTCCCCTTATCTCTCCCCACCTTCTGGTTACCTGGTGTCACTCGGACTAAGATTTTTCATGACAGTTCCCTTGCTTTTCACAAAGTCCTCCTCCCATCATGCAAGACTTGGCAGAAGCAGGGGCAATGCTGGCTGCCCATTGAGTTGTATTTTTGTCCATTTTAAGAGTGACACCATTGAAAGTTTAATTATCGAGTTGTCCTGTGCAGCTCTCAGAAGCCAGATTTCAAAAGCAGAGTTATAATTTAATTTCTTTTTCTTATTTTAAGCCTGTGTAAACCACATCATCAAATAGTCTTGGCTGCTTATTGACTTTTCTCTTCCTTCCCTTATCTTTTCCTGCAATTTTGCTTACTGCTTGCCTGTTGTCGTTTCCTGCAACAATTCTCCTCTGCAGCTTTCTGCAAAAATAACCTGATAAAATCATACTTCTTTTCCATTATTCCGCTGTTGCCACTTTCTACCTCAACATCAGTCCCTCCTTTAACAGTAGCTCATCATCTCATGAAGTTCAGGGGATATGTATCAGTGAGGAGCATTGAACCATGTATTGTTTCATCCCTCCATGTTTTCTCACTGTACCTTGGTGCAAGGAATAGTCTTTGTATATGTGTCATGTCCTGTGCTCTTTTGTGGAATTGCATCACTAATGCAAAACAGTGTTCTGTAATTTGTGTGGTCTCAGGGACATTATTTTTCATTCATGTCAAAATTGAAATACAGCTACATGTAGTACTATCTTGTAATTAATTGTAGCAATTGCAATATAGAGACCTGGATAGAAAACAAAACCAGTAAGCTTAGCAGGACTTCTGCTTTCAAAACAACTCTAATCAGCTGAGTTTTGAGCTCTGCCATCTGATTTATTTAAAAAGGGAATTGTTTTGTTGGCTGCCAACCACACTGATAGCTGCTCCAAAAAAGCAAGTGGTGTGTGGCATATATAAAAGGCCACAAAGTTTTTTTTTCTTATGCTCCTTTACAAAAATAAAAAAAAATAAAAAAAATTCAGGGTTCCTGTGAATTCCTGGAGAAGAGGTGGTTCTGGGGATAGAGGGAAAGAGGTCCATATTTAGATGAGATGGCAAGAGTATCTAAAATGTGATCAGGGTGGACATCCTTAATCAGTATTACAGCGTCTCTGCCTTTAGTGAGGAATGTTAGAAATGATACCTTTCTGGAAAAGCATCCTCACTTTTACTGAAATCTGTAGCAGTGTTTCCCCTGAGAGCAGAGACTGGGCCATAGACTTTGTGATTATTCTGTTTGTACTCGGAATATTTTTCTGCGCTGATTTGTTTTTCATCCTTAAATTATGAAAATGCATATGTTGTTTCTTAGGCACCGTACTTTTGGCCTTCAAACTGCTGGGAACCAGAAAACACAGATTATGGTGAGACTATAATTATTTCATTGCAGAAAGTTAGTACAGAAAGTTTCAGATTGGAAAAAAAACGTCCTTTAGCCTATGAGTTCAGTGGGGCCAGGATTTTACGTACCGTTGCCTTCATTCTCCAATAGCTCTGTTCGTTTCAGCAAGATTTATGGCAAGCAGAATATTGCTCCTTGGGAATCTTAAATAATATCAGTATTGCTTTTGTGGGAGAACATACTTTGATCTGTAGCTGAATTTGATCCGTTGATCAATAAAAAGTTACCTCATTTGGGCACTCATCTGGCTGATCAATAAGCCAGTATATAACTGATGACAACCCATAGTTAAGCTTCTCTGATGTATGACATCAGACTTATTTTTCCCATTTTTTTTAAGACTACCAGCTGATAGCTGGTAAAAAGAGAAGACTAAGCGTGGTTTATGAGCTAATAAACTGCCGCATGGGGCATTAAACATGTGAATGCCTGCAGACAGTGATAATACATAAAGAAAATATGTCAGTATTGTTATCTTTAGCTGTCTCTGTGCGATATTGCTGCCTCTTCCAGAACTACACTTCTTTCACACCTAAATGATAAAATCAATTGATGCATCCTGGTGTGGCACTGGAAGAGGAAGTGAATCCATGTGTGTGCTCATAAAGCAAAAGCTTCTGGAAATGCCTCTTTTGAAATACCTCATAATCTACAATCAGTTTATAACTCCTCCCTGAATAATCATTTTTTTCTTTCCCGGGCAATAATTAGTCATCATTATGGATTCTGGAAATCATTTGCTGGGGTGGAGAAGTAGCTTGCAGTGGTGTCTGTCATAGGATAGCTCATTTGCAGTCCTCATCTGCAGGGAAGCTAATACAGACTTATGTGTTTATCCCAGTGAGGCGACTGCTTAGGAGAAAACATGTAGCTGTTCATTATGTGCAAAATAATTTCCAGATTTTACAAACAGTCACCATTTATGTGTCTGAACTGTACCAAGCATATTTTCTGTAAATATCAGGATAACAATCTTAAAAGAGAAGTTCTGCTTTTTCCTGCAGTGTTTGATAAATAACTGGGTTTCACAGTCTAGTTATTGTGCTGCAAAGGCACTGAATGGAACAATACACCTCAAAATCAAGCCCTATATGAGCTGACCCACAGCTGGACAATCTGCAGCTGCTCTCTGAGCCCTGTAGTGACAGATTTTCATCTATCCCAGAAATCTCTAACATATGCTTATAATCAGCCTTTGCATATCAGGGGTCTGTGCAGATGGAATCTTCCCAGGAATTAATCCCAAACTAGCAGTAGACCCAAATAAAACTGAAATCCCAGCAACTCTTCCTACTTTTTTTATTTGCATGGATCTGCTCACAGGACGGGAATGAACTTGCTAATGGCAGGTCAGTGCCTTGTATGAAGAAGTACTGAGAGATGACTGACTCTCAATTTATTTGGTGTTGTAAATGGCTTACAGGTGAAGCTGCTCTTGAGAAGTATGAAAATAAATATATGTGACCTGATCAGCTTTGGTTACAATGCATAATGTTGGCTCATTATATGAATGTTAGAATTATAGGAATAACATAGAGCAGAATTACACCAATAGCACTGTTTTTCTCATATTTTAAATAGAGGAGGCAGTTTCCAATGAAAAACATTCATAGAAGTGTCAGAAAATTGTATTTATCAGCAAACCAAAATCCCATGATTTTGAAAGAAAAGCTGAAATTTTCTGAAAAAGATTTATTGCCATTTTCTGTAGGGGATGCTTTGCATTCTGCACCACTCCAGTTTGGTACACTGATCAATTTGGTACACTACACAATCTGTACCTGCCCCTGCAGCACAAGAGAGAGGGCAAAAACGCAAGGAAGCTATACCCATATTCATTCCCAAATGAGAGCACTGGGCCTCTGTTATGTAGTTCAGATCTGACTGTGTACCCACGGTGTGCTGGCGACCTGGTGTTTCAGCCTGTAATGGAAATGGGCTGAGCTGGCCATGCAGGTGAGGCTGTCCCAGAAGGCAGCCTGCGACTGGTTTGGTATCGTGCACTGGGCTTCTCTTGACCTTCTGAATCCCAAACCACATCAGTTTCTGCAGTGGCCGCTTATGGTGAAAAGGGAGAAGGCTTTTCTTCACTTATGCAGAGATATGCAAGGCTGCTCACTTTGGCAGGCATATTTCTAAAGTGCTGAGGGGAACAGGTTGCTAATGCCAAATCTTTTACCAGCCCCAGAAGTACTTGTGCCTTTCTCAGACATCTCATTAGGTCCTGGCATCTACTCTCAGCACTTTTAAATGAGATGTCCCAGATGTTTAAGGCTTCTGAGATTGCTGTTGTATTCAGCCCTCTCACTCCTTGGTTCACGTTGCCTTCTGATGAGAAGGAACAGTACAGGAACCATTTTTTATTTATTATTTTCTTAAAAGATCTTGTGCTTATAATCTGTCTGTAATTGTTTTCTGTTCTGTTTCTCCCTCTAGCCATCTATCTTTGCAAACGAACCATGCAGAACAAAGCTAGGCTGGAGCTGGCGGATTATGAAGCCGTAGGTACACTGCTGCTAGAGTTTGAGGTGTGGGGGTACAGCGGGAGGGCTTTGTTTGCCAACTGAATGCTGCCATTTTATGCTTTGGGGTCAGCCTTTCCTGTGTCTTTTTTTTTAGTTGTCAGAATTGTGTGAAGGTTGATCTGGAGAGAACATCAGGCACATGAATGGGGAATGTCACTGGCTTTGCAGCATCTCCAAATAAAGCATCTGCTGTGGAGCCAGCCCTCCGAGACTGGGGCAAACCACACAAAAGTTTACATTGGTTTCCTGTTTCCAGTTCCTGTTTTATATAGCAGATACCAACACACAGGAATTAAGGATTTTCAGGTGCATTACTGAGCAATTAAATTGCCAATGACCCATGGCGTATGGTTACGGACCTTAAAAGGAAAGTTTTCAGATATTAGGCTTGGACTGTGTTTTCAATATGCTATGTAAAAACTATCAACCAGGCTTATTCAGGGAGTGTTTTCTGCTATGAAATTATTACCCACAAAAATATGCCCAAACTTGGCTTCAGATAGTGCAGGGTTTGGGTCTATAGGAATGGGAGGATGGAGGCAGGAGGGGCAGGGTTGGGGTGAGTTTCTCTGAATGCCGGCAGTGTAACACTGACCAGCTGAACTTTGCTTTCTGTCGTTTGGCCTTTTTCTTGTTTACTAGTTCAGCAGTGTAACACTTGGATTTCCAGTGTGGAGTTTTTCAGTGGGGTGTTGGTTTACAAAACTGGTTCTAGTGGACTTGTGTGTTCATGTTTATTATGATGAACACACTTACATTGTGTATGTTGTAGGGTTTTTTTTCCTAGAACAGACTTTTTCCTTCTTCCTTACCTTCTACATGTTTGGGTCTTTTGTACACATAGATATGTATATATACCGTTTGGTCCTCTCAGTGAAGAGCATGCAAAAATTGCCACTTGTCTAATGCATCCAGAGTTCCCATGAGTTCTAATCTTGAAGTACAGACATAAAGTAAGGAGTATAATAGTCCATATGCATTTATACATCATTTTGCTGAATTTTTCCTTCTGCATATTGTTGATTTCATTATTAGAAATATTAAAATTGCTCACAGCCAACCAATTAGCTTGTAAGTACACTAAAGATCTATCATGAAGCAAAAAAGGCTGTTCAGCAGCACACACACTCCCGCACACATGCAGCGAGGCTGTGGCTAAGTACTTTTGCACATCATTGTCTACTGAGAGTAGCAATGCACCAGTGATGGCAAATAATTAGATCTTGGCAGTCTTTCATTTTTCTTGTGAATATTGCATTGCACAATTAGAGATCGCTTCTGCATTCAAACTTTGCTCTCTTAATTAAAGACAATCAGATAAGAATGGCACCGACTCTTCCTAGTCATTATGAGAGCTGAAGCAGACCCAGCAATAGAGATTTAAGCCAAGCACAACTGAGAGAAACAGGCTTACAGAGTGGGAAGGAGTCCTATACATTTAATATGCTTTTCTTGGAGATGTAGTGTAGGATGCTTCTCAGCAGGCATCAGCACTGACCTGAAGTTTCCGAAGAGAATCGCTACAAAGCATCTCAGGGGACAACATCTCATTTGAGGTTCTGCTTCAATCATTCATACGCAACTCCCCACCCCCATTTTATACTGGTAAAGCAGGGTTCTTCATTATAAGATTGAGCTTGCATGATTGTATTTAGCTTAGTTTGTAATTGCCAAACATAAGCATGATTCAAATAATGCTTCAATGGGTGATGTTTCATTGGCTTCAGCATGTTTACTCCAGAGGGCACATGTGAACACGATTTAAAATTAAAAAAAAATTTCAAACCCACAAAAAATTGTTTTTGCAGATATTACAAGTAGTTCACAGTAAAGGAAATCATCACAGCTCAGCACAGCTGTAAATCATTTGCTTAACTGTTTTCCTCCATGTATAAGACTGAAACTCTTAAGAGGACTTGGTAGTAACTGAGCCAAGCTTTGTCTTGTGTTATACGAGAGTTCAAAGTGAAAAAATTGGGAGATTTCTGCTAGCATTGAAATGCTTATGCTTAAGTATTTTCTTGAAATAAAGGGAATAGATGTAAAAAGAACAGCAGTAGAACTAATAGTGTTCATTTTCAAAGAAGATTTGTAACAGTTGAGCCAGCTGTAATGGATAGGAGAGTCAGGTTAATGGTCTCGTAGGCCTCCTTCTCCAAGCAGTTGTGGATATGTGACTTCGGGGTGCCGTTTGTGCCTGAAATTCTGGCCGTGTCCTGAGTTTGACCTTGAGCTGTGAGAAAGTCATATCCATCTCCAAATGTGCAGATCATGATGCTCTGTGTAATGGATCTAGACCAGAGCTCTTACTTCAGATGCAGAGAAAGGCTGCATCTGGATCTGGTCTGTACAGTTAGCTATTTTCATTGTTCAGACAAACAAGCCATTTCCTTTTGTGAATCATCCTGGCAATTCCCAGACTTCGGTGCTGTGCAGCTGCGCAATGCTCTCAGCAGTGACCAGCACTGAGCAGAGCAAGGGATGCTTGGGCTTTGCACCTTAGCAAAAGCCTGAAGAGAAGAGAGCAGTGGGGGGAGGAAGGGAAAGTGGGAAGAGAAGAAAACATGCAGGTGGCAGCCATCTGCTCTCAGAAATGAAAGTTGTCAGCTTTGCAGAGCTTCTCGTTGTTATCTTTTAGGAACAAGTCCATCATTATTTTACTAATAGAGCTCAGGCTGTCTTCATCACACTCTATTACTTCTCCTGACGGGGTTCTCTTGGCTGCAGACTGAAAAGATGTGTCACAAGCTTGCTTTGCTTATGGGATAATTCACCTGAAACCAATGCTGACTTCCATGTCTTGAGTTTTCCAGCTTAAAAAAAAAGGGGGGGAGGGAGGGTAAAATCAACTCCTGACATGCTAACAGTGCTCTCAAGCAATTGTTAGAATTACCGGAATTAGTTGTTCTTACTATTTTCATCTTTTGTCAGGAAAACTTAGCAAGACTTCAGAGAGCATTTGCAAGGAAGTGGGAATTCATCTTCATGCAAGCTGAGGCCCAAGTGAAGTGAGTACTCCTGGAGCGCTGAACTGCACCAGCGTCTAGGGCTGCATAGGGAGGGGGACTCTGTGGAGATAAAAGTTCTCTGACAGTGTCTTTACTGCAATTAAGCTCAGAACGTATTGGTGAGTTTTAATCACCAGCAGACTGGAAACAATAGAGAACCAATTCTTAAGGTTTGTGCCAGAATCTGAAAGATGTGTTTAATCTGTGTGTAGAAATGTTGGTCAGGAGTTCCTGAGCCTGAATTTTCCATGTGAGATTGAGCGATTCACTTGCCCATTCTGCTTCTACTTTTGTATAGTATTTTTGTTTTATATAAATGGAAAGAACAAAACTTTGTCGTCTGTCTGTGTAACTCTGTGCTTGCAAAGTATTTCAGAGTTTATAAATGCTGTTATTTAACAGAGCTTATAAAGGTGGTATTTACAGCAGACTGTATTTGGTTTTCTCATTTATACCAATCCCCAGTCAGCTCAGTTGTACCTGTATTCTCTGCTCTCCAGCTTATGCTCCTAACACTGTGGAGAATTGGGTACCACTTACATGAAACTTACTCAAATTTATTTTTTTCCCCACCTTCTACTTATAATTGAAATCTACATTTTTTTTCACATCTTTCTGAAAACATTTCAATGTTTTTAGCATGTTGTCATTGTTGCTGCAAAATGGGTACGGTCCAGGGTTTATAGACTAGTGTGCTTAAAAGCCTACCTGTCCATTTTGTGCATGGAATTGTCACCTGTAAAATTGAAAGGTTGATGAAGATGGTGCATGAGAACACCAGTACTGACAGTCTGTATCACTAAAAAGAATTTGTACTTTCAGTATCAGATGCTAAAAAGTTAAGGAACGTTATTTCTTGAGGATGTGGCTGAGGTATCGGTTTCTATCTTTGATTAACTCATTGGAATTTTGATTAATTCTTTGCTTAATCACATGGTAATTATGCACTATTTAAGTACATGGTAATTATCCTCAAAATAACAAGGTAATTAAGGGATTTTTTTCTGAACAGAATACCAGCTTTCTGCTTAGAAGAGAAAATTAGAAGTTACAATAGCAATTGTACTTTCAGTTACTTAAAGATTTGTTGCCAAGAAGAAAAAAAAATCTAAGTCAAAATAAAATTCTGTATTCTGTCTACAGCATAAATTATCACCTAAGAAAGAAATTTAAATGTCAGATTTTTTACATGATCATTGTTGCTTATTCATCTTTTGATGGAGAGGAGTTGGGTTGAAATTCACAGTGTAATGCATGGCAGCCAATTAATCTGAAAAAAAAAAAAAAAACAACCTGAAAACATTCCTCTGATTACCAAGTTCTGCTCTGGCTCCCACATCTTTGTTTGCACACAGGATTTTCATTGCTATACCTTCAGGTTGTACACACTAGATCAGGGACAGCACAAAATGAGGAGCTACTTTTGCAGACATCCATGATAATATCAAGTATTTTCAAAGCAAAACACCTTCTGAGGGAAGCATGTTGTAGTGCTCAAAAACTGCAGTCACAGCACATCTAAATATGTTGTGTCTTTATCATAATTTGAAATGTGAAACACTGAGTTATCAGCGAGTTTGGGGACAAAAGCCAAGAACCTGGATCTAGCACAAAGCACCCATGTAGAGAATTCATGGAGCTTCTGAAGAGTCTCTCCAGTTTGTGTGTGCTCTGCGGTGTGACGTTGGCAGAAGGCTTCACCTTCCCCCTTGGCTGGGCATGAAGGCTGCTCAGAAGAAGTGATTTTGGGTTGGGTGTCTGCATTTGCTTTTAAGTTCAGTACAGCGACTGCTGTCTGGTGGCTGCTCTGTCCTGTGTGTGGGGACAGAGCTCATGCAGAGCTGGTTTCTCGTCTCAGCTTATTCAGAGAGTGACTTGTAACTGGGGAGGACTCCAGGTTTTTGTGGGGAGGGAAGGGGTGTTCAGAAACTTCAGTTTCAGTCCCCCATTTCCTATCCCCTTGGTACATTTCTAGCACAGACTCAGCTGAGGATTGCTCCCCCTCCAAAAGAAAAACAGGAGAGGGGAGAACCTGATGGTCAGAAATTCTAGCTCACGTTTGTTTTTTTTCCCCTCGCTGCTTTCATTATCCTCAGTGACAGCTGTGCAGGAAGGCAGCACAGGGACACTGTCAGCTTCTCAAGCTGCTCTGGAGGTGAGAGCGGTTCTTCCTCCCGTGTCTCATCCAGCCTCTCTGCAGGCAGGTCTTGCAAGCCGTTGGTGATTTTGCCGTGCTCACGTGTGGAGCTGAGCACCAGACATGAATTGCTAGATGTTGCTGAGAGGTAGGGGAACAGCTGCTTTGAACAACCTCCAGTGGCCTTTGATGTGTGCTCTTTGAGTGAGTCAATGTGCTGGCTGCATCAGGGCTGGAATTACCGAGTTACACTTGTGCCAACCCAATCATGTGTCTTCAGATGAGTGCTGGCTTGCACAGCGCCGTGCAGCAGGATCAGCTCCTGTCACTCGGCACTGGCACCCTGCCCTCTGCCAACACCAGGGCAGGCAGAGCTGGTCTGTTGAAATCCCCCAGGAGGGTGGCCACAAGCGCTGCCTGTGTTGTCACTGCTGGTGATGCCTCGGATAGCTGCCCCGTAGGAGTCTGTGATCATAGCAGTGGTGCCACTGCGTGCACCGGGGCCTCCCAAGGCAGGCCTCCACCTGGAGTAAAGAGGTGCCGAGAGGTACAGGTGGTGTTGGCAGAACCGGAGCCAAAACCAAATGTGAACTTCCAGGTCTGGGAACAGAGTGTCAGAAAAGGGTGTTTTTCTCACCGGATGAAAAAAACAGATGTTAAGATACACTTTCCATCTTAATAGGAAAATTTCTCTTGACACGTATTGGAGTAAACATCAGTGGCATTTTGTTCATGACACATGGCCTTGCAAGATGGAGTGTGACATTTCTGTACCAAAAAAATAATAGATTTATAAACATTTTTTGTCATTGGGTTAAAAAAAAACAGCGAGGAAGTGTAACAAGGAAGAAGACGTTAGTTGTGTGGTGACTCATGTTTATGCTTTTGTTTTCAGAATCGACAGGAAAAAGGATAAGACAGAAAGGAAAATTTTGGACAGCCAGGAGAGAGCATTCTGGGATGTGCACAGGCCTGTGGTAAAGCTCTTTTTAAATGATGAGGCTTTGACAGGAAAGTTTTAATACTAGTAAACACTACGCCATGAATTGCACGAAGATACTGCCTTTAAAGTCACCGCATGGGTTTTCCTCACAATTCAAAACAAGTTGCTACAAGATTATTTCAGACATTCTAGATTTGTGCATGCATGGAACTGTTGACTTAGAAATATATGATAAATGTGAAGTTTTGAAGATGTTTTTTTGTGCATATGAAAGAAAAGCAGCTTACCTGGTTTGGCACAGACTTCCTAGAAAAAGCTCTCCTCTTAGTTGAGGTGTTTCCTCTTGGTGCCAAAGTTATGAGCAAATGGATTTGATGCTGAGATGCCAACTTTGAGTATATGCACTCTCTTGTTTAGCAACCATAATTTATGGGTTGCAAACTTAAGGAAAGATTTTCAGACAAGATCTGTCTATTTTAGGAAGGTAAGATAGCATTGTAAACAGAAAAGTGTAATATGATAACCATCTTTTTTAACTGTCTCTTTTCAGCCAGGTTGTGTGAACACCACAGAAATGGACATTAGAAAGTGTCGTCGTATGAAAAACCCACAGAAGGTGAAAAAGGTCAGCTTGAGTTTCTGGTTTTCTTTAATTTCTTTTTGATGTAAATCACACTTGACACCTACAGTATGTCAGACTTCTGTAATAGAAATGAAAAGAAGTGTTTTGCAAACTAGCAGCTTGGGTGCCTTTGACTTCCAGCAAGTTTTAGCTCTTACATGTATATATTAGTTTTGGAGGTGACACCAGACTAACTTCCGTTGGTAGTTAAATTGCAGCAGAGCTATTCACGTCTCTTTTGAATGTTAAATAAAAAGCAAAAGTATTAAATGACAGGATAGTTGATAGTACGTTCAGTGCAAGTCTCTGTCCTGAAAACAAATGGATACAAGTCAATCTGCAGGTTGGACTTGACCCATTGACACCTGGTTAAGCTCTTTCTTCAATGTGTAGTTTTATGACAAGAAATTTGACCGAGTAGAAGAAAATGGCCTAGGACTGTGTTCTAGTCCTTTCTTTCTCCACTCGCTTCACCACCAATGATCATTCCCAGGGTTCATCCTGCAAATGTTGACAGGTGCAGCCCTCAGAGCTCCTAAAAATTATCAGCTGCATCTTAATATTTAAGATAAACCCTTTTCTACTTACTGTGAAACAGACCTGAGTGGCCACCTCAAACGTAATAGCAAGGTCTCTGGTGAGGGAGTTTTGCTGGAAAGCAGGCTGTATGGGAAGCCCCAGCCATCCCGCTGGTATGCCTGCAGACATCCCAGGTGCAGGCATATGCAGTGCAGTCAGATCTGTCAGTTTTGCTCCAGGCTGAATGATTGTTGACCTGTGTGAAAATAAACAGCAGGAAATTGTTGGCTTGTTACCTTACTGTTTTGCGTACTGCAATTCTCCTCATTGCATAACGGAGAAAAAGGCCATAATCTTTTCTGTTTGTTTACTGGTTCCCTGCAGTCAGTGTATGGGGTTACGGAGGAGTCTCAGCCCCAAAGCCCTGTACACGTGCCCTCCCAGCCTGTACGCAAAACTACAAAAGAGGATTTCCGGAAACAGGTAAGCAGATGGCTTTGCGGCAGCTCTCCTGAGACTGAGTGCATCTAGAAAAGTCAGACAACTGTTATCAGGGGGGAAGCATTTAATGTTACTGAGATACTGGTAAAAGCAGTTGTTGTTTTAACTGTGCTTGACCCTCACGTGCTTTATGTATAGCACTAAATATTTAAAGATGTATATTAATTGAGCAGTGCAGTTACATGATGATATATATTATGGGCAATACTCACCTTTGACTCCAGTATTACTCTCTCTGTGGGCCAGTGGACAGATTAATTTCCAGATCACTGAGGATGCCAGAAAAGTAGGCACTGACAAAGGCTAGGGAAGAAGCCAGCACACCTGGAGCACAGGCTGGGGGCGGGCAAGGAAATGCATCATTCCGTGTGTGCCTGTTACAGGCTGTACTGTTGGAGCTTTTGGGGAACTGGGAAAAAGTTGTTTGCAGAGTCACTCTGAGGAATGGCCGGCTGACTTGCATGTCCTTGCCCCTGCACAGGGAGCTCTCCCTCAAAATTTCTTTCCTGTGACAAACAGCTCTCACTGAAGTACAGGCAGGAATCGCTGGGTCAGCATTTTAGTAAAGGCAGCGTTAGACATGTTTCTTAGGCTGCCAGTTAGGGTGATCTTCTGAACTAAGTCTGAACACTACATTTCTTGAGCTCTTTCCATCATAGGCAATATAGGCTGCAGAGTACTGTGAAAAACTAATTTATAGCACAGTACAAATGTACTGTAAAACCATTATTTTCTTGGTTAGAGAAATGGAAGTGCATGGTATAAAATGAAGATCACATTGTACCCTGAGTCATCTAGGAACCTCAGCCCCAAATATGTGCCTTTCCTACACTTAATTATTTCTTCTGAAGCTCCCCCCAGGGCTTTGCCATGTGAAATGGAGCCTCCTGATGGAAGCAGTTAATAAGCTGCTTCTACTACCTAGGGAAGGGTCCCATTTCTTTCTGAGTTACTTTCAAGCTGTTTGGAATGAGAAATCAATAGTGTGTTGGGATATGATCAATGCATGCTATGGAGCTCCTGGATTGTTAATGTCCTTGCCGTTTCTCTCCTCAGATAACTTTTCTGAACCTGCAGATAGACAGGCATTGTTTAAAGATGTCCAAAGTAGCAGAAAGGTGAGTGTCCCCATTTACATGATTTACCATTTCTTCCTCATCTCAAAATTGGCATTTCCAAAAACAGCAAGTGGGCAGGAACGCACAAAGGCTGGTCCCATTTCTGTGCAGCAAATCCTTCTCCCTCCTTGCCCAGCCATGCTGCCTGTCTGCTGACCACCGCCACTTGGCATTCACCCTTCTGCCACTGAGAAGAAATGGGTGAAAAATGATTATGTTGTTGTACTGTAAAAGCAAAAGAAATGTGACTCGCAAAAGAAAGAACCATTGCAGGGCTTTTGTTTCCTACCCCTTCACAAGCCTAGAGTTTATTTACAGAAATGTCATTCCTCTTCAGTTTAAAAACATCCATTTTTCCTTTGTGGGTGAACTCTGAGTGCCCATCTCCTGTTAGACTGGCTCTGTGTTTGCATCTAGTTGTGTGTGATGTTTGTATTCATACTGGGGTTCATTCGTACTGGGGTTGTAGGGCCAGTTTCTGCTCCCACTTATGCATACGAAACCCTATGGAAAATACTAGGTTTGTATCTGGACTGCTCAAGGCAGTGTTTTTAAGAAGTGGATTTTTCACAAAGGCAAATCAAGGCACAATATGACTTGCAGAAAATTTAGTCCTGGTAGGAAAGTATGAACAAATAAAGAACAAGCTCAAATTTAGCTTTCTGAGAATGACTGCTCTTTTACTCAGATACTTGTAAATTATGCACACTTGCAGTGGAATTGTCAACACAAATGTGGGGATCAGCACGTTTTTCAGTAACATCACTTTCAGAGCAAAACTGTCTTGAATATGATGGGCATGATAAGGGCTGATTTCTTGTGGAAAAATAACAAAAGAATTTTTATTTAAGCAAATTTAAATGAGATTGCCCTATGAAATTTTGTGCTTTGCAGTGCCTGCTCCTGTAATTACTATGTGTACGCTAAACTAGGCAAATTAAATGGCAAGAGCTCAACAGTAAGTTCCTAGTGGCTCATAAAGTTTATCAATTTAAATGAAAATTTGTCCAGTTAAAAAGGAAATATTCAGAGGCTTCCTGAAATCCTGCAAACACTATTTTGTACTATTGAAATCAGCACATTCATACTTATGTTTTGGGCTTTCTGATTCTGTTCTGATGAATTTGTGCTTTACATAGCATTGTCAATGCTAAAAAAAAAAAAAACAAAAAACTATTAGTTTTCAACAGAACTGGACAGAAAACAATTTTCCTGGTCTGGAAGGTCCTGGGGCTCTTTACACAATGGCTGTGGGTGGCAGTGCTGCTGGAGGGTCCCAGGCTGTAGTGTTGCAGGGCTTGGCATGAGGAGCAGCAGGGAGGGCAGCCTGGAGGTGGATGGTCAAGGAGCAGGAGGGAAGGGAAGGGGCTGATGAGTCAGGAGGCTCAGCAGCGGTGGGGATGGGTGAGAGGGAATGAATTTAGGTGGCCTAAATTGACCTGTTGCCTGAAATGAAACCTGTGTGGCCTGAAAGCTGCATGTAAAACACTGAATGCACACTCCAGGAGCAGATCTGTTGAGTAAGGAGATGCTGTTACTAGCGAGGCACTTTTCAGGCTGGGCCCTGCTTTTGGGTCTGAGGCATCTCTCAGCTGGTCCAGGCACCTGGGAAACAGTTTTCTCTTTCTTTCTTCCACATCCTTCTCCCCAGCTGGGACCTGGACACTGTCAGTTTTAGGATTTGGCAATGAGATTTGACAACTCTTGAGCAAAACTGTGACTAAATTCTACGGTTTTCCCTGACCGCATAAGGCAGTGTTGGTGCAATCCCGATACATGTGGCATAGAAATGGCTGGGGAAAACCTGAGCATCTTCCTACCAGAAGTAACCTCAACTCCCTAGCTGAAAATCTTTCACAAATCTGTGTTATCCTCTCAGCTTTCCAAAGTTATTTTGAAGGCTCAGCAGGGCCCCCTGATTGCGAGACAGTCAGGTTCTCGGTGCAAGCCTCTTCTGCCAGAATTATATTGCATCACCTGAAAGGCCAAAAGTCCAGGTTTGCGTTTTGGCAGAAATGCTTCCCCTTAGGATTCCCACCATAGCCTTGTTTAGACAACGAGACAATGATTCAGCTGCTGTCATTATCCTGAATCAGCAAAATGTGCTTCTTTCATTTAATTTAGTTTTTTTTTTTCTCCTTATATTTTTGCTAGTACTTTTACTAGTATGTCTGATGCCTTATTATTTTATTAGGAACAATTCAAGTTTCACAGCAGATACCTCCCGATTGATCCTTTTTGTTGTTTTTTTAACCAACCCTCTCTCTCATTGATGTCTCAGGGATTGCTGCTCTCTGAAATTGGACGCTGCTCCCTCCTCCAACCCTTGACCCACAGCAGTCATGAAATGTAATTAATGAAATGAGATGAGACAGCCCTGAGTGCCCTGAGGGGCAATGGGAACCTGCTGTGGTTACAAAAGTGCATGATTTTAATGCCTCATGATAAGAGCTAGGACAAACAAAAAGAAGTAATTACTACAGAGCAGGTCAGGGAAACTTTCTGCCTTTTGTGGCCCTTTGTTTCACAGGGTCTTTTCATTCTCCTGCCTTTTTGAGCTGTGGAAAACCAGAGGTAAAGTTTAGCATGGACAGTCACGGTGAAAGTAGATTAGTTGTTCAGTATGGTGAGACACAATTAACTTATTTAATTAGTTGGTGGACTGAGACAGAAAAATGAAAAAGTGCCTTGGAATATTCCAAGTATAGACTAGGATAAATTTCTTTTGATTTTTTTCGTGTATGCTGTCAACCTTTTGTAAAATTGCCCCCTAGCCCCAACCCCAATGGAATGCCGAGTGTCCTGTGCAAGCACAGCCCTTTTCCCAGGATGCTCGTAGGATAAGAGGCTGTGTGTCTTATCTGACTAGGCATGATGCAAACCAGTATAAATGCTGGGTGTTTTTCCAATATCTATGTAATTTACTACATTTTTACATTAATTATTATAAGCTACCATTGAAGTATATTGCAGTAGTGCCATTGTGCTAAATGGTATTCCAACATAACAAAATAACCTATAGGCTGAAGATCTGACACTCAGGACTATGATCCTCCAAAGGTTTAAGTGTATTCTTAGCTACAGTGTGTGACACTATTTTGATGAGTTACTCACAGTGCCCAAAGTTAAGTGGGTGCAAATGTCTTTGCAAAAATCAAAAGGACAAGAGGCAATAGCAGCTTGCAACAAATGAAGAGGAGGACACGTGCTTCATAGTCACGTTGCTCCCTGCGGGAAGTCCTACCATATCAATTCAGTTACTGCCACATCAGGCTTCTTGTAGGCATCTTGACAGAGCCAAGCTTGAGGAAAACGCTGTAGTGAGTTGGTGGGTGTTTGTGGAGAAATCCTTGCATGCACCCTACCTGGGAAAAGGGGGTGCTGAGAAACTTACTGATCCAAACAAGGAAAAAAAAGGAACACAAAAAAAAGGGAAAAGAAAAAAAAATCTTTAGCTTTGATATGTGACTAAGCATTCAGGCACTGATTCTTTATTTATTTATTTATTTTAAATATCTGTCAGTTTAATAGCCTACACAGAGCAGTATGTGGAATATGACCCCTTTATAACTCCTGCTGAGCCTTCCAATCCCTGGATAAGTGATGATGCAGCTTTGTGGGACATTGAAATGAGGTAAGAATTGGCAGTTTTAAGTAATATTAGAGTTGTCTTGCAATTTTATTTGTATGCTTTTCCCACAGCCCTATTGGGATAGGAAGTTGGATGTCTGTAACTTCACAAAATGCACTCACATAGCTAAAGTTTAAACAGAAGCTTATACTCTATTACTTCTATGGGTTATACAGCCCTTCCACTTCCATATGACTTGATATGCATTACTCTGTAAGTCACGTAAAGGGTGTTGTCATGACCATCAAGGACATGCATGGACTTGGCTCTGAGAGCCCACAGATGTAGGATACTGCTAAGAGATATTTGTTCCAGCACACCTCCTTTGACCCTTGAGAGCCTGCTCACAGGTCCTCCCCCAGTCATGGGACCCTGTGCAAGGTGCCACTAGCAGGACAGGATGGGCTGGGGTAGCGGCCATACCCACTGTGCAGAGGTAGGTTTGGCACAAGAGCCAGGTCAGTGCAGCTCACACATACTGTGTGAGACTTGGCAGGTCAGAACGATAATAGATTGACAAAGTGAATTTGGACCTCACCTCACCTTAGTGAACAAACTGGCTTGTCTCTGTTATGGTGGGTAGGAGATGAAAAGGAGGAGGAGCAAGTGTAGGACCTGTATTGCCTTGCACCTCAGAGAGTTTCTCCAAAAGCCAAAACAAGCCCAGTGCTGCTATTTAGGTCACCTTTTGCCCAGGTCATGCTGTTGCAAGAGAAGCCTGGCCAGCATCTTTGTCTCTTGCCATCACAAGCTATCCGTAGCCCTTGTAGCAAGGCTGGAATTGTCCTGTCTGCTTCTATGCCTCGCAGCTATATAACAGCAGGCTTGAATGAAATCTGGGGTTTGTCAATGCCTAACTAATCTACCGGGTTAGCATGGGTAAGGTCTACCTGTTTCTGTGTCTGGTGGCATACAAGAGAACGGTATACCTGAAAAGTGCTACCTGGTTTCCTTTGATTCTTTAAGACAGTGCTTGCTTATTGCTTCTTTGGCCTTTAGCATAAGTCCAGAGCAAGACAAGCTCTGGGTTTGTAGCCAGATGCTGTGATTCACCGTGCCACCTATCACCTTCGCTGCTCACTCACACGCATCCTTTGGCTGACTACTGCAAGTGCTCAGCAGCTTCTCCTCTTGAGCTGCCATTGTTGAACTGAGCTGGGAGTTCACTTTAGCAAGTCTTTGAAAAGAGAATACCGAATCTAATCCTGTCTGTACTTGAATAATAATGTAAATTTTAAGATGCTGCAAGCTTGGGAGAGCCAATTAATAGTGAATCAATGTTCCAGGAAAAAGACAAGTTATTTCTCTGTGTAAAACCTGTGTGATCTGGGATGTGAAAGGTGTTGTCACCTGCTTCTCTGAAGGTCACAGAAGTTAGTAATTAGTTCCCTAATCTATGCTTCTTTTCACATAAATTCAGTATTTTGGATTTCCTTTTTAGTCAGTTTCATTTTCTCCATCGTCCCTAGCAGGGTTAGAAACAGATACAATCTGTGCAAAATACTTCTCTGGAGGAACCCCACCCACAAGGTAGTCCAGGCATCCATTATTTCTGGGTCTCTTGAGGTAGCTGGAAATCCCAGAAAATATTTTTGTGTCCCTGAGGAATACAATTAACCTGATACCATGGCCTCTGTAGGAATTTAAAGTTCATGCTTGGCTTCTGCTATGATTTCAGAGTTAAGGAAGATGATTCTCCTGCTGATAAAAAGAGAAAGTCATGTTGTTGAGAGATGGGAGAACAAACATCTCTGTATTTCCATTTTACTCTCTATTGTAAGAGACCTCCATGCATCTGCATCTAGTTGCAACTTGCATGAATAATTAAATTGTCCCCAAGAGCTGCAGTAGCCCTTGTGCTGCCTGCAAGGCTGTTTCCTCTGTTAGGAGAGCAGAGCCCTCGTTCAGGAAAACAAAGCCCCTCTCCCTTCTGATGGCAAAGGCAGCTTCTGAGCAGGGACAGCACTGTGCCACTGCAGCTTATCCTTTATGGCAATCTGGGGAAATGCCTCAGAAAGCCTTCAGTTTTAGACAGCGCTTTGGCCTTTTCTGTTCGTGCAGTGGCAAGCAGAGCAGCTGCAGATTTCTGTGTTCAGCAGGAAATTCCCTGGACTCGGCTTGTGCATAGCTCTGCACCAGCACAGCTCTTGTGTCCCTGTGTGCGAGCTGGCTCACTCAGCAGAGGAGGAGCCAGCCCTGGTGCTCTGTGCCTCAAGTGAGGACATGCCCATCAATGCTGCTTAGTCTTTATACCAAGAGGAAATCAAAGTGGGCATTTTATTTACCCCTGTGGCTTATTTGTCTTCAGCACAGATCGCCACTGTCCCTTAAGGCTCCAGGATTAGGAATCACTGTGGACGTGACGAGACATGCAGTTTAATAGATACGTACTGTTTACAATGGCTCCACTGTCACAAATGTGAGCAGCTGAGCTGTATTTTAATGGTTGTCTCGTAGTATGACGCCATCACACCAGAAGCTTTCAAACACTTTGTGAGTCCAGATTACACTCTGATGTGGACTGTCTTGTAGGATCCTCGTTGTGATTCCCAGGCACTGCCTCTCCCCATAGGCATCTCTGCAACATGTCTGGCAATTCAAACAACAGCTTATGTAAGTGGGGTTGTATTAAGAAATAATGTAGCAGAAAGGTTGTGAGTCATTTTGGGTGCCTCCACATCTCAGTGTCCCAGCTGAGACACAAAATAGTGTCTGATTATCATGGAGGGGAGGAGGGGGGTGCTTTTTAGTCTTGGAGACTTAAGCATCCAAGAATCAGAGGCACTGAAAAATAAAAGACCACAAACCAGTAATCATTTCTAGAACTCTTGTCCTCTCTGCTTCTTAGTGAAACTGCTTTTTTAATGCAAATGTGCAACTAAAAATCTGAAGCCAGTTCCAAATGACCAGCCAGTGCTGTGTGGGACACAAGGAGATGCTCTGGAGCTCGCCAATGGCCCAGAGAACACTGCTGGCAAATTTCTACTTTGACATACAAGAAATTGTTCTTTATGTGAAACGTACAGGAACTGTCACTGAAAATAATATCATTCACTGTCTCTCTCTCTCATTTTGCCACATAAGCAGCACCCAAATAATACAATTGCATTAACCATGACCTTGGTCTTTATAGCTTCTTTTTATATGTTATTTGCTAACTGGTATTTTTGCAAAATTTTGAGGAAAAAGCCACCATTTCCTTGTCTGATAATCTTCCTGCCTTTGCTGCTTAGCAGAAACAGCAGCAGCTGCTCAGACAGCAGGCAGAAATGCACATTCCATCTGTTTTTCCCCTCTCTCTCCAAACAGCAAAGAACCTAGTCAGCAGCGTGTGAAAAGATGGGGTTTCTCCATGGATGAGGTGCTGAAGGACCCAGTAGGACGAGACCAGTTTCTTCGTTTCCTGGAATCAGAATTCAGCTCAGAAAACCTCAGGTGAAACCTTTTCTAACTTGAACTAAATAAATGGGGCTAATCATACTGTCTTGTGTGGGTGAAATGTGGCGTTTGATCTGCGGTGAACTGCTAAAAACACCAATTTGAGTAAAGTTGAGAATGGCCCATAGCACTGCTGCAGAAGCCTATATTAGAACAATGTAAGTAATCCCAGAAACAGCGTTTAACAGAGCCAGCGTTGTCACGTATCTCATGCAAAGGCTTGCAAAGTTGCAATTTTATGATAAAACATGGCACATTGCTAGTAAGCCCCCTAACAATATATGGAATTTGTGTGTGTATTTATAGCAGGGGTTGTGTTAGGGAAACACAGTATAGCGTTCACATGGCCAAAAGCTGTTGCAGTACTGGCGCTCAGTAAATCAGATTTGCCACAGTTATTTTGAACTCTGGCGTCTCCTAACTGTTTGAGAGCTGGACTCTCACCTTAATAACATTCTTTTGTGTGGGCATTCTAGGTACGTTCTGGCTTCCCATACTGTGAAGAAGACAAAACTTCTACTGTGAAACATTATATAGATGCTGATGTGATTCTGCATCAGAATCTTTAAATCAATTGTGCACAATTCTGCTACTTCAACTACAGCAGAAACAGGGAGCGGTAATAAGTTGCCATTTTTTGGTGGACCAGCACTAGATGAAGACAAAATGTTTGGTAGAAGATGCAGCCTCTCCGTCCTTGTCCATAACACCATTTAAACCCAATCTCTGGCCTTAGCATATTGCCCTAAGATACAGCCCCACTGACGAATTATTGAAAAAAGAAAATATTGGAAGCACCAACAGCACACTTTGTTCTGGTGTAGCAGAGTGTGTCTGTCCTTCCAGCCACAAAACTAAGTGCTAAACTCACACCTAACCAGTGCCTTAGGATTCACCAGTGACCCCTATGTAACCCAGAACTACCATACTAAGACATTTTCCCTTATTGATACCAGGTATCTTCTCATGTTGATAGGAAAAGAGAGGTCCAGCTAGATACTTCCCACAGACCCTGAGCTAAACCCATAGCCCTGCCTACATACAACCACCTGGCTTGTGGTTGGCACCAGGGCAGGCTGCAGCCACTGACCTGTGCTGAAGACAAGGGTTTGAGTTGGTGGTATGGTGTCAGTGTGTCTTGTACTCTCACATGTGGGATCCTTACCCTTTCTCCTTAACTGAGGTGCAGCAGGCCAGAGGCACTTCATAGGTATCTGCAGTGGTCTTCACCTGTACCTTGTTAGCCTGGGAGACAGAGAAGGGTCCAGTAGTAATGACATTTGACTGCCCTAGCTAGATATTGCAGTGTCCAGTAGAAAAAAAACACACTTTTTTACACATTCTGAGTTACATCACTAAGGCTATGCTGTGGTGCTCTGGTGCCATCTCAGCAAGTGGATGGGCACAGAGACCAGTCCCATTCCAGTAGGCCTGGTGTTCGTTGGCAGACACAGCCAGAGTGCTCCCAGTTTCACTAGCAGAATTGTGCTCCAGCAATGAGGAAATCTGCTATCAGCTGAACATGCAGTCAGTCAGGTTTTGTGCCTTGTCTGGTAATGAGAAGGTTTGATGCTGTTCTCAGTTTACACCAGCTAAGAACTTGAGTGCACAGGCTTTCAGTTTATGTTTTGTTAACCTTCTTTCACTTCAGCAATCATATGCATTAGTGAAGCATATGAACAATTGCCATTTTATTGCAGTCTGCTAGCCTGTGAGATCTGAAAGTGAAATTCCCCAGAAAGTGACTTTAAATGACATTGGAACTGACTGTTGTATTTATCATATTTGCCTGCCCAGGGAGAAATACAGAAAGCGTGCCAGTAGCAAAACAGTGAAAAATCAATGCACTTTTATGTTTGTCATTTTTAAAAACCTGAAAGTTACTTTTAAGATAAACAAGGGAGTGTTACTAAATTACATAAATGAACTTGACGTATTGCTGAACAGGTACTGAACTTGTATATGCTTACTAACTGCACTTACGTACAGTGGTGCTTATTTGCAATTAAGTCATAGTGATGAAGTGCAAAATTAATATACTCTATTGAAATACTCCTCAAATGGGTTTTCTGAAATATATCTGGGGTTGCACTAATGAAATCCAGCAGGTTTTACCACTGGTGGGTGTCCCCCAGGCTCATCCTACTCAAACAAATCAAGAAATGTTCATTATTACAAAGTAAGTGTTTACCTTTTGCGGTCAGTCAGGGCTGTTCCTCCTGCAGATGTGCATTCTTTTTGGTTATGAGAAAACTTGTAGCAATGAGAGGCTGCAAATTAGTGGGCTGTGATAAAGAGGTTAAATCCCACATCCTTTTTGGAAGATTCTGGTATCATTATTAGTTAATATGGTACCATTACCATCATTCTTATGGTATCATTATCGTGGTATTGGCTAATATGGTATCATTATGACCTAATACTGGATCAGTATTAGCAAACCTGCTTAGGGCTGTAAATAATAATTAACAGGACATAAAGGCACAAGTATTCATAAAGTAAACTGGAATAGGATGGATTGTTAACAGTGTTGAGAAGCAAAAGCTGGCTGCCTAAGGCCCAGGTATGTCAGAGAAAGCTCCTGAATTCCTATTAAGAGTGTGTGGTAGAAAGGAAAGCAACTGCTGGATGCTTAAACATGCAAGCAAGGTTTAAGTTACACCCAACAGCAAGGGTGGGATCTGTCTCACCTAAACAGTCAGCTGGGAAGCACGTGCCTTCTTCTATACCATCCAGTACCAAGTCTCCCTTTAGAGTGAGAGAAGAGAAGCTAAAGAGGAGTCAGTGAATCACCAGGGAAGGATTTGTTTCAGCTTTAAGTGGAAACAAAATGAAAAGCAACTAAATTGCACCATAAAGCACCTATCGTTCTCCACCATCTATAATCCTGAGACTAATTCAAATGACAGTGTCTGTATGGTCTATAGTTAAGTGAGATGCATCCCACCCAAACTCTGGGAAGCTGTAAGGAACTTTCTGAGGGCAAAGCATGTAGCCCCTTGCTAGAAAAATAACTTTTATAGGTGTCTTTTAAGGACGCTCCTCCCAGTAACTCTCCAGAAAAATGGGAATAGTCGCAGCTGGGACATATTCTGTCTTGGGAATGTCAGGATGATCTTCATTAACGTTGGCAGCAGTCCTGTAGGCCAATGTGCTATCCTCAAGGCAGATCTGTGAAAGTGGTTGCTGGAAAACCTAGAAATTCCTGGTAGTGCTAGAAAAAAATTTCATGAAGTGTGCAAGTGTCTTGAATGTAATTCAGTGGTGTAGCAAAGGGACCAAATTCTGCTCTTATTCCCAGTGGTGCAAGTCCAAAATCACAGGCTTGATTGTGGTGGGGTATTTCTGTATCTTCCTAGCTGAGAAAAATTGGTCTTGGTGGGGGTCTCGAGAGAGGCACTGCCCGAGATAGCAGCAGACGACTCAGTGACCTCCCAGGTCTCCTTCCAGCTGTGTTTCTGTGTTCTAATAAACTTGCAGGATCATGTCCACCAGTCTCCTGGGCTTGGCTGAGACCTGTAACTTATTTATTTACTGGCTGTCCATTATTTATGTGAGAGCAGGAAAGCCGGGCAGTTGGATATTTTTCTCTCTGTTTTTATTTTAACTCTTTTTCTTGCTGTCTTCTCTTTTCTTTCTCTGTTGCCATCTTTCATCTAGAATTTGTTTTGCCTCTGTTGATTTTTGAAGTACGCAAAATATAGCAGAGAAAATGCCAAGCTTCAATTAAAAAAAAAAAAAAAGCCAACAGAGAGTTCTATACATTTTTTATGACCTGGAAATCTCATGAGACACCTTGAGATAGCTGAGATGTTCATCTAACTGGTGGATTGATTTTTTTCCCAGCTTCAAAGAGCATCAGCTGGAAAGAGAAAGCTAGGTGGGAATATGGGACATGCTAATTTTACCCAAAGGGAAAGGAGACTGCACACCTGTTTATAGGCCTAAATAGAGAACACATGATTCTTTATAGGAATGTACTGTGAAGCTTGCAATATAGCAGTGCAGGCGTTTTGTGCATTATTGTGAACATATGTTGCAAATGGAGTTATCTGGAAAAGAATTTTATCTGCAGAAAGCGTTTGTATCTTATGTGACACCTAATGGCTGAAACTTGTTGCCAAATTTTTTTTTCTTTAATTTTCATCAGGAAATGAAACTTTGAGACACTGGGGAAAGCAAACCTATTAAGCAAAATAAATTAATAAATAAAAAATACCCAAGCCCCTACTTTTATGAACCAAAACCATTTACACAGAAAGCTTGTAACCGCTCTGAAAGCCATCCCCGAGGGCTCGCTCAGGCGGGCTGCGCTCGCTCCCCGCAGCATTCCCAGTGGTGCCCGGTGCCCGCTCCGGCAGCTCCCGGTGCCCCAGGAGCGGAGTCTCAGTGTCTGCCGGCCGCCAGGCGGCACGGGCGCTCCACGGCCGAGGGGAAGCATCCCCGGCACGAACATCTTTCCCGCTGCTTTTGCCTGAGAAATCGCACATACCCGTGCGGGAGACGGGAATGAGGTGGCTGCATCTCTCCGCGTCGGCTGTCGCTCGTGAGCAAACCCGCTTCTTGTGCACTGCACGGCTTTATTCGCTTCTTGGCAGGCATCCCGAAGTACGCTGGATGCTGCCGGAGTTCGGAGAGCTGTATCCTGTCCCAGAAAACTAAAAGGCGGCAGTAAGAGGAGCTTGCAGTTTGGAAGTGGGGTGCACAGCTTGAGGGAGGAGGAGGAGGAAGGACGGCCAAGGGGGAGGCAGCTGGGCAGCGGGAAGCTAGCTGTCCTTTGCACCGGCACTGCGGTCTCCTCGGAAATGCTGCAGCAGCGAAGGACCAGGGCTCCGCTTGCCCCTAGCACACAGCCTCGCTGCAGCCACCTAGCCCCAACACTGAGGACAGATTTCTGTTGATCTCAGCCACCCTACACTCACCATACCGAGGATCTGGCCATGAAGCTATGCAAGGGTGTAAATACCTCCCCTGCTGGAACCTCGTGTTGATTTGTACTTACTACCTACCTTCCCTTCCCTTCCCAACTGTGTGTTTAAAATGACGTTTTTTCTCTTATTGAAATGAAGTGAGAATGAGGTTGTGAATGGTGAGAGATGCAAGACGGGCTACTGAGGCAAGAAGAGGGGAGCGTGGTCATGTTTCAGACTCTGACAGTCACTCAGTGACTTTGCTGTCAAGCTGGGGTATCACATCCTGCCCCAGGACAGGGTTACAACACTGTCCTAATGTTGACAGTCTCTCCTCGGTCTCCAGAGTCATCCATATTTTGTGTCTGATCAGGCTTTAAAATTCATTTTTTGTTTTACACCATACCTCAGAAGCAGCCCCAGTGCTTCCCCAGCAGTCTTTTCACCAAGGGGCATCTGCAATCTGCCCACAGCAATGGAGCACCCCCACAGCACCCCGCGGAGAGGCAGAGCAGGCACCCGGCGGTCCAGGAGCCCTCTGTGCCTTAAGGAGGCTGCCTGGGATAAAGCACCATTACAGGATATCTCCTGCAAGTGACAGCAGCTTAATTACATGCTGGGTGAGGCTAGAATGCTTTATGCCTCTGACAGTGGTTTGGAACGCCGTATTATCGGCCTTCTCCAGATCTAACATGCTGCTGTGTAAAGGGCAGAGAACCTGTGATCGATGCTGCCTTCCCCTCGGTGCACACAGCTCCGTGCTGCTCCTGCTCTCCTTAGGGCACCTGTGGGGAGGACGCAGGCGGGCATCTCCCTCCTCGCCCGCACGAGGTGACCACCGCAGGTGAGCCCCGGCACCTCCCAGGGGAATGGGGGAGGCAGTACAGGGTCTCCTGCTGACTGCTCGTGAGCGTGGGGCTGGGCTTGCGCTCCAAAATTTGCAGGATTGACTCAGGGACTGCATCTGCACTTTGAGCACAAATTCCAGTGCAACTGTTGCGTGTCTGCATCCTTCCTGGGCAGAAATACCCACTGCTCCCTTGTAAACGCTCTAGAAAATCCCATAGGAAGCCTAGCTTATGCATGGGGTTTGAGATGGGTTCTCATGGCAGAGAATTTGCCTGGGAGTCAGGGCTGCGGGGCTGGGTACCCCTCTTTGATGTTCCTCGATTTTCAGATACCAGCCCTAGTGAATAGCTTTGAAATTTTTACCAAGACAAAACTCCCCTTTGCCTTGAAGAGGCCATCCAGCCTTGGGCATGAATTCACAATCGCTTGCAGTAGGAAGAGCTTGTTCTTGTTAGCGTCAGGTTGGTTTGGTTGGGTGGTTTTCAGATTGAGCCAAATGGTTATTAAAATGGATGGTGCTCCTGTGCTGGCAAGCTGTCACTTCACTGCGCACCCGCTTCTCTTGCAAGCATGCTTTCCCAGCCCGCCTCCCAGGATCCTGGGGCAGAAGATAAGCCAGCAGAAATTTTTCTGTCTAGCCAAGTGTTTGTTTTAAGTGTCCCAGCTACTCTGGATTGATTAGCATCTTTCTTCTTCATGCCTTTTCTGCGTTCACGTTACCATCACATCTGAAATGGAATGGTAAAATATTTTTAATGTAAAGACAGTCACATGCGGCGTCAGATTGTTTCACTGTGTGTGCCACTCTTTACTCTCAGTTTGCATGTGATAGCCGGGTTGTCACATTGTTCAAATAATAAGGTAAAACAAGGCAGGACATCATTCAGAGATGGCTTGAAGTACCTTACCTGGGTGACAGAGAGGGACGGCAGTGACAGGGGAGTGCACAGGACGGGGCTGATCTGGCAGCAGCAAGAGGCACAGGTACCGAGAGCATCCTTGGCCCCTGCTGCACAGCTGCCTGGCAGGGCAGAAGCAGGGGATGGGCAAGGAGGACTCAGCCTGGCCTCACGTGCGCTATGCATGTCTTTTTTTTTTTTTTTTCCCCCAAACTGGCACTTGCCCTGTATTGCAGGTACAAGACCAGCCTAAACCAAGCAACAAGACCAGGAGGATTGGCAGCCTCCTTTGATTACGATAGCCCCATGTTTCTGTGGCAGTTATATACTGTACCAGGAAACCCTGCCAGCAGCTGGTCAGGGGGGCGAAGTGGCACAGGAGTCACCAGGCTGCTGACTCCTCTGTCTGCCCTCGCTGCCAGCGGGGTTTTGCTTTAGAAGAGACCGTCTTCTCCTCCTCCCAGCATGGGGGAGCATTTGCCTTAGTGTTAGCAGGCTGGCACCATTAAATAGTTTGGGATGGGAAGTTAGGCTCTCAGTTAAAAGTTCAACTGGTTTATTTGGTAGTCTCTCATAACGACAAGTGGGGGACATGGGATTTTCAAGGTTGTGCAACTCTTTCTTATGCCCTAAACAATTAGTGACCTTGGCTCTCCCTACAGAGCACAATGGCATGGGCATAACTGGCTTCTATTTTCATCTCTTCCCATGACATCCATCTGAATGCTGGTCAGTTTACAAGTCTCAAAAAAAAAAGATTCATCTAAGTGCCATTGCTATAACTTCACCCTGGAAATGATATGAATATTAAGTTTGTTCTGAATTTTGCATCCCCTCCAGACGACAGATCCTGCAGGCAGAAATTACCAGCAGATTGCAGCGGGGCAGTGGGAAGCAGAGCCCGCTCCAGCTGCATCGGCTCTGGAGGTTTTCTGCTTGCATGCCTAATGTCACACTTCTGCAGGGATGGTTTGAATAAGAATGTATCACTTCTTAAAGTCACTTTTCTGATGTTAGCCACATTATAATGGTTTGGTGTAAAGTATATCACGCCTTCCCCTGAAATCATGCTAAATGGAGAGTCTTCCGTGAATTCAGCTAGATGCTGGGTTAGGCTCTCTCTGTCATTTGGGACTCTGCCCAGGCTTATCTACACAGTCTTATCTATATCTTTCTTTTTATCTTTTCTCCCCTTTTAATTTTTGTACCTTACAGGTTTTGGTTGGCTGTCCAAGATCTCAAAAAACGACCTCTACAGGACGTGACCACCAGAGTGGAGGAAATCTGGCAAGAGTTTCTAGCTCCTGGGGCCCAGAGTGCTATCAACCTGGATTCCCACAGCTATGAGAAAACAAGCCAAAATGTCAAAGACCCAGGGAGATACACATATGAAGATGCACAGGTTTGTTTTTGATTTTATGGAACTACTGCTAATAGAACTCTCAGTTTTACCGTGATATTCCGCTATCACATTGTCACTGCTCACTTGTAAGAAAAAGGAGAGACACAGTTGGAAGTGACTTTGAGGATATCTATTCAAGCTGGGCAAATGATATTTTCTTTGAATCTATCAGTTATAACAGGCTAATGCTCCTCTGGGAACAAATGTTTGAAAATTTACAAGTCTGCAAGGCGCAGTGAGCTGGAGCCACGTCTCAAAGAAAGCAAAGATGAAAGAGTGCTATAAAGTTCAGTTGGGCTCTCTGTACTCCTTGTCACCACAGTCTGTCATATTTACAGAATAGCTGATATCATATCAAAATCCTGATTAATACGCTTGTTCTATCATTTATTCATTTATAGCTAATTAGATCTCCCCAGCCAAACCCCAAATGCAGCATCTCACTCCAGCACAACTAGAAATTTGTCTACCAGACAATACCTTAGAATAATGATACGACAGTAAGCAATGCAGTGAGCTTAATCCTTCCCTCCTAAGGGCCCCAGATTTATCAGGGAAATTTTACAGATAAACTGTACACAGAAAATGCCTTTAGGAAAACAGATAATCTGTGAAAAACTGCTACAAGCCAGGATAAAACTGCATACCCTTCTGAAAAAGTGAAAATGTCATTTTATAAAGGCTAAAAAAGGAAAAAGGAAGAAGGGATCATTTGGCAAATATTACCAGGGACACAGTTAAAAGATATTCTCCTTAAAATAATTTTTATCAAAAGCATGTAGTAAAACCAATGACAAATGAAAAGAATCCTTGATCTTATATTTTCTTTAAATTGGCATTCAAAGGCAGTTCTTCAAAATACTCCACTAACAAAATATTTGCATCTCAGGGGAGATGTTGAGTACCATTTATACAAGGTTAGGCAATGAATTTTTCAAACCAGCATCAAATACTATATTTTCCTGAATGCGATCCTGCTCCTTAGGGCCCATGTAGAAGGAATGTACGCAAAGTCTCAAGGCAATCCCCCGTGAATATCAGACAACGTAAATGTTCCTTTTAAAGCTGAGAAACACAGGAGTATAAAGACGTTCTGGCTAAAATGTTTTTTTTTTTTNTGCAGTTGTAGTGAACAAGAACTTCTGCAAATTTACATTACCTGAAAAAAAAATGATGATGGCAAAATGCAGACTAAAGAAGATAGGTGAATAATGGGGGGATTGATTAAATTGATAAGTAGAAGTACTGAGAATAAGATGGATGTTTAGGCAATGAGTGTTTAATCAGAAGAAGACACTGAGGATTTAGGCTTGAGCTGATGAGTTCACAATGTAATTGCCGTTCAAAGGGGAGTTGATGAAATCACACCAGCGCTCTTGCAGTTCAACTGCAATTTTAGCTCGTTGGGTTAATTTTATTTCAGAGGATTTTTATGCTGACTGATGTCCTCAACTCATCTCTTTTGGTTCAAGGAAACAGAAATACGAAGCAAAGATAGACCTTCATGCTCAGCTGTGATCATCTTGGAGACAGAATCCACCACGATAGGATAGGTGGTGAACATGGAAGGTGAAGCCAGGTCACCTTCTTGTGCATCACAGTGGACTCTGGTAGCTCTGCAAAGGCCAAGCAAGCTGTTTCTGACTGCTTGCCCAGATAGCTAAGAAGGCTAACAAAAGCAGAGACAAAACGGACATTGCCAACGTGCCTAGTGCCCCAGCAGGAGCTGACACAACATCGGCTGCTACTGCCTCACCCTGGAGATGTGCTATTCCTGTTTGCACGTCCTCTTCATGGCAGCCCACGTAGGTCCTCCTGAGTCTCTCAGGCACCCTCCTGGTGTCCCCCCTGGGTCAGCCCCACCACCTCAAGGACTCTGTTGTCTCACGAGTCTGCAGCAGGCGGTAGCCCAGCTGCCTTATCTTGGCACGCTGGCACCAGGAGCCCCTGAGAGCTCACACACATCCCACATTCCTTGGGATTCAACCAGACACAACCAGTCAAAACACCCTGCTGTAGGAGGGAAAATATGAGTGTTGTCCTGTCCTGCGTAGCTTTAGCAAAAAGAGGAAAACAACTTAAATGTCCTTGTGAATAAAGGACAAGAAAAAAATTAGTTTACTGAACAGCACATTCTTTGAATGCCTGCAACTCTGAGACACTAAGACTAAGAGGAAAGAAAAGGGTTGGCTTTTCCTGAGAAAGGAAATTGCAGCTCCTGCAGTGGAAAAATAGGACAAAGTGATGTTGCGCCATAGCCCTTATGCTGACCTGGGCGATCCACATAATGCCAGTCATGTATAAAAAGCATTGAGAATGAACATATTGGGAAGGGGAAGGTCCAGCAGAGCACAGTATACTTCAGGCTAGTGACTGCTTTATGGCCGTAAGTTGAAAACAAAGCATCGTCTGTTATCAGGTGTTTAACAGTCTACAAGGATGTGCTGCTCTGCACAGCCTTGGCTCCCAGCCCCAGAGAGCTCTCCCAGACACTGTACAACCATGAAGGCCAACACAGAAGGCAGTAGAGATAAATCTGGTAAGACAACTAGAAGAAAACAGGGAGAAAAGGGGCTCCCGACAAACATGCCTCTCACTTGAAACCTCTTCATCCCAAGGCCACTCAAGCTCTGAAGGCAAATAGTCAAAAAAGTGACACTGAAAATCACAGCAGCACGCATTTTGTCATTTCCCCATCTCAGTGTATGAGATCTGCCGTGTTGTGTGTCCCTCACTGCTGCTGCACTGTGCAGCCCAGCTGCTCTGCTTGCCCAGAGCCACCTTCTCCTGCTGGCCTCGCCAGCCCTGCGCCCCCTCGAGCTGTGCCAGCCCCTGGCCACCCAGCTCCGCACGCATCCCTCATCCTCCAGCAGCACAGCTCCCGCTGCTAGCTCTGCCAGCTACCTTCACCTGCGGCACCTTCTGTCGTTTTGGTGCTGGGCCCCTCCAGAGGAGAGCCTAGTAATTGAGCTGATTATTTTCTGCTCTTAAACAACTGTCCACTGAGTAAAATATTATGATTATCAAACCATTTTCACTTGGGAGTGAAGCAGCTTTTAATACACAGGGCGCCATCGGGAAAGGTCAGTTCAATTAAACAGTGAACTACTTAGCAGGATCGGAGCTCCCGGGGGAGTTATCAGCATCACTGAACAACCCATGTGGGGACCTGCAATATGAGGCAGGCACAGCCAGCTTTGGAAAGTAAATAGGCTCCAGTCCATCCAAATGGCCTCTTTTGGCTGATGAAGCTGCTGACAGTCAAACTAATTCATCTTTAACATGGGAACCCAGAGGTATGAGTATGACGATTACATCTTATCTGTACAACATAGTAGTTTTTTAACAGTATTTCCTCCCCACCTTCAAGCATCTCCTCCCCTCCCCTGAAATGTTTTTCTGCTTTAAGAAAGTCTTTAATCCCTGCTTCAGTCCCATCAGTCCCATAGACCTTGGTATTGTGAGCTAGTATCGCAAGGATGTATCATGTTGCCCGATATGATGTTTGCTTGTCGGGACATTTACTGGTAGGCTTCAGAGTCAGGCATACTAGAATAAGGTAAGCCATGGGGTTGTCTTTGCAATTATTTTTCTGCTTGCTTTGTTTATTTTTCTTCTCTAATAAATGACATAGAGTTTTAGATTGATGTTCCTTTACCTGAACTAATCAGACATTTTTTTCTGTGAAGGTGATTCAGGGAAATTCAGTTCTAATCCAGGCTCAGTTAGGGATTTTGACTGTACTGTGCAGATCCTTGGCTACTTCCAGAGCAGATTTAGACCATAATGCCAAACTCTGAGCTGCTCAGACCAGAAATGTATCTGGCCCAGATTTGGGCCCAGTTTGTGCTCTCAGCATCCCAGGTGCTGGTCCAGTCATTCTGGGCTGTAACAGGTTCATGAGCCCTTGCAGGATTTGTCAGTGGTCAGTCCTCAGGTTTCATTCTGGTCTCATCAAGAAGTTGTGAGTGTTGATGTAAGGTGACAGGACCCTGTTGAATTTAAAAATAAACCCCAAGTGAGAGCAAGGATCTCTTGGAAGTGGAATGTCATTTTCTAAGAAGGGAAAATAAGGAGTGACCTTTCTTTCAATTACTTTGTTTTTTTTTCAAGCATGCACAGGATGTGAAAGCAAGCATATAGAGCAGTGTATGCATGGTGCCTATTCACTGAGCATACAGAACTCCTTTTGTAGATCTTGAGCAAAATCCCAGCATGGAAGGAAAATGTGAAAATAATCATTCATTGTGTGCGTCTGTATCACCTTTCATATAAGAACTTGAGGAAACATTAGTGGTATTTTCTTGAAGTTTCACCTAGTTTCTCCAGTTACCTGCATGTCTGTGAAGGAAGGTGTCTCAGGATGGAGAACTGAGGTAGCACCAAGCAGTTCTGCTTGGCAGTACGGGCAGTCAGAAGGGGATGTGGGGCAGACCCAGGTGTCCTGCTCTAAAGGGTGGCTTGAGTCCACCTGAGCCAGCGCTGCTCAGAGACCTGGTGCTTGCGCTATGGGGAATTGAAAGCGCTGCAGTGGGGTGTGCACAAAGCTGCTCTGTGGTCAGGTGTCCTGAGGGACAGGGCCCGGGAGCCAAGATGTGGGGACGTTCTGGCTGTTCTGTGCCCACCTGTGAGCTAATAGCTTTGCATGGTGCTCATTCATGTATCCCAGGAGGGTGACTTTAACGTGAGTCTTGCACTGGGTTGTGCTACCATGCACTAGTCCTCTGCTCTTGAGAGCAGACCACTTTGTGGCTTAATTTGTCTTTTGCCCTCCTCTGTGCCATCTTAAGACCATGAGCCCCGGGGCTTGGTGCGTGGTTTGGGCTGAGGCCCCAGGAAATATCGTGTCTTGGGTTGCTGCTGGGTGCGTTGGCCGTGCGATTCACAGGAAGCTGCACTTATTGCAAGTGTGCAGAGGACTCCAAGTAACAGCTAATATATAGTCTATTCCCAACCCTCTTCATGTGCATTTAAAAGGCAGAGCCCTTGTGCACGCACATATATAAATATATACAGATGATGCCCAGGCCTCCCAGAGGCTTTCAATAGCCTGAACATGCCTGTGGGCATTAGGGTCTACACAAGGACTTGGCTTTTATTCTTTTCTCCTCTTTTGGCTCTGATTCTGTGAGGCTGGAAGGGAAAATCTTCCCTTGCAGTGCTGTCCAGTTGCCTTCACTGTATACGAGTTACGGGACTGTAGACACAGCCCTCACCAGAAGCCTCACTGTTGCTGTGTATTTGTTACATGTACAAACAAAAATGCAAGTTCCTTCCCTTGTGGATTTCCCAGAACAACCTACAACCAAACTGAATCTAAAACCAAGAGCCCCGTGAGTACACCCATAAGAGCAATTAGATGCCTGGAACAAAAATAGGAAAGTGACCGTGGAGGGTTATGCTGGTGCACCTGATGCTGCGCAAAGCAGGAAATAAAAGACTCAAAGCAGAGGTCAATACAGGAGCAGATATTCAGTGTTACTACTTTACTGAGACTTTTTCCTAAATGTATATACACACCACACATCAGAAAGTGCTTCTTTTATCCTTTGCCTTTCATTTTCATTTATGCTTTAATAGTCATGTTGTATGAAAAAATGTCTTAACATGCAGCCTTTGCCAGACATCTCCTAACTCCAAAAAAAACCTTTAAATGGATGACATGGGAAAGCCTCTAGCTTGCTTAAAAATTGTATTCAGCACTCAGACTCCGGTTCTCTGGGTCCCCTGTGCCAGTACTGTGCACCATGCTTCTGGACTGTGAGAAACAGCCATTTCTTACAGATCAAGAGGATTTCCTGTTCATGTAAAAGTCAGGAAGTAGCCAACACCATTCTGCTTCTCCCAGGCAGTGAGCAAAAGTGCTTGCAAATGCATCCCTCTCCACCCGTGAAGCCACAAATCCAGTTATTGTGGACAGTGGGTGAGCAGTCTTACAGATAACTCAGTTCCACACCTGCCAAACCCATGTGCTGCAGGAACACTGCAGTCTCTAATTTTTCTAAGGCTTGTTATCTCTTAAAGTGTTTGTCCTTCTAATTTAAAAAATATATATGTCCCTGGGGAGATTTATCAGCAATGCACTTCACATCTCCCCTTCTCAGACCACAGCAGGTATGAATGTCAGTCTTGTGCTGTCTGGGTGGAGTTAATTGGCAAACAGATGTAAGATTTTGATATGTATTTGTAGCATAGACTCCGAGACCTTGAGCTCAATCACTTAAAGGCTTGTCCAAGGTAATATAGCAATAGATACCCTACAGTCAAAATGTTTATGAGGCTTGGAAGGCTGGTTTTATATCCAGGATGTATTCTCTATGTCAGGATCCAAGCAGGGCTGATCATACCTACCTCAGCATCTCCACCTTTACTCAGAAGCTGGATGCTGCTTGTTTCTGTAAGGCTGCATCCTGCTCTCACCATCTTCTAGGGGACATAGATTGCCCCGGTTTAATTTCTGTTGTGGTAGGAACTCTACATTTTCCTGCCCAGGGCAGAAGTCAGCTTTTTGGCATGATTTTCCCCAGCAGAATCAGAAAGAGGAAGCTGCAGACAGCTTTGCAAATGCCTTGGCCAGAAAGTTGAGTAATTTCATCTCATGGCTCATCTCATCTCATGTACCGCAGCATGTATAGGAGTGCAAAAAGCCATCTTCTTTGCTGTATTTCCTAGATACTGTATTGTTTGGAAAAGAGATGCCAATCTTCCAAATGTTACGTGAGGTTGTTCCCTCCTCCCAGGCAAAACCTGTTCACTTGGGCTTTTTGCCAGTAGCCAGGATTTGGCCCACATTGAGAGAATCAGCCTCTTAGCCACGATCATTGTTCTCAAAACCTAAAGCTGCTCATATGGCGTTAGACTCCCGACAGCCCACTCTGGTCTCCCAGGATAGCCCTTGCTATATTTAGGACTAAATCTTCCTGCAGTACCAAGCTGACCCCTAAACTGCGCAGCGTTCAGCAAGGCTTTGCCTCTGTAGTCTTCTGCAGTGCGTCTGCCGCCAACCCCCCGGCAGCTCTGCAGTCCCATTTGTACCTCTGAAGGTATGAAGGAAACCAGTTGTCTCATCCATTTACAGAGGAGCTGGAGCTAAATTGATGTGTAACTTTTATCAATGCACTTTCACACGAGAGATTTACATTAGGTTTCCAACTATGTGTCTACAGGGCTAAACAAAGGATTTCTGTGTATTACTCAAAATGAGCTCTCATTGCTTACAGTGATTTCTCCTGCTAAAGCTCTTTCCTTACGTTACTGTGCCTTCAGCCTGGTGTAATTTCATTTGTGGTCTGAAAAGAGGTTTTATGTTTTTTAGTTTAGCAGGGAGGTTAGTCTATATTATGGTATAATTACTCATCTTTTTTTCTGTAGTAGTAAAAACAACTTGGTTGAGTGTGAAGAAAATGCACCAGCTAAAACTGTGGGTGTAAATTATTTTGTCACTTAAATAACTCGAGAGTGGACAAAAAGATATTGCTCAAATTTTCCAGAGCAATTCACGCTCAGGCCAAGACCCTTATGTGTCATTTACCAACCTGAAACATTTCTTTTCTAAGCTATAAATCAGGCGAGTCCAGCACTCCAGCAGCAGCAAGAGCACTTGTTCACCACTAGCCGTGCTAGGTGGCAGTACTGCTAGGTAGCACTAGTTAACATGGGCAGACAGCTCAAAAAAGCAGTACAACATCGCTGGGAAGAGCAAAATCCTAAGTGCGGGGACCATGATAAGCAGGTGCAGAGGTGCTTTTAGTGGGGAGTTGGAGACATGAAGGGGAATTGGTGTAAAAAAAATATGTTTCCCCATCTCCTCCCCCCCGGTGTTTTCCCACTGGGTTCAGTGAGGGTAAGAGTGAAGGTCTTTTCTTCTGCTGTGCGCTGCATGCCTTATCTCAGCTGTGTCTGCTACCAGCTGCTTTGAGTTCCAGTGCCAATGTGGTGGTTTTTTCCACTTTCTCTGAAGGACATTTTGGCACCATCAGTTAGACTGAATGGCAGTTGATCATAATTGCTTCTAAAAGCTGTTTAGTAATGGTACAGGTAACTGCTCAAGGGCAAGAGGTTTCCTTTCTTTTCTTTGGCGTAGGCTTTTTGGAAGATCCTGGTGGTGCTGTGCTATGGTGTCCCAAGGATGGGCTGGGAAAAGTACAACAGAGTAAATAGGATACGTCTCGCCCAGCCCCTGGCTGTCAGGTTTTGCCACCTGCAGCACACGTGTGCTGGTGCTGGGGCGCAGGATTTAACCTGCCACAGATGTGTCTGCATAGGGCAGAGGTGCCAGCAGAAAGGCATTAGGCTGCTGCCAAGCCTAATTCAAGGTGCAGCAGTCACACATTGCGTGCTCAGAACAGCATCTCCCCGCTTTCTCCTTCCTGTGTCCTCTTTGTGCAGTGGAGACATCCCTTTGGAAAACAAACCCCAGGCAGGTCCTCAGCTGGCATACGTTGTCACCCTTCCAGCGAAGGCCACAAGGCATTCACTGAGGCTCTGCTCTCTCATGCATGAATCTGCAGAAAATTCTCCCCCAGTGCCCAGCACACAGGTGGAACATTCATTATGGTTTGCTGTTGTTTATTTAGTTGTTTAGTCTACTGCTTTACGTTGCTTTGGGGCTTTCCTTTGAATGGATTTGTCTGACATGCTGCAAATCTGCCTTGTAGCTGGCTTGAGGGCCAGCTGCTGTGTTTGCCTGCTTGCAGTACAGAGAGGTCTCCAAAAAAACCCTTACTTGTTTAATGCTAGGTCTTGGTGGCAGGGTGAAGGGATGTGCCAAACCAATCCAAAAGATGTGAGTGGGATAGCTACAGCGAGGCAGTTCCTGACCAGTTTATGAAGGGCAAAGTGGAGCCTTGGGGCTCGAGTGAATCTCAACAGCTATTTAGCTGCAGTGTAAATCCCCTAGAATGGGCTAAAAATGTGCTAAATGGGAAGCCTGGGCTAGAAACAAGCAAAGAATCAGCCATTTCCCCCTCCTCCCCCTCATCATCTTAAGCTTACAGCTGTGTTCAGGCACAAATAGGGAAAACTTTCTATCTAGGTCTACCAGGTGCTTTGTGCAACTTGGTTTGTGTTGATATTTTGTTGTTCAGGTTTTTCCCACGTATTTCTTGGATGTTCCCAAGATCCTGCCTGGCTGGCTTGGCTGCCACCCCGTCCTTCTCAGGGTCACTGCGCTTTGACTGTGGAGGGGGAGAGAGCCCTGGGATCACGTTGCAGCACAGTGATTTGAAGCAGGTGCAGCTTTGAGATGGTTTCTGCTATCTCATTCACCTCCCACATTCCCGTCTGGATTGCAAACTTTCTTCTTTTTCTTTTTTTTTCCTCATTCCCCTTTTGTCAAGATTTACAGAGTTTGTCCTTCATCTCCTTCCAAATATAGGGCTTGTGAATGGAAACAATCTGAGAGATGCTGGAGCTTATTGGGGTTTATTTCCCTGCACTTCAGCTGGAGCTGGGGTGGGATTTCTTCTTGGTTCCACTTAAAAGAGTAGAAAAGAAATTTTCTGTGATTTACCTGTCTGGTTCCTTTGTCTTCTAATTCACAGAAGTGACAACCTTTTCCCCTCTAAAATTTGCTGTTTGTCCTCCTGTATATTGTGCAGTGGTGATGGCAAGTGGGACAGTTGTGTTCTCCAAAGTGTAGCTCCCATTAAACAAGCCTAAGGACAGAGAGCAGGCTTGGTGCAGCTGCACAGCCCTCAGGCCCTGTGCCTGCTTCTTCCCACCACAGAGGAGATGCGATTCAGGTGCACGAAACACCAGATGGCTCTGCCTTTCTCTGCAGAGGAGATGCACGCAGATCCCATCACCCCTGGCACTTGGTGCTCCCCAGCTCCTGAGCCAACTTCTGAGGATGGGCAGCAGCAAAGCTGCTCTGCTTGTGAGAGTCCTGTGAGGGAATTGGTGGCTTCCTGGAGAAGCAATCCGTCGTAATTACTGAAGCAGGTTATTGCGTTCACCCTCCACATTACACAGAGGTTTCCAAATGCATCCATCCTTGCAGGACAGCATCAATACAGCCAGTGCTCCTCACCAGCATGCTGTGTGTGGGGCTAAGTGACTGGTCAGCTCAAAAAGCCATCTCTCACACATCAAATCAGCCATTGGCTGCACTCGCAGCTGCCACTGCAGTGGCCTGGGACAGTGGCATGGTGCTCAGAGATAGCTGGCACAGCTGCAGGGGAGAGCAATGGGATGCATGGGCCTGTTGACTCTGGACAAATCTTGAAAGACAGATTTTTTTCCACCCTCTGTTGCGTTTTAAAGTCAGGGTGCTACCTTGTTTAATGGTTTAATAGATCACTTGGGCAATTTTCATTAGAAGATTTTATTTTTTATGTTTTGTTTTGTTTTGTTTTGTTTTTTAATTTTGGTGTGACTCCCTAAAGGAGTGCTGTCTTAAGGCTAGAGCAGGGAGCTGGGACTCTGAGCCCTGCCTGGGAAGTGGTACCCAGCAATGGCTGGGAGATGCTATGCTTCCTAGGTGAAATGCTTCTCCTTCTGTTGTGCACATGTGGCATAGCAGTTTCCCATGGCACTTGCAAAGAAATGTCACAGTAATAATTCTGGCCAGACTGCTTGCAGTGCAACAGACTGTGATGTCCAGAGCTGCAGCTGTGTTGTTAAAAATTACACAAATAGTCAATTTGCTTTGTGTATTCAGGGAGTCGATAATAATGAGCTCATTCCCCTACAATAAGCAAGTTTATAAAATGCAGAGTTCTCCCAGCATAAGGATGGGAAGGCTGAAATTTCTTGCCAGCAGCCTCAGGTATGTCATGGAGTGTGCATGAGTATCAAGTACACCACTGGAGATGCTGGCTGCCGTCTTTGGTGAAGTTATGCTCCCTCTCCACCATGTGATAAAGAGGAGGAATGAAAGCAGCTGCTCAGTAAACTGGGAAGTGAGAGACCAGTGGGTTGCAATGATCGTAAGTGAGTTAAAAATCTGTGGTGCATGGGGACATGCTAATTCGCACAAGTTGCACAGGGCAGCTGAATCCGTGCACACACGTCTGCTAACATGCCTGTTGCTCAGGCTGCCTCAAAAGATTATGCTCAGTTGCTGGACCTCTGGTAGCTTTCAGTGCATCTGAGAAATGAGGAGCTGCTAAATGCTGGCTGTAAATTCTTCCTAGGAAGTTGTGGATTCCAGAAGGTATAACAGAAAACAGCTTGGTGACAAAGAATAGAGTAGGCTAAAGATCAAAACAAATGTCCTAGCCAGTAGCGTTTCCCTGTCCTGCCACTGGGTTTGTTGTGTAACAGCTGAACGCGTGCTGCAGCCACGGTTTTAGCAAGAACCTTCATGGTGCAGTCTCAGCGGGGAGTTTGGCTGCAGCAATGTAAGCTGTCCTGTGCTGTTGCAAATTGGAAAGCAGTCTTTGCTGACCTGAGCAAGTGGCTCAGGTTTCCACTAGGTGCTTCAGAAATGCAGTGCTATAAAATAAATGATCAGTGCATCATTTGTGCCTCCACTCCAGAGCTTCTTCAGAGCAAGCCCTTTGAATTCTTGCAGTTAAGCAGGAAAGTTTGCATCTGAAACAATACATGTCCCTCCCTTCCCCCGTGCCCGGCCTTCTTTCTTCATTAGTATTCAAAGCCGAAGAATAGTTATTCCCCGTTTGATTACATCATTGGTGAACAGCTGAAAGGTAACAGTGCTTCTCAAGCGATTCCAAGATGTGAAAAGCAGAGAAAACCCTTTATACTGGTTACCTAGGGATGTGGTATGCAGTAGTCCTCTTCTTCATGGAGTGGCCTCAGCTAAGAAGTCAGTTTGTGGTTTATTTCACCTCAGGATCAAAGTAATTTTTCCCCCTTCCAACAGTCAGATATTCAGTTTATACTGTTTTAAGGTCAAATACATGAAGTCATCTTGACATGAGCAAGAATGATGGTTCTTGCTGGCATGCCAGTGGGTTGTATGGCCAGCAGTCTCTGCTCCGCTGTGTTTCTCTTACATGCAAGCAGCTAATGCAATCTGCCTGTACGAAAATTGAATGTTATTTTCCAAAAATATTATATCTGCCTTTCAGAGCAGACCCAGTTGTCTGACCACAGGTAAAGAAACCATTTGGAGTCCTCCCCACCTCAGCACCCCATCCCACCAGCACCATGCACGTACGGGGTGCAGTGAGGGAGGATCACCAGGAGGAGGAAGGCTCTGGAGACCCCTCCAGCCTCTTACTGGGGCTGCAAGGTGGCTGCCCCAGTTACTCATCAGCTGCCCCTGGAGGAGGAAGGAAAAAGCCTTTTAGGTATACAGTTAGGTGGTGGGTTTTTTTTTTTCCAATTAAGTATGAAGAACTCATTAGGAGAATATGGAATCTTCTTCAGAGACCTTAAGAGGTAACAGTACAGCTGAACTGTTTGCAATGTGGTTGGGTTTAAATTAACTGAATGCTGAGTTTCTACTAGTTGAAGTGTTTGAGGGAGAGCTGATGCTGAAAATCCTTGTTCACACCACAGAAATACAAACCTGTTGATGATCATATCCATGACATGCATTATTTTCCCTGTCCTTGTCTCAGCCCGTGCTTGGCTCATTCTGTCCTGAATAAATACGAGTGTCCCACAGCTGGATGTGAAGTCTCATGGCAGTTCTGTAGGTGATAAGTATGGAGCTGTACCCTCACTTCTGCTTGTTTTCTGCAGTGAGAAGGGGTCATGTTTGCTAAATGGCTTTATACAAGCATTTCTATTGCAAAATCTTGTGTTATCTTAGTGCTATCTTAGTGCCACACAAATGAGGGTTTGACAGTTCTGAAAGCAAATGTGGAAATTAACCAGTAAAAACTGTTCCACACCAGGTTGTAGCTCAAAGGATACATTTTATTCTGCATCTGAGTAACACCAGTGGCCATTATGCCCGTTTTAGGACTATACACTGAATAGTGTAAGAAAGCTGAATTAAGCAGTTCTGTGTACAGACAGGTCATCACTAATTGCCCGTGATGGTGAAGATAAGGGAATTCTGCTTGGCTTATTAACAACGTGAAATAAGCTATGTGACTGGAGTCTGTTTTGCCGCTTCCAAAGTTCCGTGTACAATGGCTGTAGGGCAGGAGAGAATATTTCTTATTGTATAAATCAGTATAGGTAAAACAACTCATTAACTTTATAAAGTGCTTCCATGGGCAAAGTCTAAGAGAAACGTCCAAGGTGCCTGTTTTTCTTCTGAGTTCCTTTAGTGTGCTCTCAGTCCTTATTCAGTCAAAGTATTCTGATTTGATTTTCTTGTCATTTGTGCTAATATCTATTTACAAATCGAGGGATGATTAGGAGAAGAGCTGACTCTAATAAGGAACTTCCAGCAAGTAAAACTAAGCAAGGCAATTGGAAAAGAGTAGACATGAAGTTCTGCTGCAGTGAAACACCCCTTCATAAGACTGAAGATGCACACAGTAGGTGCTGTACTCTCAGAGCAAACTGGTGACAGCAGTTTGACTTATTAGGAGAAAAAAGACCCTATGGGAGGGACTCATCTGACGTAACTTTATACATATGATGTAGACCTTCATGTCTGAGCTAGGCCAATAAACTCCATGTATAGTCAGCTAGAGATGGGGGCTTTTTCAGGACATGAACAGTTTGGCTTATTTTAAGTGTCTGTCTTAAGTGGAGATGAAATGTGTCCAAGTATCAGTTCCCCTCCATGAACTATATGGGGAGTGCTGGGTGATAGTGCAAGTATCTATGAGTGGTAAAATGAAACCTAATCTATGGGACAAATTCTGACATTTATTTTGTCCTTCTTGAGACATCCCAGTAGTTTCAGCCTGGGTAGACACCTGCTTATAATCTGGGGACTTCTGAGAGTTGCAGTCTTTACAGAATAACATTGATTACTGAATAATGTGTGCCAGCCTTTGGGGTGAGGGCCATCTTTTTGCTTTGTGTTTATGCAGCCCCAAGCACAGCAGGGTCCTGCCCCAGGATGGCCCTCCTGTATACCACCACAACACACATAATCAATAATAGCAGACTTAATTAGAACTTTGATCAGTCTCTCTTCCTTCTAATTCATTGTGTTTTAAATCCCTGTGATGTCTAAATGAGGTTTGATAACAATTCTCTGTCTCTCATTTCCTCCCGTCCCACAGGAGCACATTTACAAGCTGATGAAGAGTGACAGCTATGCACGCTTCCTCCGTTCAAATGCTTACCAGGACTTATTGCTGGCAAAGAAGAAGGTATCTGTTGGAAAGGACATGCTTGCATCTCTTTGCACGTCTTGATTCTCGCCTGCTGCTTGCTGCTAGTGTGAAAATGAAAATATTGGTTCTTTTTTTAAATTTTATTTATGAAAGGAATGAGAACTTTTGTTTTCTTCATGAGGGGCACAGGGTATGGCATCCATATGCACAGCCTCAACATATATTTTTGGGAAAATATGATGACCCAAGATTAAAAAAAAAAAAATCAGAAATGTATTTGTCTTGCAAAGCTGTCTCCCAGACGCGGTGCAGGCAATTAAAACTGCATTGCCTCTTCCTCATGACAAAGATGGTGTCTGGTATAAGAAGCAGAACCCATCAATCTATTAATTGCAAATTTCACCCATTCTGATTTTCACCTCCCTATCCTCACCGTGTGATCTTCCCTTTGGATGCCTTACCTCTAGACTGCCCTGTAGTGATTTCCATTCTCCTTTTCTCCCTTTCCCTTGCTCTTGGCACCCAAGAGATGTTTCCTTTTCCTTGGAGACAAGATGTAATTGCAACCCATGCAGTAATCAAGGATTTCAGCCACATTTGTCACGGCAGAACTGAGTTTGAGCTCTTTAGCCTTTCTGGCACCTGCATGTGCTCTGCCAGCACTGTGTTTCTGCCAGGATCCCCAGTTCAGGGTAACTAAGGAGTGGTTACCCAGAATTGTGGCAGCTCCTACCCAAGTGTCCATCCTTTCTGAGGGGCTGGGAGGTAAGCTGCTGCTCTCTGCATTGGTGTCTGAGTTCAAATGCTTCCTGCACCTCCTGACTTCCATAAGAATGTGTGTCCGTGTGTGTGCATGTGCATGCATGTACACATGTATATGTCTCTCTTAAGTTTGACTTCCAGGACCACTCATAAGCTGGCACCTGCAGCCTGAGTGTGGGGTTTCCCATCACCATCTTCCCTGCTGTTTTTCTGCTGCATTCTGTGTGTGCTGCCAAATTACATTGCATTGGCACAATACAATCAAATCCCAATGGTATTTTTGTCCTGATTGTCACTGTGTGTCCTAAAACCATGGGTATTGTGACAAAAGGAGACAAACCCCTCTGTCCGCTACACCTGGGGCTGCAGGCAGGTGGATTAGGGAAGGTAATGGAGGGCGGCAGTCAGCCCTATGTTTCAAAACATCAGATTTGAGACGGCATAGACCAGCGCTGCTAACATTTGAAAAGGTTAGACCTGGCTTAGAGTTCAGAGGCTGTGAGGAAAGAAGGAAGTGCAAGGCAAAGTCTTCTGATGGTATAAAGCATAAAAACCTTTGCCATCCTCTGTGCCTATCAGCTTACAGCATGCCATCCCCATCCTCCCCCCAAGTCTCTGTTGAACATGTGAGGGTTCATGTGCTTCAAAGCAGGAGAGTTTTCTCCTCCCAGCTGAGCCCATTCAAACCAGAGGCTTTTTTCTGCAGTCCTTGTTTGCTGTCAGATCAAACCCTGGATGTGTCAGCATGACATCCTCATCCCCTTGCAAACTGCCGGAGGAGCAGGGCTTGGTGTCATGTTAACACAACCATGAAAGTAGGAATCAAGTTTCTTTTAGAAAGAGCTGTGTGTGCACAAGTAAACATAGCGAGGTGCAAAAAAGTCAGTAGTAGATCAGTGTGGATGCGTTGTTCACCAACTTCACACAATGCAGGAGGGGAATTGATGTTACTCCAGAATCTGTCAAGCTCTTTGCAATCATGTCGCATTGTGTTGAGCAAGTGAACATTTCTGAAGCAGCACAGGTACAGAGATGCTAACAGAAAGAACATGAAGTTTCTGTACGCTGAACTACACGGTAAGATCTTTAGTGCCTTTGGTGCAGGTTTGAGAGGCAACCCTTTAAGTTCCTCTAAATATGAAGGAAAAAGGAAACACAGCGGACTATCAGAGCCTGTATGGGTGGAGGATTTGGTTTACAGCCTGCACACAAAGTCCTGGATTCACTGATGCGAGTAGAAATTCACTGCAGTTGTTTAAGACTTGGTGAGTACGTCCTTCTGGAGCATGAGTATGTCTAGCCCCCCAGATATTATCCTAATGCTGCCTGTATGCAATACCAATGTGATATAGCCTTACTTTTATTATTAAAAATAAGTTTATTGGAAGAACAGCATTGTGGACTTGGGCTAAAAGAGTTGCTTTCACAAAGCAAATGAACGTCTCTGTAGCTTCATATTCATGCATGCATATTTCATAGGTATGTTTATGTCAGTTGGCATCTTTCATCCTCCAGAGCTGGATTGTGGCAAGCTGAGAGGGCAGGACAAGGGAAAAGGCTGGCAGTGTGGCTAAAGCACAGGACCGGGAGCCACAAAATCCATGCACATCCCCTGGTTCCCCCACTTATTTTCTTGTGTGGTCTTGGGGAAAAGAAAGTTCAGCTTTGCTCTGCCTCGTATTCTCTTCTTTGTCCAATGGGAAGAATAAGAGTGACCTGCTCAGTGGAGACATTGCAAGGCACTAATGAATTAGTGCCTCAAACGATGCTTGACATTGTGGAGGTTTGGAGTTTGGAAGGCACTATAAGTTCCACATCGTACAATAACTGCACATGTGGGAGCTTCCACTCCCTGCTCTGGGAGTGCAGTAATGAAGGGAAGAGAAAGAGGAAAAATTGTGGGTCAGGACTGAGATACAATGACAGAATTATGAGAAGGACCAGGGAGGATAAAAGGAACACATTGTTGACACCACTGATGCAAGACAGTGGAGGACATAGGCTGCATACAGACCCAGCATATATACTTTGTTATTCCATTTTTTTTTTCCCCTCCGTTCTTCACAGTGTCATTATTACAAACGACCACAATGCTATTGGCCTCAGTCCTGCAGATTCATGGTGTTCAGCAGGGAGCATGAGGTTGGCCTCCAGCATGGGTGTGATTGGAAGCAGCGTGCTGGAGAGGAGAAAAGCTGGGTGTAACTCCCTGCCTCACACAGAAGCCTTCCTCCCCTGCCAGGAGGGAGCTGAGGAGGGACAAGAGAGGAAGGGCTGGGAGCCTGGCCTGACCTGCGCTCACTGCCTCCATGCCAGCCTCCCCCTGCAGCGAGGCAGAAGGCACGGGGCTGCTGGAAGCAGCCAGCTCCGTGGCCAAGGGCTGGATGGCGCTGAGATCCCCGACCAACTCAACGCCTTTTATTTGTGCATCCACGCATCATGCCCCACTTGTGCTGGCAGAGCCAAGCATCAACCTGATCCTGTTTCTACTGATAGCGTGTAACCGCAGACTGCTTTGCAGCAGGTGATAACCTCCTCACCACCCCTAGCCTCCTCAGCGCTAGCCAAAGTGGTGGCTGAACATCCTTAGATGGCAGTGAGCCTCGTGCAGGAGCATGTGCCGTGACGAACTTCCTCGTTCAGGCCAAGGAGTTGGGGCTGGGCAATTTGTCTGCAGAGCAGTGATTTATTCCCTGGGAAAAGAGCAGTGTAGATCCGTCAGTGCACCTTAGAAGGGGCAGGGGTGAAGGACCAGCCAGACGTGCTCTGCTAGGTGTTTTTGAGGAGAAGGGAGACAAGGCACTGAGGGACATGGTTTAGTTTTGCGACTCAGTGGATCAGGCTGATGGTTGGACTTCATGATCTCGAAGGTCTTTTCCAACCTGGATGATTCTTGAAAGGAGCAGAAAAGACCTTGAGGTGCTTTCCATTACTGTGCATGAAAGCAAGGTGAAGTAATGATGCTGGTGGGCATCTCCACGTTAGCTGCCACCTGACTGCCAGCTTGAGTGGTAGCTGAGCTGTCACAGCTCCAGCGTTCCTGTCAGCCTGGCACGAGGTGGCTTCCTGCAGGCAGGAGAGCATTCTGGAGGGGCTACAAAGCCACGGGAGTGAGCCCCATCACACCGGGGGAAGCACAGGTTGGTATTTGCTTGGTTTGGTGTATTACTTTCCTCATCAGCTGCCTCAGAGAAGGGCGAGCTCCCTGTGGTCCTGTGTTCATGAACACAAAGCAGATGCAAGCTGCTGTTCCAGCCATTTGGTAGCGTTATCCATGCCCTTTGCTTTCTCACGTTGGACAGGTGTAAATGACTGCCTGAGAAGCTGGGGACCTGCTTCTGGCCTTTTCCTGAGCCGGTGTCAGGGAAGCGATTATCCTTCATTTTTGTGCAGCACCACGCCTCTGCAACACATGGTTTTCTCCTTCAATAGCCAACAAAATGAATCCTGTGAGGGAGGGAGGGATTTTGCAGACGTGCAGTTCAGAAGACCAAGTTCTTGGATGCATTTTCTTACCCTTTTTCAAATCCCTGGCAAAAAAATGCCAGCAAGGCAATGGCTAGGAGCTTCATGCAGTGGGGGACAGGCTGCATTTTCAGCACACACTTTTTGAAGCATTGTTTTTATCCAGACCCTCTGTCCCAAGTGCTCTGTATTGTCCATTCAGCTTCCTAATGCAGATTCTGACCCTTCCTCAATCTCATCAGAGCACACGTGACCAGTTTGATTCAGTGGCAGGGCTTAGGCTTGAGTGTTATAAAGATGCTGAGCAATTTTCTCCTAATTACTTTAATAATCAGTGTCAGCTGGTTTTCATAAGATTTTCTACTTAAGCTGCCCTGTGCCAGCAGAATCTACACAAAGGAACTTAAAATTGGGATGGTTGGATAAATAATTAATTGTGGAAAAAGGAAAACTCAGAGGAGATGGTCAATAATTAGTGAATGGCTAATTGGCAGGATCTGTTTTTCTGCACCTTCCTGGGCTGCAATGTTTTCATCTACAGCGGGGGTGGTGGTTTCGTATTTTACCTAAATACTCATGTCCTTTGTCATCAGCTGGTAGAGCTTGTTGGTGTGTTTACTGGCAAGGATGGCCCCTTTCCTTTCTGCGCCCACGAGGACTGCCTGATCTGGGCTTGTGCGTGTGTTTCTCTGCCTGGGCACTTTGCAATCGCAATGTGTGTGCTTGTGCAAAAGCTGCCATTGCGCTGCAGCTCTGGGATCCGCAGTCTCGTCAGACACTTCCTGCACTGGACCCGAGATGTGTTTACAGGGCTGAAAAACATCTGACTCGGTCTCTTTTCCCTTTTTTTTCCTTCCTTCCTTTTTTTTTTTTCTTTTTTTTCCTTTGTTATTTTTATATTACCTTCCCTGTGCTGGAGGGATGCAGGCAGGTAAAGCTGGGAGGGGTGCACCAGCACCCACACCCACTGCCAAGAAATCTGCTCATGCTGGCTCATTGCTCTGTAGCCAGCCGGCCTCATCTGCTTTTTATTTTATTAGAAAATGTCACGCTTTGACTCAGAGCTGGATGCTATGGGGATGAGTTTTCCACGCGTTCAGCTGGTCCCAGCCTGCTGTCCCCATGCCAAAGGTGCAGGGTTGCTGCAGCCTGTGCTTGCAAGGCACTTCTGTGGGACACCTCAGCGCTTTGGGGCAATCCGTGCCTGCATCCCCACGCGTGTCCTCAGTTGTGGTAGGAAAACAGCCTCAGGTGTGGCCACCTGTGCTAGACAAGCTCTTGGCACCCAGCAAGGTGCTTGTCATCCTTGAAGACCACCGTCCAGCGTTCCTGCTGGGCAGCAAGCTGCATCACCTTGCTTGCAGCAAAAGCAAAGGCACTAGATTTCAGCAGCAGGTGCAGGGATGCAGACTGGCTTCATCAGCTTACTCTCCTTTGCCCCCAGTGCACTCCAAAGCTCCACTTTAAAATGCCGTTGGGCCAGATGCCAAGTTTTACAAGTGCCTTGCTCTGCCCGGGAGCCTAGCAGAGTACCATCTTCTGTCTAGGTGTTTCTTTTCCTGGGTGAAATTGTGCCTTTGCCCTGGTGGCAGTCAGGGTATGTTACTGCCTTCCCACCAGCCACGGAGCCTGCTTTGTCCCCTGACACATGCCTTGGCTCTGTCCTCAGCACTGGCTGAAATGACGTCTGCCACATGGGGCGAGAGCTGAAGTCGGGTCCCCGTGACCCTGGGGCCACAACATGGAGCAGCCTGGAGGTGCTGCATCCTCAGGAAAAGCTGAGCTTGATCACAGTAAGAGCACTGCTAAAAGTGGTTGCTCCTGGTTTTTCCTCTAGCTCCCTGGCAGAGGTTTCTACATGGGGCTCTTCCCAGGGGGCCTCATTGTCCTCTTCTGCTGTCATGGGGTCAAGTTCTTCTGACTGCTGGCAGTGCGTGTGACCCAACAGAACAGCACGCCCCGTGCCTGTGGTGGGGGCCTGGCGTTAGCTGTGCCCCTGCCTTTCTCCAAATTAGCCGTTCCCCTTGTGGCTCCTTTCCCACCCATCCCTTGCCTAGGTACTCAGAGGCAAGGTGCAATGAGTTGCCCTTCTCCTTTGGACCTACAGCTGCCGTTTTAATATGTCGACTTCGTTATAAGCCCTCATCTGACGTGTTTTAAATAGGTTTCTGGAAGTGGTGTTACAGGCCACGTGTGAACTTTAGTATTGAGTAAGCTCAGATTACTTCTGTCCCTACAGAAATGTCCTAAATGTTAAATGTTTCACTATGCTTTAAGCAATGTAATCAAGTTACTCAGCAGCTCTAAAAAATCGGTCTTTATAGAGCCTCTAGTTTTCACTTTCAATAGCACTTTTGGGACACCAGAGCTGATGTTGTGGCTTTCTCAAATTATAAGTAGGGAGGTTGCTTGACTGCTTCTTCTGGTCTTAACGTGGCCTTATGTTCTGTTCTTGTCTCTGGTGACGCACCAGGCCCATCTCTGCCTGGGATACTTCAGACCCATCTTGTGTACACCAGAGAGACGCTGTTAATAGCAACTGTAATGAAGAACCAAAAGGCATTGCCTAGGCTCACTGGCACAAGTTTTCATCCAATTTATCTGACAAGTTTCTGGCTTCTCTACCTGTTTGTGCACGGGTGCTTTCTCCTGGGGGTTGTTGCTGCCGCTGAAGCCATGGCAGATGATATGGTGGGTGGGCACCTCTGATGAGGAGCTCCAGTGCAATGCTCATTTCCAGTGCAGTGTCATGCACCGTCATTTCTGTGGCTTTCCCTTAAAAGTAGTTCCTTATCCCCTTCACTGCAGTTTTACTTCCATCTTATCATCTCCATTTCATTGACTCACCATATTCAAATAATTTTCTTTCCTGGAAATCGCCAACGCTCACATTTCTCTCACTGCAATGAGCTTTGCTTCATGTTATAGAGTTTCTTCTATTCTCCATAACATTTTTTTCTATTAGATATGCCAACAAACATGCCAATAAATTATTTAGTTCTTCCTTGTTAGTGACAATTAGGTCTCCCTTGTGCCAAATGAATGAAGCGCAGCAGTGAGCAGCCTTCTCAGGGATACGTTAATAAAGCCGTGATACATACGCTTGTCTTCTCGTAGTGAAGTTGAATATTTTCTTGCATATCAATAGTCCTGTACTCTAGATACAAAAATATCAGTGCCCCAAATCTGTGCCTGTGTTTCCATGGCCTTGCACAGACATACATATGCTGCCTTATGTTTTGATGTAGCCAAACATATTGGAAATCTGCTTCTATCCTCTGGATAAATAGAGGAGTGTATAGGTTCCCTGGCAATGAGTTCAGTAGGGTTTTCCTTCCAGCACTGTATTCACTCACACATTGCTTTTTAATGTTGTAAAAGTTACTGTGTGTTTTTTCATCTCTCTAAGCAAGTAGATAGGAGCCTCCAATCAGCTGTTTGGCAGATGTTAACCAGAATCAGAGGTCCCAGCTCAAACAGCTACAGAAGGAAAATTCAATGAACAAGAAATCAATACCAATAGCTGTAAGACACAGCAATGCACAGGCGCTATTTGAAGCGTTCAAAAAGCTCGCAGGAGGAAAGGTGACATTCTCCAAGAGTAGAAGTAGTGATGTCTCTCATTCTGTAATGGGTTTTGGTTTCTTATGTTTGCTGTTGCAAACATTGATTACTGCTTTTTACATTTTTTTTACAACTTTTTCCCCTTGCTGCTTTCTTATATTTTGCTGCTGTTTTGAAAAACTGCATTTAAGCTGAAGGGTTTTTTTTTCTGTATTTTTTTCTCCCCACTTTTTTCCCCGTTAAGCCAGAGAATGAGCAAGGTCGTAGAACTTCTCTAGAAAAGTTCACTCGCAGCGTGGTAAGTTCCTTTTCTTTTCCCTCCTCTCTTTCTTCAGAACTTCATTTTTCATTGGGGGGAATGCGAATGCTTAACTTATTTCATCTTTCATTTTTGCAGATAGCATCTTTGCAGCTTCTCTTTTAATACTGTAGCTCATCTAAATAGCAGCTCTGAAAAGCAGGGGGGGAGCAGAATTCCATCATGATGCTCATTCTGGCTAATCATCATTGCAAAAGCAATTTGATTTTTGTCCAGAATTAAATGGAAGGACGTCTTTTTGCTGTGTTACCACTCCAGTATCTGTTGTGGCTTTTCCTTGTGCAGTGAAGTAGAAGAGCATGGTTCTAGTAGCGCCATTCCAACAGTATCCATACTGACCTCCGTGCATGGTTCATGCTGCCTGTGTCTGTGCTCATACATAGCCACCCACAGCACTGCGGCGGCTCCCTCCGTTGCCCACTCTGCCAGCGCTCGCGTAAATAGTGATGGGCGATACCCTTTGACTACCATGGTACTGACACCCAAAAATGAGCGCAGGAACAGTGAAAAACGCGATGCTGTTAAACCTCTTAGATAAGGGGACAGTGGGACCTCAAGGGCAGCAGACAGATGTCCTCTCCTCACGTCCTTCACCAGTCTCCGACCTCCAGCCACTTGGGCAGCGAGGGAGCTGGTCCTGCTGTAGATGGGTGCTACGGCACGGGGCACGTTGGGCACCGCCAGGGCTCTTTGCTCTAGCCCCCAGAGCAGGACCCCGGGGATGGACAAGACCCACTCCTCCCGCTTGCTTTCAGGGAGCTGTCTCAGGGAGCAGATGATTTTCTAGAGAAAGGGGGCAATGTTTGGTGCCTACTGCTGCTCCCAGTGTTGTGGATATATCATGGGGTGCGCCCGTCCTCCCTGGGGTGCCCAGCTGTGCCGTAGCACAGCCGGCTTGTTGGGAAGGGAGGACAGAGGTAGGGGAAGGGTGCAGGGTGGGACCAGCCGTGTGCGTGGGGTGGCAGAGAGCTGGCACTGAAGACACAGCAACTGGGTCAGTGGGAAGTTACTCTAACGTTGCTCGGTATCAAGTACGTTTTGACTTGAAACACCATACGTTTTTGGCATACTGCTTTGATGTTTGTGTATCGCCCATCATTAGTTGTAAGGCAGTACCAGGACAGCAGAGTCATCATGGGGTTGATTCCTGTAGATGCTACTGTACAGAACAATATTTTGTAGACAATTCATAAACCTTGTTATGGTATTATAACAGCTTTATAATGAAGGTATTGGACTATGTGTATAAACAGTACATACGCTTGCATTTGTGTGTGTTTATATTTATGTATGTTTATATATATATATACACCATATATGTACACACAGTGTATACGTATAAAGCATTTGTACGTCCAGATAGAAAAGAGGAAACTGCACAGGTAAGTGTGAGCTATCATATAGCAGATAAGCCTGGAGGGGTTCTTTCTGATGCTGCCATGCTAACTGCACAAGAAAAGCAAATGCAGAGCTTTGTAGTATATCCACTGGCAGGCTTCCTGAGGAATGTATTTATATAGCTAATGCATATGCATACATTGAAAATATGTTGATACAAAATATATCACTATGCCCATCTGCATATTTACTACTTTCTAAGAGTTTGCCAGAAAGAGAAGCAGGCAAGATTTTTATTTTTTTTTTCAAAACAAACTATGCAGAAATATTTACACTGAGTGGTAAATTCTGCTCCCAGATTCACCAAAAAGAAGAGTAACTCTCACTTTACTAGGCTGGCTGAGTTTATAGTAACACTGCCAAGACCAGATTTTTCTCTTACATTTGATTTGAAGGGTAACATGACAAGCACAGTTTGGGAGGGCAGGGTTATAATGTAAGTACCTGTAAAGGTAATTGTTGTAGATTGGTCTGCCCTTTAGTTAATTTTTGTCATATTGGCTAGCATACTGTAAACATTTTCTTTCACTTTTCTTAATACAGATATAAACTATCATCCTGTGATGACACAGTAGCCACAAGAACTGGGAAGGGTCTGGATTTTTTATACTTTGCATAATGGCAGTTTGTCACTACCATTAGATGAGAAAAAAGTTGCTCTGATGGCATGTCCTGATCTCCTCAGAGGCCAGCATTACCAAAGCAGTAACTTTATTGCATACTCAGGGGACCCACATTAAGACAAAGTTAATTCTACATGCTCTAGTTCTCCAAAATGCACTGCAGTCCCTGGCTGCACAGGAGTGAAGCAATTCAGTTCACATCAGGCAGGCTGAAGTTAAGCGTGCGCTTGAGCTTGGGCTGCGAGCCCTAAGCCTATTTTGCAAATAGAAAAAGGTCAGATTTGCTGTGGTGGCTATCAGAGGAACACCCAAAACAGCTAGGGCTTGAAGTTTATTTGTCTGAAGAAGCCGTTGGTGGGGTGATGTGGCGGTTGCCAGGTTGGCTGTACTGTTAGCTGCCCGTGCAACTGGGCCACCTCCAGGCTGTGCGCAGCGTGGCATGGGGATGTGACCCAGCATTTTGGGAAATGACTGAACTGGGGTCACCAAGGGCTTGGTCCCCCACAAAAGCACATGCCCGAGGCCACGCGCCCGGAGATGCTCGGTGCCTGGGCCAACACGCGGCCTCCTGGGGCAGCCAGTGGTTTTCTTTTGCATTGTTGTACTCAAACTTGGGGAACCCAGTTACACTAAATGTGTAGGTGGATAGGACCAGAGCAGCATGGAGGTGGAGGTTGGGTTGAATTGCTTTTGGCCCCTTGTTCATGATGCTGTGCATACAGGGAGCTTTCTGTACCACCTGAGGCCTGTTTGCAGGCAGAACATGCCAGGCTCTTCAGAAAGTGAATCTTCACTTCTGAAGTTAAAAAAATCAGACCTTCTCGGTTTGACTGCTCTGGTTGCTTGGATCTCAGTATCTCTTGTGTGATAAACACGGGAAGAAATTGCAACACTTCCAGAAAAAGAAAAGCTGTAAAGCTTTGAGTTCAAACTGCAAACAATATTGCAGGCTTTTTGTCTCTTGTTTTGGTGAAACCCTTCCCCAGAAAAATCGTACAGTGCTTCTGGATTGCCCTCCTGCACTGGGTGGAAGGCTTGGCTTCGAGTGCACAGACTTGGCACAAATGGAAGTCATCTTGTCCACAGGGCTCCTGCTCATCTCAGCCACAACCCAGAAGGCAGAGATTAACCCCAGATATTTTGACATCCTTTAGAAAGACACAGCGGAGCCCTGCTAGCCAGCCAGAGGCTTGACACCTTCAAGGGGATCAGTGGGGAATAAGACAGAACGGGTATTTTTCATACCACTCCTCAATTCCTTCAAGACCCACTGTCTCACCTTCCTTGGCATGGTACTCTGACCAGGAGAAGGCAGCTCACAACTGATGAATGCACCAAGTTTTTGCACCAAATCTTTCTGGACGCCAGGTGTTACCTGGTTCGCATCAAGCAGGACAGACAGCACGATTTTGCCAGGGGTGGCCGCTGTGCAGTCTCAGGACCAAATGTCACAGCCGGCAGGCACCTGCTGAGCACTGAAGGGCCAATTCCGTGTGGCGGAGCACAACTCTACAGGGCACGTGTTGCCCAGCCCTGCAGGAGCAGAGGGGCAGCAAGTATCTTTTCTCCCCTTTTCAGTCCCCGAGGAGTCCCCAAAGATATGTGGGCAGTGCAGCGGTAGGGTAGACATAGCAGTCCCTGGCCCCTTCAGCCCTGTGCCTGGCTTCCGTGTGTGAAGGCGCGGGTGCGAGGCTGGACTGGCTCTTCTGTGTGCTCCAGGAGAGACAGGGCAGGGCTGATCTCGGGGAGCTCCGCTCGCTCTGGGCGGCACGTTGCAGGTCTGGCACTCTATTACGCCAGAGCACTTACTAATCCGCCTCATTTAAAAAATGATGGCACTGCACGTGGTGGCAGGTTTATCTTATTACAATTTTCCTTTTGAATATAGCGAGGATTGACATTATGAAAGCAGAGTTAGCCTGTCTTCTCTTCCAAGTGAAGATAAATGGCATCATAAAAATCAGACATCATGTATCATATATGTTATAAATAATACCTGGTATTGAGGTAATAACTTAATTTTAAAGACACACATACACACAAATCCATATATCTACATCTCTCTCTTCTGTCATATTTGATCATCTTACTAATTAAAAGGAGCCTGCTATACTATTTTTAGCCGTGCAGTCTCAGCCTAGCTGTTTAAACCACTGTAGTTTCCCATCTGCTTTAGAAATGATTTAATAATCACATAGACAGAAGCTTAGTTCTCATAAGCTGAGATGATCCTTCAGGGCCAAGAGTAGAAGGAAAATATATTTTAATGAATACGTTTAGGGAAACCACTGGTGTTCTTGTCTTGCAAAGGAAGCCACTAAGTCTCTGCCTAACTTGTGCTGGTGGCCATTTACATTTAATGAATGGGAAATCGGGAGGGTTTATTGTTATTTTCCTTTGTTGCACCTTGCAGCATCTTGAGGTTTCTCTCTAAAGCAGCAGTGGTTACTCCAGCAACAACAGGGATTGAACCTATTGATACCAGCCTCAGCAGGTAGCTTCAAGAGATAAACCTCTGCCATGATATTCAGACTTGATTTCAAACTTTCCTAAAACTGCAATATTCCAGGAAAGGAGTTTCCTCCATAAGTAAACAGGTGTTAAAGTTTCCAACTCAACATCAAGGCACTGACCCAGTACTGAGCAGATTTCTGCATTTTATTCCCAGCTGACATTTGTTTATGAACGAAAGGCACACGCACAGCTTTTGAGAGCACCAGAGCTCTCAATCTGTGTGCTTTAATGGACAAGAGGGTTGCCAGATCCGGCATATAGTGTTTATTTGGAATTTTTATAACTTCTGTCTGAACCAGTTGACATCATATACTGTTAGTCATTATGTTCCTGGCTGAGAAAGCTCTGTACCTGAATAAGGCGAAGAAGCTCCTATGTGTCTCTTCCACTGATGGAGTATGAGAGAAGAGTGGTGCAACCTGGCAGAAGGGAGGTGCTTGCTGGCAGAGCTCCCTGTGAACCTCAGCCCGAGCAGTGGCAGGACCTGGCAGCTCCCAGGTGAAACCAGCAGCTGCTATTGGGGGCCAAAAATGCAAGTGCCAGACGTTTTGCTACAGATTGGAGTCTATGGGACATCCCTTACCTGTGTTTTCTTTGCCCTGCCTCCTTCCACCAGCAATATTAGGCCAGTGCAGTGTGTGCTTCACTGTGATTTGTAGCGGCATGTCGTAGCTGTTGGCAGCCTATGCTTGCATATGGTAAACTGCAGCCTGTATTTTATCTTTCATTGTTACAGTCCATAAGGAGTGCAATACTTAATAGGAAGAGGAGCCCTCCTGGTACGTCCTAGAGGAAATGTGAGAATGTAGTGAGACTAAGTGAGTCAGGAAATTTCTTTTAAAGTCAGCATAATAGAAGACACCCGATACAGAAAAGTGATGCGCTGTGAAATGTATTGAAGAATCAGGTATGAAGAAGCAGGGAGCTTTTCCAGATGGTAAATTCAGCTCACTACAGAAGGAGAATAAGGTGAAGGAAGAGGTGGTCTGTGTTTGGGCTGCATGGGGAGTAGACTGTAGGTTAAGAATACAAGAATAGAAGTTCTCTAATGAGCTTTCACTTAAAGAATCTTGGACATTATGGATGGACAATTTTGTACAGGACAGCAAGTCAATGATGACCGAAGATTGTCTCTGTTCCCAGGCGTAGGTGAATAACTGAATTGACAGAGGGGCTCAGCTTCATTAACCATATGAGACAGAACTGCAGCAGGCAGCAGGCAGAGGCTGGTCAGCAGGAGCTGCTTGCTGTAAGTCCTTGCGTTAGCAGCAGCTGGGCAGTTTTGTATTCTCCTCCAGGAGCCCTGTGGGCAGAGGCCCACACATACATCCCTAGTGACTGGAGCCAGCATCCCACCATGGTTTCTCATGCAGGGATGAGTTTTCCAGGTACATGAATATGACCAGCGATCCTGTATTTGATATATGTTTGATGTATTTGGTATTTCTGCCTGGCACCTGAAGTTCCCTCCCCCTTGCAGTGATGCAAACTGGCATTTTCACAGTAGCATTTCCTCTGCTTTGGTTTTCTGGTATCTTTTGGCAATTTCGTGCTGAACTATCCTTGGCTCAGGCCTGTAGGTGCATCGTAATTCAGTGTAATGGACCCACAGTACTCTGCAAATCTGAAGTCCCATGCTTAGTTTCAGGTCCATGTTTATCTGTGCCCTTGCATTATGCAGCTATGACAGCCTTAGTGTCTATCCTGCCTGCATGGCTGTCCCTTCCTAGATGCTCTCAGCAGTATTCTCCTCCAGCTCCATCTTGTTAGCTTTGTTTCTCCCTGCTGCCACTTTCCACGTTCCCGATCCTTGTCTTCATCCCTTGGCCACTGCTACTGCCTTGTGCTGTCCTGGTTTTATGTCCTCTCATTTTGTCTGCTGTTGGATCAGAGTCCAAGTCACACTCTGGCTGTCCTGGTCCCTATTCTTAATTCATGAGTATGGAGTCATACATGTCAAATGTGTTGCTAGGGTCTTACCTTTCTCAGGTGAACTGTGTGATATTTTGCACAGCGGTATGTCACTGTGATGTATTACAAATACTAACCATGAACATAGTGAAGAAGGCATAAGGCTGGAGGAGGAATTGCTGCCTGATATCATCAGGACTCTTTTTAACTGGGTCCTTGATAATCTCATAGAACTGTCACGTTCTTACCAGCTTTTCTGCTTTTTCGCTTTCGCAGCTCTACCTAATTGCATAAGTAGATAACAGCATTTGAGGGCATGGAAAGTATTCGTGACCTGCAATATAATAAAGCCAAAAGTTTAAGTCATTATGGGTAGAGAATAAAGTCAGATAAACTGTGGATAGTAGAAGAAGGTGATACCCTGAGATGCTGATGAAATGGGTGTCAGGAACAGACAGCTAGAAGGGAAGGATGTAGGAATAGATGCCAAAGTTTCTTAGATTTGGCACCAAGAAAAGCCATCTGGAAAAAGGGTTATTTTTATCTTTGGATGATATTTTACTTAAAAAGAAAATTCATTTGCTCCAGTACTCCAGTCATTAACAAATACTGGCTTTTACTGGGAAAAGGTACGTGTGTTACGTAGGGGTGGAAAGCACCTGAATGTACCTGAAATGTGGGGATCCTGTGTGCATTCACAGCCTGTGGTCTGTTATGTGCAATAAGTAACCAGTACCCGACCCTGCGGAGGGCCCTGTGCGTGGGGCGTGCTGTGCACGTACAGACTGGTCGCTGCATGCTGGAGTGCATCACGTCTGTTCTGGTGTCGGCATAGTGCCCTACCTGTACAACGTATGTGCTGTGTAGGTTTACGCTGCGCGCGCCTCAGCTTGGGAAACGGTGGCTGGATGTATTGCATGTATGTTGGGCTGTCTGTTCTGTATGCAGGTCTCCTTTGAAAGGTAAGTATTCATCATTTCTCGTGGACAAGTTACTCTTCTCTTCCCATTCGTGAAGTACTGCTGTGCGGTGCTGCTGGCGCAGAATGGCAGCTGCGTTAGCCCCGGAGGTCACTGCGCTCCTGCCATGGGTGAGTGGTCCCTGTGTGTATGGTCTTTGGGATCCTTCTGGACAAAAGGCACTATGTGGAGTTCAGGGTATATTTACTATGTATTTACTGCCTTTTATTCCAGCCGCACACAAATTCTAGAAGATAAAGCTGTACCTTCCCCATGCCAGACAGTTCTAGCTGCCAGCTGCAGGTACTGAATCATGACCTTAGCAAGGATTTTGGTGGGGAGAAAGGGCTTAGACCCTACTGTGATTTCAGCCAAGCTTGTTCTGATGTTCCAGAGGGGTTTGATACTTCAGCGGTATTTCAATTTTCCTCTGACCGTGCAAGTTATTTAGACATCTGGTTCCCAGTCAGACTGAAGGGAGTTACACAAACTGAGTCCACTGTACATGAAGAGAAGAACAGAATCGCACCCTGCCCAAGAGCTGGACCAGCAACATACAGGGAGGGTATTTTTTGAGGTGGCTTGAAAAAACAGTCTACTACACCATTGTATCCTGGCTGCAGTGATTTAGCAGCTGAATACTAGGAACAGGTATAAGGACTTTCTGCTTTCTAGGAATTTTTGCCATTTTCCAGTGTTTTTTTTTTTTTCAAAGAATAGGCATTCAAAGAAAGAATTTAGAAACACCAACACATGGTGTGTGAGACCAAGTGTGCTGCCGGGGCTTGGCAGTTGTGGAGTGGAAGGGTTTTAATCGCTGCCAGCTCCGCAGCCGCTCATTGCTGCACAGCGATAGGGAGTTTGCCCCTGCAAAGCCTGGCAGCTGACCCCGAAGTTTGGGCGCTCAGATGTCCCCGGCACTGGGTCTGTTCTGGGCTGGCAATAAGGAAAGGACAGCAAAGGACACTCTGAAAGCTTGGGAGAGGCTTCACAGCAGAGCATGGAAACCCAGGGAAATTGGGGTTGGCCCCCTACGGCCGCAGTGTCCCCACTGAGGAAGTGGGACCAAAGCTGGGAATCGCGCAAGGCTGGTTCTCAAGCACTGCCAAGCTGCCCTTGCTAGGGCCGCTCTCCTGAGGCACGGTCTGGGCTGTCGGCCCGATGCAGCACCGTGATGAGGACTCAGCCCTTGTACCTTGTGGTCTCTTAAGGCTGTGCCACCATGAGATAAAGCTGAAGCAGTCCGTAGGCTGCTTGAACTAATGCCAAAATGGGCTTAACACGTTCTCGGATACAAGGGGCCCAAGCTGCTCCTCAGCAGAAGAGGGTCTTCCTCCCGGTGCTGGTGGGAAGGTAGAGGCGAGCTCCAGCGTTTGTGAAGCTGTTCTAGGAGCAGGTGAGTACTGGGCTCGTGTACCTTCCTTCTTTGTTTTCTATGCAGTGGTGCGCCAGGATTTCTGAAAGCAAAGTGCAATGCCTTGCGTAGGAAGCATGGGAAATTCTCAATAAATGGGTATGGATAATACGATTTTAATTGGACTACAGCGCTCATCTACTCCCATTGTGACACAAGGTGAAAAAGAAAAAAGGGGTTTCAGATGTACAAACCTAACCCAGGGTTGTTCAGCAGGAATGGGGAGCAGCTCAGGCACCTTGTTAGCCCAGCCTCACGAGAGCAGCGGGGCTCACGCTGCAGGATTTTGGGGGTAACTCATGAGAATGTGCTGGTGGGAACGGGGCAGTGTCCTGCACACAGGGAGCAGCTGCTTGCCCTCTACAGCCACTTTGCAGCTCCTGTTTTCAGTCTGTGTCAGCATGGAATTGGTGGTGGTGTGCACCATGTTTTGTGTGCTCATTTACCTGATGTATGTTCATAGTTTGTGCGTCTGTGTTTATTTTGTGTTGAACTAAGTTATTTTCCTTTATTGTTTGTTTTTAACTCTGTTTCATATTTAACTTTGTTAATTTATGTTACTTATTTTATGTTTGCAATGTATCTTTTCATGAAAAAAAGAAATCTAATAAAAAAAACTTTTTTAAACAACCCAAAAATGAAATTTCCCCAAGATCTGCAGCATACTCTAACATTGAAAAGAACAAAGAGTGCTGGCAGGGCTAGGGCCCTGGAAATCTCTTTCTCCAGGGGAGAAGTTGGGTGGCAAGACATTGCCTGCCCACTACCAAAGTTCTTGCGGTACGTTAGCTAAAAGGTACAAAACCTGAGCGGTCTGTCACTGTGTGAAAAGAATCAAATGAAGCTGATGGAAGTAAGATCTGCTCGCCTCCAGTGGGGACACCGAGCAGCCCCGGTCCCCTGCTGGGCTCTTACAGAGGGACGGGGATACACCACTCCCCAGGGGCTGGCTTCTCCGGGAGGGGAGCTTCTGGCTGGAGCAGACTGGGCTGGGAAGGGGCAGCACCTGGGGACAAACCGGGGTGGGAAGCAAGCTGCGGTGCCAGCTATGGCCAAGTCCCCGCGGGTGGGGAGCATGGAGGGGAGCAGCACGACGACTTTGGTCTGTGTTGGTGTGGCAAGAGGGGAGCCTGTGCTGCGTACCGGCAGCGTCCCGCGTGCTTCCTCTCCCCGCTGCTGCGGCCACAGAGCTCCCCGTGGGACGGGCGCTGTGGGGGGGCCAGGTAAGTGCTCGGTGCGGTGCACAGGAGCGCTGGGCAGTGCATGCCCGTGGTGGTCAACGTCTGCATGCGGGACACCAGAGCTGCGCTCTGTGCCAGGCAGAGCATGTTACCCTGGTGTGAAACCACAGGTACAAAACTAAACTTTCTATTTAAAATTACAGAAAAAGATATATCACAGCCTTTGCCTTCTCTCCCAGCTGCGCAAAGTGCTGGCGTTGGTAGAGAAAAGCAAAGAGCAAGATGGAAAGTGGTGGCTCATACAGGAGGTTTGACAGGAGTGCTGCCTCCTTTTTCTGTTGAATCCCAGACATTTTTGTTTCCTCTTAGCTTCTTGCTTGTGTTAAATTGCTGAATTCTGCTTTGTTCAAATAGTTGCTAATTGCGTTTTACATTTTAGTTTAGTAGCTGCTCAGCAAAGGCTCAGCCATTGAAGATGCTATGCACATCCTGCAGCCTGCAGGTTACTCTTCACCTCAGCAGGCTGCAGTGAGAACCCTGCTGGTCCGCAGGTGCCAGGCTCCGGTCCCCTGCCTGACACGTAGCTGAGCAGCAGGATGGGCCATGTAGCTTAGAAGCCACATTCTGAGGGGAAATTTCAGAAGGTTTATTAAAAATTCCCCGATATTTTCCTTAGGTAACTCCGAATTCAAGTTTTACACTGCCTCTAAAACTGAGGCTCCTGTGCTGCCAGTGGTCAGGGGTGAAAAATTCATTGAGCTGCACAGAGAGAACCAGAAGGTTCTCCAAGACATGGTGAACGTACACGTGACCCGTGCCAGAAAGCTGCGTGACAGCAGAAAAGATGAGAAAGGAAAGCATTCCTGAACCCAACAGGACACACAGTATATGCCCTACAACATATGCCCTTCTGCATGTGCTATGCTGTTTGAGCGACAACAGTCTGGATTTTTAATTGTTGTAAACCTAATTACTAGTGACAAGTATTTTGCAGCTGGAGGACTGGGGATTTCTTCATGAGCTTTAGACCCTCTGTAAAAAGTTTTCTCCTTACATCCACACTAATTTTGCCTTAGGTTACTCAGCGTATGCTTATGACAGAGTACAAGAAGCGCTGTAGTGTGCCGAGCTTAAAATCCTGTGCTTTCCAAATCCCCTGCCACCACAGCTTAGACAAAATTTCTCCTGGATATAAGGCAGGAGTTGCTGACATTTTCATTCAGCGGGGAAAGGAGAGGTAGAAATGTGGGGGCGGCAGCTGGCTTTCTGCTAAACAAAGACACGTGGAGGGAAAAAAATAATTTATCTTGTTTGAACCTTTTCGAAGAAACACTGAGGTCTTTGTGCCAAGCTTTCACATCATGATAATCCAAAACTTCCCCTCTCCATCAATGATCTCACTGAGGGAATCCTGACCAAATGTCAGATTAGACCCAAAATGACTTCTGAACTTTTTTGGCACGTATTGCACCCAGCCGTGAACTGCTGTGACCGCATCCAGCCTCCCGGAGCAGCCTCCCACCCGCCTGGCCGGGCGTTCGGGCTGCACGAGCCTCGGGCAGCACCGGCGCGGGTGGCCGAGCCGCTGGCACACCGCAGAGCCCGGTGCTGAAGGCACTCCTTCACAGTGGCAGCCACCCTCCAGCCGCAAAATGCTGGCACGCGGCTCGCCTCTGTCATCCCGAGGGAGACGCGGGCCAGCCCCCCATCACCTGGCCACTGCCGGTGCGGGGGCACTTCTTTCCAGGCACACAAAAGCACGTGCTATGCTGGGGGTTGGAGCACAACCCCGTGATGAACATGCCGGCAGCTGGGGGCCACTGTGGTTACCAAAGGTCCTCCCTTGCAGGGGCTGCATGGCCTCAGCCGGTGCGGAGGTCAGGCCATGCAGGTGACCCCCTCCCTGCGTGGCCCCTGGCCCCTGGCCCCTGCCAGCCTGGGGAAAGCTCCTGCAGATGCCACCAGCGCACGGGCAGGGCTGCCACGGCCACATGTCTGCATGGTGGCTTGGAGGAGAGCACGGGGAAGGCAGGGAGGGTGGGCAGGGATGGACAAGCAGTAGCCGAGGACAGTTAGCACGTTGCGAGCCGCAAACCACCTCTCAAAATCAAGGGGCAAAAACGCAGGTACCCAAAATGCCCTCACTCGCAGCCAGACTGTCCCGCAGTCCCCATCCTGTGGTGGCAGCTTCGCTCACGCTCTGGGTCTCTTCTGACTGTCCGTCTGTCCCTTCCTCCAGGGAAAGTCTCTGGCGAGCAAGCGCCTGACGGGCCTGATGCAGTCCTCCTGACGGCCGCCGCCAGCCGCCCCGCTGGAGCTGCCGCATTTTGGGGAGAGCGGGGTGCTGCGGAGAGAGTGCAACTCGCCGGGGGAGAGCCCGCTCGTCACCGTTTACATCAACACTTTTGTACCTGTACGGCCTTGCAAGGGCGCTGAGCTCTGCGCGGGTGCTTGGGTTCCTGCTTGGTTTTGGAGGAGCACGCGCCGCTGCACGCCGGAGGCAACAAGGCAAGCGCATGGTGTCTTATTGTTTAAGGAAACAGACCCAGCTGCAGCTTGGAGAAAGAAGAGCTGAGAGAGATTGGTGTTTTTCCTTCACCTCTTCTCTCCCTGGCACAGACAGGGCTGTAATAGATGCCACCGCAGTCCCGTTTGCTCCCTTTCTTGTGGCCATCTGGATCCAATAAAATATCTGCGGGAAGCTACTTCTCCTTTCCACAAAATATCGAATGCATTTCTCCTGCAGATTCATTGACTTTAGCTTTGTTTTCTTTCCTATGTCTCTCCTCCTTTAAAATAACGAGAAAGAAAGGCACGATTTAAGTTCGTCACTCGCTGTCCTTCCGATGGCATGTAGCATGTCCAGAGACGATGGCCAGACCCCCAGCTGAAGGCAGGAGAGCACGAGTGGCTTTCATCACCTGAAGATCTGCCCCACTGAGTCAGACTCTGGGCTTGGTGCAAACCCTCTGGCATCGGCGGGATTGCTCTGCATGTACATTTAGTGCAAGTGTGATCAGACTCTGCCTGATGCTCGGAGTCATGTTTTAGATGTATAATGCACATATGCACAAACACACAAACATTTCCATGCAGTATTTAAAAGTGATTTGTTTTATATTGTATTTGGTTTTCTATTTATTTAAGGTTTTGCATACTTATTCAATGATGGATGTTCGAGTTTTAATCTGAGTAATAGAGTTGAAACACTTAGAGGAAACTCCAGCTCTAATTACAGAGAGCCAAAATCTGTTCATGTGTATACAGGGAAAGGTAACTCTGCTGTGGCAGGTGTAATCGAGAACGAAATTCAGTCCACAGCGAGGAGAGAACTGATGGAGAAGGGGTTGTGAATGGGTGCCAGATAACCCTCCAGAGCAGCAGCACACCTGGCTGTGATGCCATTCTCGGCTAGCTGACACAGCTGAGAAGCACCGCTGTAGGAGTGAAGTTGCACTACTTGAGGAAATGAGCTCCCATCTGATGTATAGCCCATGAACACAACTGCAAGAGGTGACCCAATAGCTTGCTTCAAAACATTGGGATTGTGGAGGTCAGGATAAGGACAGAACTGAAGTGACTTGTTTAATGATCAAACCCACATTATACTAGCTGCTGATATGGAAAATGGACTGCATTCACATACAGTATATTGCCTATATACAAAATTTTCAAGACTCATTTGACTTAGTGCCACAAAACCTCCTACATTTTACAAGCAGTTCAGATCTGAAGTGTATGTGAAAATAGACACTCGGTCTTCTTCACTCATGCCAAGCCAAACTGGCTTTTTGTGCAGGTGGTAGAAATTGCTATATGGCTACAAGTCTGCATTCCTATCTAGGCAAAATTATCTATCTCGCTAAGTAGACAGCTGGCTACCAACAATATCCACTTCTGAGGCAAGTATTATCCTAATATCCAAGGCCTATATATGCACAAAATCAGGCCAGCATAGTTTCTGTCAGTAATAGGACTTTCCCTCTTTACCCATGAAAGTAAGTTCTCGTTCTAATACCTCAATTATTTTTCCCAGACAGCTCCTGTTATCAGTTTTACCTAAGGTCCACAGGACTCTCTGTGCCTGCATGTCAATACAGTAGAGTATTAAGTATGATATTTGTTCTTTACGCTCACTTAATTCCCATAGTCAGCCTGTTTTCTGAGGTCTTCAGACCAAATCAGTCCTACACGTACATGGCAAACAAGCAAGCTTCAGGACTGCAGAACCATCGTGGCTGTGCCTGCACGTTCAGGTGGTGTCCTGCCTCTGAAGGGGGCATTTGGTCCTTTCCAAATTGTCACTCAGCTGCCTTGGCAGGACCTGCTTGTTCTCTGCTGACCGCCCAGCCAAAGGTTCCCCTCTGGCAGTCGTGGGTCTTTGCGTAACAGCCCAGCTGTCCGTCCACGCGCATTTGTACATCTCCCCTTATGTCATCCCGAGGAACAGGCAGAGGCTGGCTCTCCTCAGAGCTGGCTGACATGCAGGCAGGGCTGGGGGATGCTGGCCCCGGGAGCGGGGAGCGGCAGCACCGGCCTTCGGGCTGGAGATGTGCCGCTGCCCCGCCGGCAAAGCACCCGGCTCCTTTCCTGCGGGACTCGCCTGTCAGCTGCTGCAGTGTCGTGCCACGGGGAATTTGCTGCGTTGGAACAGTTGAGAGCATGGAGGGAACTTCTGCAGACGCAGAGAGCATGCATATGGGCGTTCATCAGGGGGCCTGGCTGCTGAGCAGCTTGCCATCCAAATGCACGCTCGTGCAAGCTAATCTGCTCAGTAACGGCGAGCCGAGCTCGGGCAGAGCTGCGTATGCTCTGGAGACAGGAAAGCTCCCCTCCTAGTTTCCTGACCAAATATCCCTAAAACAAACATCATGAGAGTAGACAAAGCCTCCTCCTGGGAGCACGTATGAACTGCTCTTCACGTGTCTTTTACTTCACGTATGACGGTACTAACATATAACTACTTCCACGTGAACTGCATCCTTGAATTACTGCTTTTTAATGACATTGCTTATTGCAAGTGATGCTTCTCTTGCACACTCACTAGTATCCCACTGAGTGCTGCAAGCAGTAATCTGCTGCTTTATAAGCATCCCATGTCTTCCAGCTACCTCATCACCCAGAAGATGAGTTAGGAAATCAGCTTTCCACCTCTATTTGTGTTCTAAATGGCATTGTTTCAAGGAAAGGCAGACTGGAAAGCTTTTAAAATCTCCACGCTGTGAAAGCTAGCCACCAAGCGTCCCGTACTTGCAGGGCTATGGCTGTGAAATATGGCTGTACACTGTTATTTGGATAATGGAGTATCTGGAGCATTCATAGCTATTGTGGTGGATCGGCACCGGGACAAGCACGAGGAAGGTTCGACAAGGCAGTGCAGTGTTAGGCTAAGGCAAATGGATTAATATACTCTCAGTATAACTCAGTGCTAAGATGCCATAGAGTACTGTAATAAAATGGTAGCAGGGCAGCCATAAAAAGTCACAGTAAGCTGACATAATACCAGGATAAATGTAGCAATAAGGTAACACAGGCCACTGCAGTAAAGTAGCATTTTGATAATGCAGCAATAAGACACAACAGGACGCTGCAGTAAATTAGTTTGGGGAATAAGGCAGTAGTAACAGCGTGTGTGGACAAACTGTGGTACATTTGTACCAGGTACTGCAGCAATAAAGATAACACAGGGTGTTCTAGTAATAAGTTACTACAGTAACAGCAACACGATGCACTGTACAGCTCTGTCAGGATGCTTCCATGCTGCAGTCAAATCCTACAAGACATGGTAGCAAGACAATGAAGGCAAAATGTGCCCCATTTCGGACCATGAAAAATGGGTTCGTTTTCTGCAGACTAACCCAAATCCTCGAATGATCTTGCCAATACCAATCCTGTCACTCCCTGCTTTCAAGGAAGCTGAGGTGAGAGTGTTCCCCCATCCAGTCTATTATTTTGGTCTGAAAATGCAAATCAACTCATTGCCTCTTTGTCCAAATCGTCACAGACAGTGGTGAAGCTCTTTGGTTAGTCCTTACTCAGGTGATGCCCGGCAGTTTCAGTGGATCCTTTGCCTTGGGAAGGATTTGGCTCTGTCATCTTCTGGCATGGGTGGTGCTTTCAGCCTACAGCTATTTCTGTTTTGGGGTGGGGAAGGGGAACCCAGGTACAGGACATCCGACTGTACTGGCCTGTTTCCTGAAATGCACAAATAAATTGAGCATCCTGGAAAAGTCAAAGCAATGAGGACCAAATCTGTTCTGTCTGTCTTGCACACATGTACACATGAATAATCCTGCTGGAACCAGTGGGAGTCCTGTATGCACCCATGGGACCTGTTCTCAGTGTCTCCAGCTGGGTGACTGCTCAGGTTTATTTCTTATCGTCTTGTCTGCTTTTCCTTTTTCTTTTTTCTTTTTCTTTTTTAACACCATCTCTGTGTGAAATGTCATTAGAAAAAATCAGTTTGCCATAAGACAACACGTAGCACAGTGGGCAAAGAGTAGGTGTGTCCATTTGCTGTCTTTGTACCCTTCAGAAAAGGGTAAAGCATGCCAGAAAAAAAGCAGCAACCACTGCTATACTCAATAATAATCAGGCATAAGGCTTGAGCCAAAGCATCTATGTCAAACAGTGAAGCTTGAATGGAGTGTGTGTGCTAGATAACAAGCTGGTCTCCTGGGGAAGGGATGTAAGTAGGGCACCACTGCAAATCGTGAATAGTGGGAGCAGCTCACAGCTGGCTCTGGCTCCTTCAGCCAGTCCCAACAGATAAGGATTTTGTGGCACATCTTTCCAACCCCTCACACAACCGCTTTGCTGTCCCTTGCTATGGCTTCCTCTGTCTAGAGCTGACGGAGCTCAGTTCAGATTTTGAGCAGTGCTCTGATATGCCTTGGCTTGGCTCTTTCCTTAAACTCCTTGGCTTGCACTTATTGTGGTTTAATGATTAAGTAGGATTATAAAAGTAGAGCTCACAGTAGGGTAAGATAGGCTGGGTTATCATGATTTCGTAGTTTAAGCTGTGAGCAATTTTGCAGCTTCTCAGCACTGTTTATAACCTGAGATGGAGAACAAGTGAGGCAGCTGCTCAGCAGAACAGCGAGCTGTTGAACAATACGCTATCTTCATGCCCATATGTACTTTGAACTTACTGGTGAGGAGAAATGCTTTGTAGTGAGAAAAGTAATCTCACGGCAGGAGAGAGTCAGACCTGCTCAACTTTCTCATGTGATACAGATTTTGCTTTGCCAGCCCCTAACATCTGCAAAGCTCGCCACTAAGAGCCAGCAACCTTCTAATCCTGCTGCTGAGCATTTGAAAACAAGCTTCTGAAAAGGCTGCCTTACACAGCAATGCTATTACTCACAGCCTTTTAATGTGAGTTTATGGCTATTGCCACAAGTGTCAGTGTGGCTGCCCTCTTGCATTTGCAGCAGGAAGCTGCGGATTCACCCTGCACAGAGAGAGGAAATTGGTGGGCAGAATTTAGGGAGCAATTTGCAGGCTCAGAGTTCAAATGTGTTGCAGGTGAAGGAGTCTAATGCTGTTGGAGACGGTCAGATGTGCCCAGGCCATCCACACAGGACTGACAGCAATGCCATTGGATTTACCAGTGCATCCTGTCTGGAGGCCCAGAAAGATACCCTGGAACATCTCATGTGGCAGAAGACAACTCTCTGTGGGCAATCACATTGACCCCTGACTATTGCTATATGACATGAAACTGAGCTTCCATCTCTTGTCTTTGGGGGGACTTAAACCATGCCATCCTTTCCCTAAACAGTGGAAGACAGAGACCATGGCCAGACCAGGAAATCCTTGTCTGGCCTGGGACTTCAGGAGTGATCGGTCCCTTTTAGATCCTTGTCAAGCTTTCTCACGTCCATCTGCATGTGGGTTATTCCTGCATGCCACATAGCTTCACAGCCCTGCACTGCTGGGGTCTGATTCTTGTCACACTCAGTGTCAGCCCGATGCCATGTGGGTTAAGGCTCACCAGATAAAAAAATTCAAACGATGCTTTACACAGCACATCATTTCCCCTAAAAGCACTTGGGATTCTGAAATGCCCAACTGTGCTGTTCTGAGGTCACCTGGGGCCAAACACAGAAAAACGAGGCACTGTGGGGCATTTCTCTACAAGGAACAGACTCTGAAGGACCTCTGACCCACGTGCTGTGACTGAAGCATCCGGACCAGGGCGCCGGGTTCTGGCCACGGGGGCTTGCCCAGCACCGCAGGCTCACTGGCGCCAGGCCCCAGGGGTGTCCCCACGGGCGGTGGGGATGGGGCGTGCTGCAGGAGGAGCACAAGGGTGGAGGAAGGTGAGCTCCCAGAGGGCAGACAGGCTCTCTGGATCCCTGCTACGGATGAAACAGGCCTGGCTGGGGAGGTGGGAAAAAGCATCCCCTTGCATGACCTCCCAGCGCTGTGGGGATGTGTCACTGCCACCGAGTATTTTCGGCCTTACGCAGGCACGGCAGCCTCTCGGGATTTAGACTTTGGATGCTTCTGGGCAGGGCGGGCAGCCAGCTGGCCGGTGCCGGGGTGCAGCTGCGCCCGCGGCGGGGAGCGAGCGGGAGCCTGCGGTGCCACTGCCACCGCGCTGCTCAGGGCACTGGGGGGCTGTTTAACCCTTCCTGAGGCACCCCCAGCACCTGCAGGGATTGCTTCGGCTCCTCTGGTTCCCAGCTGCCTTTTTGCCTCTCCGCTCTTGTTTTCTCTGGCCCTCGCTTAGGCTGGTCTGCGCAGCCCGTCAAGGGGCTGCCAGATCGAGCCTTCCCTGCTGGAGCTGGCTGAGCTCTGTACCTGCTCTGCAATTAAAAAAACAGGCAGAGGGTGATGCATACGTGGGTTTGGACTCACCCCTTCTTTGTCCCAGTCTCAAAGCCACAGCGTGGCTTGGCCTGTCAGCAGGACGGGCATGTCCTGAGCACGGGCAGTGGGAGCACCTTGGCGAAGCAGCGTTTGCCTGCTGGCTGTGCTCAGGACTGCCCTTCTGCCACCTCCGGGACATTTCTGTATGTGCGCCTGCCTGTGCAGCTGCACAGTTGTTTGCACAGCCAGCGATAGCCGATGGCTGATACCAGATGTTAGCTCCTCCATGCTGGGGCACAGGCAGGTTTTGGGCATGCTCTGGCTAACTCAAGCTAACTAGAGCTTTCTGCAGCCTAGAGAAAGCTTGTCTTGCCTGTACCAGAAAGGCCCCCATGCCAGCCCTGCTCATACACACGCACATCCAACACATGGAGAAAAAAAACCTCCTTCTGTGTTCAGCATGATGGATCATCTGCTGTGGGCCACCTGCAAACTGCAAGCCCTTTCCTGTGGCCAAACTCCTGAGCGTCTGCAGGTCTCTTCCCCCCGGCCCCAAACGCCTGTCCTCCCGTGAGACCCACCTCTGGACACCGAGCCACCCCACTGCGATGCTGAAGTTCCCTGCTGTGCCTTGCCTCCCACTCTGCAAAACAGCCCTCGTGGCCGACACCAGGCAGGGCTTAGCAACCCTCTGCCATCCTTTCCCCGAGAGAGCAGTCGGAGCTTCGTGGAGAGCAAACCAGCAAACCACAGGCTGCGGGCTGTGGAGGTGACAGCACGAGCAGCACCAGAGCTACCTGCACCAAATTGGAAACAACACTGGTTATGTGGGCTTTCTCTCTCTCACCCTTGGTATGATTTATCTGATGAACAAGTCGGTAATTTTACATCGCTGTAGCAGTGGTTTGGGAGTGACCTTTTGACTCATCTGCCAGGACTTCAAGGTCTCTTATGGGTCGCAGAAATGATGTACCCTGGCTGCAGGTAAGGGAGCTGGACCAGCATCCTCCTGCTGGCTCCCTGAAGCCCAACTTACCCTTCCCTCCCCGACTTTCTCTTCTAACCAAGCAATCAGTTCCCAGAAAACAGCCCTGTTACTATATTAAGGTGATCTCGCCCTTGGTGTTTCTTTGCTTCTGGGGAGTCTTAAGCAAATCAAGTGGCAGAGTATATGCAGAGCACCACAGGCTCCGTGTCAGATGACAGGACAGTCCAAAAGGGAAGAGAGGGCAAGAGAGAAAGCTCTGTGTTTGCATTCATCTCTGACATGATGGATTTTCCCTTCCTGGAAGCAGCCTTGGCGTAAATAAAGCCAGTAAAGGCTTTTGTGTAAGAACTCCCTTCACTACCAATAGTCATGGAGTCATAGATAATAAAAGACCTGGCAGCTCATTTTGCATTGCTCTGTGTAATCAGCAGGATTTTCTCTACTGAATATTCACCAAGGTTGCTTTATCTACCATGCCTCTGAAATCTCCAGGGATGGGACCTCAGCAGATGCCCTCAGGAACACATTTTTCCATACTTGAAGCATTGTTACTGCAAAGATAAAAACCAAACCTCTGATCTAAAACATAAAAAGCCATCTCTGAGTGAGTTTAAAAACAGTGAGAGCCATCTGTAGGCCACAAATAGCAAAGGTGTTCAGCACTGTAGATTTTTTTCCCCAAGTATTTCCCCTACTTTTTTTTTTTGCATTGTCTTGAACTTATTGCTCCTTGCACCACCATCCACTCCCACCCTCCATCATGCCACAGTGCAGATATTTGTGGACTATCGGTGTAGGTACTTGTGGACCATTGTCTTTTCAACCTTTTCCCCACCTCAGACTGTAAATCTGAGGCTCTTTTCATACACCAGTTTCCCAAAGATTGCTACCAACTTTGCTGCCTTCCTCTTTCTTGAAAAGATCACTCAAGGAAAACATAACAATGTGAGACAGAAGGGCTGTGCTAGTCCATACGGCACAATTACCCCACCATTTGCATAAGTGAGGTAGCACGCTAGCATCGTGCTTACTTTCCATGGCAAACTACATGCATGTGCCACACATGTTGTGGTGTAACACATTTTGCTAAATGTATGGATTGCCATTTTTGACCACTTTACCTACCTCCATCCCGCATTGCCATCTGTTCTGTGGCTACCTCCCCCAGTCCACAGTCCTCAGTACCTATGGAGGACTGCCAGGAAAATGGTTCCTCCTTTTCTTGCCAAATTTGGAATTTCAGTTGCAAATTTACCCTAGCAAGAGTGCCAAGGGAAAGCAGAGCCAATGCCAAACCTGTTCCAGCTTTCCTGTTGGGCACGTTTTCAATGCTGTCACAGGAGCTGTAAAGGGGAGCCGAGTCCTGTCTGAAAGGGGCCGTGTCCAGCACTGCGAGAGGAATCAGCAGTTGTGCATGGACCAGGAAGAGCACATTGTCAAAGACTTCAAAACTGCAAAACTGTAGGCTCCGAAAAATAATTCTGTGTGACATGCATGACACCCTCAATACCCTGTACACTTATCCTCATGGAAACTAATGTACCTGGCTGCAACGAGTGAAGGTCTTTTTGGAAACAGTCCCAAGCAAATGTGCTAAAGCCACCTAAATCACTCCTGGAATTGTTTTTCCACAGGACAGGTTTGCATAATATATGCAGGGCTTCTTTATTCACATACGATACAACCATCCTGCAGTCATGTTAGAGAAAACTTTATACAACATGCCTGGTCAACACATACGTATACGCAAGCAGACATTTCCAAAGTCAGTACTTCTGTGTGCAAGTTTCTTGTAAAATAAGGCAAATATGTCAGGCATCTTTTCCTGTAGTACCCCCTGCAGGTGCTCTCATCCAGAGATAATATGTGCTCCACTCAGTGCTATGCTAGCACAACAGCCAGGCATGAGACATTGCTGTCATACCAGCCTGCTGCTGGTGACTCATCCCAGCTGAGCATGTGGGTGGGAAAGCACTCGAAAAGATCCAGCTTACCTGTTCCTGTTGAAGACCCCAGGAGCACCTGCTGTAGCAGGGTCTCCGCTGACAACGTGTACTGCAGAGAGAGCCGTACAGCATCACCCTCCTTGCAGGACCATCATCCACACCAGGCTTTTTACCACCACAAAACGCCGAAGATGGGAGACCTGACAACGCAGGCAGAGCACGAGGTGGTAACCTCGGGTGTGCTGATGGCAGCTTCCCCTGCCCAGCCACGTCCTGGGAGGTCACACACGAGGTGACACACCTTGCACCAGGGCTGCCGCAAGGTTTTACAGGGAGCTTCAAAGCCCTGTGCACACCCTGCCTGGGCCCAGCAGAGGGGCAAACTCACTCCCAACAGGAGCATTTCTAAGCCTCCCCCCGGCTAAACTGTGAATGTAGAAGTGAACGCTAATTACAACTGGCTGTTTTCAACATCACACGCCAAAAAAGTGTCAAGGTCTCTGATACCAGGCAGAAGTAGTGCCCAGTATTAGAGATGGAAAATTAATTTTCTATTAGACCGTGAGCCTGTTGTTCCTGGGCAAAGATGTCTTTGACAAATTCCATCTCTTCTTGTGTTAACAAGTTGCCTGCAAGTAGATTGCAGTATCTCCAAGATTTATTCACTATTTGAGTACACATGCCAAATATTTACTTGCCTGAGAGTTTATTCCTGGAGGAATTCTTGATCTGTGGCTCATTTGCAAAGCAGTTGCTACTGGCATTGGACAGCTGAAATTCGAGGAGCTTTGTTTGGTTTTGCTTGGACATGCAGGTCACCTGGTATGGTCTCTGCCACCCAAAAACATGGATACAAGCGTTACAGTCTGGTATGTTCAGCCTTTCTCTAATATTTTGTTTTAATTTGACTGTTTCTATAAACATTCCTCCAAGTCAAATTCTAACTAACTCAGAATATTCCTGAAAAGAAAAGGGGTGTGAACACAGCTAAAGCTAAATCATTGGGTTGTTATTTGGTTAAAAATCCTGTGGTGTCATTCACCATGCCCTGGACACAGGGTACGTACAGGGTTGTACCCAGCTGCAAGGTAGGTGCTTGCACTATTTACGGAACTAAAACTTCCATGACAGTTGCCAGAGTTTCCTTGTTTGTGCAAAACCAGAAGGCCTGTATTCTAGCTTTGCCACCCAGGTGGTTTTTCATTCAGACAGATAATAATTGTATCTTAAGGCTACTAGAAATAACCAATCCGTAATTAAAAAGCTGCTGTTTTTAATGTACATAGAAAAGGCATACCACTCACTTTAAAGGTGTACAATAAATCAAACTGCATTTCCTTGCTACTGGCTAACATTTTATTTCCTTGAGAGCTGGCAATACTCCAGGACTCAGTTTTTAGGAGGCAAAGAGCAATTGTTGGTCCCCTGGACTTCATGGGAAATGTGATCGATTATTTCTGAAGAAAACAGATCCTTAGTTTAAAAAAAAAAAAAAAAAAAAGCAACCTGCCAGTGATTTCAATAATTTCTTTTGTCTTATTCCATCCATCCATCCATCCTCTACTCTCAATCTTAGGACACGCACTTTGGGAGAAAAAGGACCTCTTCTTTAGCATCTTGATAAAAAGCCTTTTATTCCTTAAGTTTCTTTGGAGTTATTACCTCTTTATTTGTTTTGTTTGTGTCTTAAACCATGTATGTGTCAGACTAAGAGTCAGTTTGAAGCTATGTGCAAGTACTGTTCATGTTTTACCAGAGCAGACAGAACAAACCGACTTTTGGTATGCAATAAATGTCTAGTGCTATTTTTTACACCATTCATTAAAGGGCTGTAAGATACAGTTTTAATTAAGGTTGTGCTGAACCAGCACTTGAGGTCTTGATGTTGCAATGAAGTTAAGTTTCAAGTACGTGGCTAAGACTCAGGGCCCTTCCATGGCAGATCTGCTGGCTGACCTCGACCTGCCTGGTTTCAGCAGGACATGGCAAAACATTTGGTTAATACAGACCTACAGTCCCACTCCACTTAACCTGCAGTCAGCTGTGAATAGCACAGCATACCCCTTTCTCCTCCCTGTAAAGGAGTGGATATGTCCTTGGTCTTGTCTCTAAACTATATATGCTGGCTGTGAACTGGGAGAGCTTTCACAGAGAGCCCACCAGAAGGCCACCAGACTACATGGCTGTGTCATGGCCAGGCTGGCTTGTTTGTAAATGAGCAGGAGGTAGATGGTACAGCTGATGATACAGCCTCACTGGTTGGGAAAACGACAGTTGCTGAGCCAGTAAACCCAGAATGACCAGTTCCCCAAGCCAAAAAGTATATAAGAACCAAAATGGCAAATTCTCCTCTTCACACTAGTGAAGGTGTCACCCAAACTCCACGTGACTAGCCCCTACGTGGAGATGTTGCTGCTCTCCATGGCTCCTGGCTCTCTGTCACCTATGTTAGTGAAGCTGTAGCTAGACATCCATGTCTTTGAGGGTCACTGCTGACAGGCATCTAGAAACATCTGTTTGCAGACCTTCCACAAGGGTGGCGATGGCACGTCCTTTTGTCCCAGGGAAGGCAGAGAGAGGCGTGACTCTCAGGATAGCTCACTAGCAATGGCACACGTATTGACAAGACTGTGCATCTGCATAAGCGGAAACATTTAAAACATTTGTGTGGTTGACATACGCTGTGAGAAAGCATGATTTTAAAGAGGCTTTAGCTGGAAATTGTGTAATTTATTGCTGGTAATGCAACCAACTCATTTCCTCAAGGTCTCAGTGCAGGCAGCTGGCACTCAACTTTCCCTTCTGAGCTTCCCTCAAAGTAGTATATTTAATATTATTTAATATTTAATGCTATTAAAACTTCAGTATTTCAAGAGTTTCATTATTAAACATCATACAGTTTTCCCCGTCTGTGTTTTACCAGCGTATGTAAAGAATTTCACTCCCTGCAGCCTGGTTTTACCTGAGCAGAGTCTGGTGGTTAGTGAGAGCCGATCCTGAGGATGCTGGCTGGGTCCCACACCACCTGAACTACCACTCACCCAGCACGGATGGCCTTCTCCAAGCCCTGCCCTGCCATGCTCTCTCTTCCCTGTAGAAGCACTGCAAACAAAATGTTGCTTATTATTTTTGAGGTTGTCCTTAGGCTAGGCAATGCATTTGTTCCCATAGCAAGATTGCAGTGCTCTACATCTTCCTGACTGGAGCCTGAGAAACACAGATTTAGGGAGCTCCTTTCAATAAGTGACACAGGGTTCCAAAGAGGTGCAGAGATCAATTAAATCCTAAAGAAAAGTCCTGTCAGCAGCACCGCCTAGGCAAAAAAAATTTGTGCCAAATCTCACCACCTTTTGCAGCCCCTCTCCAAATCACAAATGCAAGCTGGCAAACCATGTGAGAGGCTGTGCAGGAAAAAAAAAATGCCATTCAGGTGGTGGGCCAGATGGTGCCAATTCGGAAGGAGACATGCAAGCGCGTAAGGGAGCCCCGCGCGCCCTGAGGCGTGAGGGCGGCCTGCTGCCCCATCGCTGCAGGCCCGGCTCGGCAGCTGCCGCCCACACAGGGCACCGGCCACAGCCGTGGCATGGCACTGGGGCAGGCCCAGGTAAGCGTCCAGCGGGTAAATTTCATTGTAAAAAGCTCTGATTTGTGCTTCCTCACCCATCACAGCGGCCGGGTTTCATTGGCTTTCTGTCTCCTAAGGAGGCACTTTTCCTTACCAGCAGCTTTGTCCAGCTGCAGCTGCAGAGGGCTGGGAGGTGAGGGTCAGCTTTCACGTCCCTGTCTCCTCACAGGAGTCAGACAGGGCATCAGCTTGAAGCCTGCACGCATCCCAAATGCTGAGTCCCTTCCTTTCCCTCCACTCTCATGAAACACACTGCTTCTGTGTCCCACCCAAACTGTAGCGTGGGTCTTCTTCTGAGTGGACCAGTGAGGAGCAAAGCACAGAAGGCATCTTTGGAGCTCACATCAGAGTGGTTCATAGTCTTTCCCTTCCAAGCATAAACGCAGTTAAATGAGAAGTCAGTATGGTACCAAAACAAGAGCCATCATTTCTGCACAACCCCTCGTACCTTATTTTGTGGCAAATTTCCAGCAAGAAGGTCAAAATCACCCAGGGAAACTGGAGGACCTTCTTCAGTTTGGGTGCCCACCTCACCAGGTCTCTGCTTACCTAACTACTCTTGCACATGTGCCACATGTATCAGAGTGACAAAATACAGATGCTAACATTTTTCTAAGAGAAAAGTTAAGAATCTGCTCACTATTTTTTCTAGTTTTATGCATGCTTCTAATCTGAACATTTATGAGTGCCTTTTTATTAAGTAAAATAATAACAATGAAGCCTCTGTTTCTACGCTCCATGTTTTTCCAGCACCAAACCTTGCAGTCCTCCGCAGATTTCCTGTACCTTTCACTGCAGCATCACAAATCTATCAAATGCCAACGGGGCGCCTCCAGGGACACGGCAAAGACCTCGTACTTTCACAGGGAATCTTCTAGGCTCTGTCATTACTCCCAAGAACTACATAGCAAATGATATTTTTCAATTGAGGGTAGGAGTTTTATGGTTCAAATATTCTTTTGTTGCAGAATGCAATGAAAAAAATGCCTACTAATTTTGTATTAAGTTAGTAGAAAAACCTGACTTTCATTTTGATCCAATAGTTGGACTTAGGTAAAAAGAAATTATTTCACTTTACTTTTTCTGATTTATTATATAATACAACTTTATATTAAATTAATATAATTAAGAGAAAATCATTTAAAATATGACATTAAAGATTATCAAAAGTGATCATTTCAAGCTGAAGTGTTTTTAAATCATTTTTTTGTTTGTTTCAAAAGAGTTTGCTATTAAATATATTGCCATCTTTCTGTGGAAAATTTCAGTTTTTGAATTAATATTTTCCAATGGAAAAAAAAAATCCACTTCCACAGGAAAATGCCCAATTATCTTACTCGCTCATTGAAAATTATTTTTACTTATTCTATTGGCAAAGACCTGTACTGCTTTGCAACTTATAACCAGACACTTCTATAAAAGCTGTTACTTCTTTGCATGTGTATAGATTATCTGTAGTAACAGTTTCTTGGAATAAGGGAAAAAAGCAGAAATATTACCCCCCAAAATGCAGTAGGTTATTGAAAAACTTAATAAAAGTCTAGGCTAATTTCGCTATAATATTGATGTTGTCCTTCCTGAGAAAAAAAATTACGTTGTGAAGCTGGTCTTGACTATAGTTCCAGAATGTATGTATTAATTCAGCCTCATTGTCTGGGGTCAGGCAAAGGGGAGTGTTGGTATGTAAAATATGTAAGGGTTCATTTCTGCCTTTGCTTCTCAGTTGCAGCCTTAGCATAGCCCAGCCACTGTCTGACTGCAATGTATGGGACACAGCAAGCTGGAAAATCGCAGCGAGTACACTGGGGGAACGCTGATGCTCAGGGACTCAGCCTCCCAACAGCTCTGATCACAACCAAATAACTTTCCTCCACGGGCGGAAGGTCATTTCTGGTCTGAAGCACTCTCCTTGTGCTTCCTTACATGGTCCATCATGTCTGAGCAGCAAACTCAGGATCTAGGAGGAAAAGGCATTCAAGAGCATTTATGTTGGTTTTTTTTATTTATTTTTTAAGTGCCATTTCCCCTTCATCCATCTGCCTCTGTTGGATCAAGAGAGATCTTCCAGTAGGTTGGACAAAGCACTGCCCGCCACCGCAGTTAAGCCAGGGGAGAAATGGCTCATCATCAGTTTAGGAAGTATTCGTTTAACTGAGGTGTTAATGAGTCTCAGCAAGTTCCTGACAAGAAAAAACACTTGCTCCTCTTCCAGTCCCCACCACGGCTCACTCAATCCCTCTTCTCTGCTGAGCCCGGTTAACTCATTTCACAGTCACTCATGACTGAGCAATGATATGGAAAAATGTTGTATGTAATGGAAACCGTGACCTGTCAGCTCATGTGGGCTGGTGCCAAGGAGGCTTCTAATTATAGCCCGACATGTAAATACTCCTGGAAGATGATTGTACTTATTTGGACTACTGCAATATTAATTAAATACTTTGATTATTTCTGAAACAGACTTTGGGAAGGAGGGGGAGAGGTTCTCAAGGGAATTAACCTTTTTGCTGCTGAGAACAAGGTGGTTTTTCCTGGAAACTGCAGCAGAGGGTTAAATATGAAATTTTCTGCTTGTTTTCTCTCTCCTCCTGTCTTTGACATACTCCCATGAAGCGTCCCGTCACCGTCTGCTTGCCCTTGGTCTCCCCTGGCTCTGTGCTGGTGCCAAGTCCCCAGGATCACCTCACCTGCCTCCTCGAGCAAGCAGAAGCCCAAAGGGGAGGGATGAGGGTTTCTGGCAGGGAACAGGGTGGCTCTTGTCTGAGACCAGAGTCCGTGGCTGCCTGACCTTCTGTGCTTGCAGTATTCCCAGTGGTGCCTGTTCTGGAAAGCCCAGAAAGAACAGCCAGCTTCCAGCTATTACACTGGGTTTCACAGCAGCTTCCAAGTACCACCACGAAGCTGTGACGAGGCACAGCCTAAGAACAGGAGGTGCAGAGAAACAAAGGGAAATGCATTTGGCTTTTCTGTTCATGCAAGACACAAAGCTGTGCTCAGCCTCCACTGCAGGCTCTCTAGGACTGATGAATGTTCCACAGAGGTCCTGGGTTTGCAGGAAGCCTGGGGCTGCCCTAGAAGCAAGGCAGCTCAGGCGGAGGCAGGCTGCAGAAGGCACTGGGCCAAGGTGCTGCTGGGCAAAGCAGGCTTCTCAGCCTGGAGCTAGCTTCCAAGCAAGCCTCGGGACACATTTCAAATGAGCTTCTTGTTACCTTTTGAACAAATCTACGGGAGGTGCTGAGCTGTGGAGTCCAGCAGTATCTCTGAGTGACTCTGGGGACAGTTTCCCAGCAAGGTAAATCCTTCATTTCAAGGGAGCCAAAGCTTTGTATTGAAGGCATCCTCTACAGCAGTGCATGGCCTTGGGACAGTCACATGTTTATGTCATTTCAGCACAACCTAAACCTGCTATTCTTGCACCATGCCTTGTAGCCACGGCGTGCCTCAGTTCCTCTCTGGAGGGAGTGCCTGGGCAGTATCCTCTCTCCACAGAGTGCCTTGCACACAAGCAGCACCATAAAAGCAGGCGGCACGGAGAGGCCAACTCTTGCACTTCCTGGGGATTTTGTGCCCTGTGGAGGTCCCCACATTTATACATGGTCCAAACAGGCAACCAGCACTGTTCTGACAGTACCAAAACCAGCTGTGATAACTGACATCAACACACCCGAGTGGAGCACCAAGGGGAAGCCGCATCAGTGCCTCTGCAGGGAACGTGACAACTCTGCTTTACCCAGGTAACAAGAGGATACAACCCTGGTCTCCCATTCATCTTTTCATGATGGTCTGCAGGGCTGGGGAGTCCGGTCTCCTGTCTGGAGTGGATGCATAAGAGATGGTTGTGGGTCAGAACTGCCACTAATGCAGTCTCAAGGACTCTCTGCAGCTGCACAGCGCTGTCTTGAAGATGCAGGGGAAGGACAAAAGCTATTTTTGCCCCAGGAAGGCAGAAGATGTTAAATCAACATAATGAGAGCTGATGAGAAACAATAGAGGCATCAGGACAGCACAGAGAAAGGGAGAGTTATGAGACCTGGATGCTGTGGGCCTAAGAGGCATGGGGACATGCATGCTAATTTATCCTTGTCCCTGCAGCCCTACAGACCACTGAGTGCTGCTGGGCCACTGCCTCCATAAAGGCAGTGCTGCTTGGAAAGGGGGTGCTGCATTAATGCCAACCACCCCCCTGCCGGGGCTGTGGTGCCAAGGACCTCCAGCTGGGCCATGCCGGGGACATCCCCCCGTGCCCCCGTGGGAGGCACACAGCCTGGAGGCAGGCGCCGAGAGGCGGCAGCAGCTCTCCCTGCAGATGGCAGCTCTGCAAATACCCCAGGCAACGAGCACAGAAGCAGTCCCCAGCAATACCTCGAAGAGCTCAGGTCTAGCTCCAGCCGCTTTCCCCAGGGCATATTCCCCAGCCGGTCGTGTGCTCACCAGCCCCCCCAGAGCACCGAAGACGTGCGGATTCTTCATGCTCTGCATATGAGTGAAAACGGGACAAAGCGCAGGAAAGCAACACAGGCCAAAGACAAAAGCCAGGGCTCAGAAGGAGGTGAAGAAACAGTGAGATCACCAGCCATAAGCTCAGAGATGCTCTGCTAATCCTAACTGCCTGAAATGAGGAGGTGGAGGGGAAGAGAGGTTTCTCTGCACAGCCCTTTTTCAAGGAACGGCAGCTTGGGTTTAACAGCCGGGCTTGAAGTTAAAGGGTTACAGCTTCACATGGAGGTAAATGAAAACACAAATTGATCAAAGCTGCCATTTTTTACTGATAACTTGTTTGTTCAGGGGCACTCGCTGCTCTTCATTCTGATCATCACGCTACATAATCACCATCAGCAGCTCCCCTCACCCTCACCGAAAGATCCTCTGCATGGATTTTTCCTTTCCAATTGCATTTCCGGGGATGATAAGAAAGTTGCAGCATAAATTAAACAAGGCGCCCGGAGACTCCGATTCAAAAATAGTGTAGATGAATTCCTGAGTGAGAGGGGAAGAAAGAGCAGAGCTAAATGCACTATGCCAGCCTGATGGCTTCTCCCTGGCCATGTTCACACCAATTAGCTGTAGCTGCACTGATAGGGTGGCCAGGAAGGCACCTTTGTGCACACATGCTAATTTGCTCATGGGCTGCGGCGCACAATTAATAAAAGCGCTGCTCCGCACATTCCTGAAAACAAAGAGCTAACACCACAAGCATCCAGAGGCACAAAACCCGAAAGGGGTGCGCACACGGCTGGATCAAACGCACGCTGCATTTCAGGGAGCTCAGTGCTGCTCACCCAGCCCTGGCAGTCAGGCTCACTGGGCACCACAAGTGTAGGATCCTGTTCTGCCACCCAAAACTTTACGTTGCCAGTACCAAGCAAGCACAGGGGAGAATAAACTTTTGAAGGCAGGAGAAAGAAGCATAGGGGCCTTGAGTTTAAACCCAGAAGAAACAGGCCTTACACAAAGTCCTAATGTCAATGCAAGGTAGAGAGAGGGCAAGGAGAAATCCATCTTCATAATAAAATGCTGGATTTAGCTGTGATGGATGGATGGAGAGTCAGGTTGCTATTTCTCTACTCCCTCCCTGCTCTTTCCCTGTTATTAGCTTAAATGTTGGGTTTTTTAAAGGATAGGAGCAAGCAGAAATTAAATGCTCACTCTCAAAATGAAGCTGACATGAGCCTCTGGCTTTGAGGATGGATTAGTTTTGAAGGCATACTACGCACAAAATGAGGCCGGTGAAGGCTGGCAGTGGAATTCCCAGTAGGGACAGGTTCCTTTAAAACACAGATTAAACAGGGAGGAAATGCACAGCATATGAATATGAATTGATGCTGGGCCTTGCCTGGTCTCACTTCATTTGATAAAGCACATTTCCTCATTGCACGTCAATTATTTACGGTATTTAAATATGTATCATCAGATGAACATGCCAGCCCTGAAACAGATACACAGATGCACACAGAAACCCACACGTGCACATCAGCACTGGGAAAGGAGGCGTGCACAAGTCCATCAGGCAGGTACCGAGAGGACACTGCTGCGCTCAGCAAGCGGCGAGCATCAAGCGCCCCTTTGCCAGGTCCCTGACGTGCCCGCGGCGCTGCCCCTGCCGAAGAGCCCCTTCTCCCCAGGATAATTCGGATGCAGGCTCTGCTCAGCGCCACGGGCATGTCGGCACCCGGCAGGAGCTGCGCGCCTTACCGGTGCCACCACTAATCTCCGGTACGTGGAAATGCTTGTCTGTGAGAGAGTTATTATTCTGCCTTTCATCTGCACAAGTTCACAGCAAAGGAAACGCAGGAGAGCTACATTTAAACTGGATAAAATCCCTGTGCCCAGCAACTCTCCAAAGTTAGTGTTATTAGTAAAGATGTTAGTTGTCAATATCTCACTGTTCTGACCTCTACCGTCGTATAAATGCTCTGATTTCTCCTGAAACAAAATTGTTTTCCTTATGTGATTCCCGTTCTTCTGTTCTTGGTTTCTGCTGCAGGTATACAGAGGTCTTGGTGTGGCATGGGCCACCTCTGGAAACACCAAAGGCTCGGGCATGGATGAACCATGAATATTTGGACAGGCCCAAGAGAAAACTGAATCCACCTGAGCTTTACACTGTGCCATTCCTCTGCCCCAGACTCCTCCCAGCTCTGAGAAGGCCCAGGACAACAGAGATGTTTTAGCTCTGGTGAAAGGTTCCCAAAAGCACAGGTAGGGTCAGTTGTTACAGGTAATGCTACTGATGCATTACATTTTCATCAGCAACAGTTCAGTAGGAAAATCATTCTCTGGCCAGCCTCCTGCCCTCTTTGGGGACTGGAAAAGTGAAAGAAGAACTAAACATTTCTCTCAGGACAAAACTTGATGGGTCAGATTTTTGGCAGGTGTAAAACAGCAGATTTAATGGAGATACTCCAATATGAACCAGCTGAGCGCTCACCAGAGGAGCTGACCAAGGCAACTACATTTACCATCCTGTGCTCTCGGCCTCATGTTGTCCTCTGTGAAATTTCCAAAGACATTTTTATCTTTCAACCATAGTATGAGAGATGATGCTCCATGAGCAGCAGATGAAACGAAGCATTTTTTTGTACGGCTTTGTATTGCTTATTGGGATTCTCCAATGCCTTTACGATGCAGGCTCTGATTGCAAATTTCCATTCAGCTGGGGCAATCATAATCTTTCTCTCTCATTCCCTTGTGTTTAATATGGTGTAATGTCATGCTGTGTCCTTTCATTCAGAAGGGACTAACAAGAAGTTTCTCACTCTCTCTCCCTCCTCTGCTCATCTACGTGTTTTCATAAAAATTATAAGAACCTAACAACCATATGGTTTTATCATACTTAGCTGAAATGACCGAGGAGTTTAGAAAGCATTACTTGGAAGCAGATGATTTCATGACTGCACTTGGTCTTCTTTCCTAAAGAAGGGCTAAAAACAGACAGGAAATGCAAAAGAAGTTATTAAATAACACTGGTAAGACTATCCCCACATTTGCTCCCAGAGAGATAAGGACTTTCCATTTTACTCTGCCCTGCTACAGCAGCCTGAAAATGATGTGTTAGAGGGTGAGTCTCTGGACAGTTGGGGAAAGATTTCAAACTACAGTTCACCAGACAAAGCCTACTTTCCCCTTCCCCTTAACTTTGTTTTTAGCTCCACAGACATCAAGATGGCTCTGTTCATTTGCATCTGAGTTTGGGTGCTGACAGCTGATACTGTCAGTACAGCTCTGGGGAAGATGTTGTTTCCTTTGACGGCGGCTGTAGCAGCAGCATGGGGAGCAGCCAACCCTCCTCTGCCAACCCAGCAAAACCAAGAAAACACTGCACAGTGGGTACATGTGATTTGTATAACTGAAGCAAAGCAGCATCCCACTATACAAATTACCCTGCAGTCAGGTAATCTTCCTTCCCCATCCCCATCCTGCAATCTCTTCTGTCCCACTTTCCAGCCTGTTTGGCTTCCTCTCACTCACCAATTACCATCCCTCATTCCCACCCAGGCCCTCTCTTCACACCAGGAACCCAAAATTTCCATGGTGTCTCTCCATCTCTCTGCTCTTCCAGCCACCTACCTACCACTCCCACAGGCAGAAAGAAGATCTGTGGGAAGGGAGGACATTTAGCTAGCTAAAATGGAAAGGGAGGAAGAGATTTCAGTGATGGTCATCAGTTATCTGAGCAGCCTGCCAAAGCACCCAAATGAAACAGCGGAAAATAACAGTTGCTGGAGAAACTTACCTACAAGCTGAAGCCATTGGTTTCATATGGTAGCAAGATGACAGTCGCACGTGGTGTCTCGAAACAGAAGGCCGTGTCTGGGGCTGAGTGCTCAAGCTAGCCACACAGGTGGCCCCCTGGCAAGCCCAGCAAGCAGGAGGCAGCAGGCCGGGAAGGGAAGCTGTGCCGAGGCAATAACAAAGACCTGAAGAACAGTCTGGACTCTAAGATACAAAAAAAGAACCACCCCAATGCCAACCGCAGTCCTAATGAAGTATGTACTGGGTGAAAATTATTTAAGAAATAACAACAGCAGCAGCATTTATGCTTTAAATTCTGTGCAGTTACTGGCACATTAGGTCTGGATCCAACATGCATCTCTATTTATGTCTGTCTCTGTTAACATACATCTCTGCCTGTGCTCAGAGCCTGCAAACAGCTGGCATGTGCCTATGTGTTGCATTGACATCTGTCCACAGCTACCACCTTCAGAAGAAGCTCAGCTCTTGTTCATAAATAATTGCCTGACCAGCTGCTGGCAGGCCTTGGGAAAAGGACTCAGAAAGGTCACAAACAGAGCGAATGCAGAGCCCACATTTGTAGTGCCCAGTACCCGAGGTATATGGACTCCTCCAGGCCTCTTACTAGGGGCATAACTCCACCGCTCAGGGTGGTACCATGGCTGCCGTGGGCTCATCTCTCCCATTCCTTGTGTAAGGAATGGAGGCAGGAGGGGATGATCAGCTTTATTGGTGGTGGTGCCACAGGAAGGTAGCCCCGGGGCCTCCCAGCACCACCCTGGGACATGCCGTGCCCTCCCCAGGGAGCAGGAGCTAGCGGAGCCCCAGGAAGACACAGCAGGATGGCGTGGCACTTGCCATGATGCGTGGCTCACGTGGCGGCCCACACCAAGGGTGGTTAGTCCATGGTGGGAAGAACTGCTGCCTTCTCCTTTCTCCCCGTTGGAGCCTCCCGTATAGCAAGAACGGGAAACACCCACCAGAGAGTGAAATGCAACCTCTACTTTTCTTCTCACCAGTCTGAACTTTGCTTGGTTCGGACCAGCTCAATCTCCTCAGCGGCCTTTTTTCTTTCTCCTTTCTTTCAAAAGCATTCGTTAGTCTCCCACTGCTCAGGGAGCTGCTGTGGCCGGCCAGGCAGCAGGCAGAACCTCACAGCATTTTCCGATGGGCTCAGACTGGCCTGTAGGTCCCCGCCTGCTGCCTGCATTTTGGAGAGGAGCCCGCAGGCCCGAGGCTTTCCTAGGCAGAGCAGATGGAGACCCTCGCTGGTGAATTCCTCCCTTGGGCCTGGCACCCTCGGGGACGCGAGGCCGCCGGGGCCGGCCATCTGAGCCGCGCCAGGTGCTGCCCAGCAGCTCAGCCCACCTCTCAGGCTGTCAGAAGTGTTAGGGATTACATACGCCGTTGTCTGCGAGTCCTGTGTTTAAGCAAGCAATTCTCTCCGAATAACCGGCAGGCTTTTCCACATGAAGCAAGGCTGACACCTGACTCTTCGCCTGGCTTCTCCCGGGAGAACATTTTAATGAGGCCCACAGCTGTAATATCACACAGAGAACATTAACAATGCTAATTACCTAAAGTTTAGCCCATGAATACTCAACCAACCGTACCTTGGAGACGAATTGTTGTTTTGGCCCAAACGAAGCAATGATGGCTTGCAAAGCAAGTCAAGGCTTGTGAGAGCACCAGACACGAGACACTGGGCACAAAGACCTGGCAGGGGAGCCTCTGCAGCAGAGCTGTTAAATAGGAGAGGTGCCTGGACAGAAGGCAAATCTGAGACTGCAGAGAGAAACTGCCTTGAGGTGTCCACATCCCTCCTGAGAAAACGCGAAAGGTGTTGATAGGTCTCTCAGCATCATCTCGTACAGAATCTGCGCAGAGCGCAAGGTTGGGGGCAGGAGGGCGAGGAAGGGGGGCTTGGGGAGGAATTCTTCTGCCAGGCAGCCGCAGCTGGCGCTGGCTGAGCCGTGCACTGCGCCGTGAGAAGCCAGCAGTCCGCACAGACGTGCAATGCGCGAGCGAGCGCTCGCCTGGAAGAGGTCCAGGGCCTCTGCTTCACGCCATATGCACAGTCATTCTGCAGCTCAAGGTCACTGTGGCGGTGCCTGGGCATGCTGGGATGAATGCTCTGAGCTGAACAGCTTCACTCGCTCAGGCTGCCCGTGCCAGAGCTCGGTCTGCAACGCAGTAAACAGAGTGATGTGTGCTTTGCTGCACGAAGCTTAGCTGTCGCCTCCTCCTTTAGCTCCTTATCGCGAGCGCTGCAGGGCGATGATGTATGAGAAGGGCCATCATGCAGCGGAAGAGGAGGCTTGGTCCACCCAGGTGTCTCTCAGAGGGAGACGTGAATTTTTAGCAGTCCATGTCGCTTGGCTCTAATTGAGCACAAAAACATCACATGGCAGGCAATAGCCCATTAGCAACACTGTGTGCTGAGGGGCCTTTTAATTATTTTTGCGTTCCCAGAGGACTACAGAATGCTCTTCGCAAGCATGGCGCGGGAATGCCAATTAGGTGGCCTCCAGCCCCGCTAGACAAGGTCCGGTCACATCACCTTGCGTCACAGGCTGAACCCTGCCCTCCGTTTTCTCCCCAAGTCTGCGGCTCTCTGCCGTGAAATATTTATTAAAGGGAGCTGCCGCCTGTCGCGAACGTCAAGTCCCCTGTCTCCTTGCCAAGGTCAGGCTGCCGGGGAGGTACTTCGCTCTCTGTAGCTTCTCGGTGAGACTGACAGGTCTTTCTGCCGCTCAGCACCGGGCAGGCAGCCCCGGGGAGGAGGCTGGTTCCCTTTCCACGGATTCTTATTTCCCGGGAATAAGGTGGGCAGGTAAAAAAATTACTGAAGCAGAGATTGCAAAGCAGCGAGCTATTGCAGTATCAAAACACATATTTGCACTAGGGCCTTTTAGAAGGACAAAATAAAAAGCCATTAAATCAATTTCTACTGTTGTGAAAGGCCTCCTTCAGTCTTTGCCATCATCCTCACAACTTCCTAGGAAGCTCCTACCCTTAGAGATAAAATCCAGTCCCACACAAAGGGATGGGAGTTTAGCCCTCGGCTTATGTGGTGCTAGCTTTCCACCCCCTGAATTTAGCTGTGGATTTCTGAGCTTGGACTTATTGTTTCATACAGGTTCTGTGCCAGAAAAATGCTGAAAGCTTCAACCACAAGCTGATAACCTTTTATCAGCTGTGCTAAATTAAATAAGCAGGCACAGCATCACCTGATCAAGGAGTATAGTTAAAGTGTCAAAAAGATCTTCTTCCCCCGCTATGGGCACAAATGATAGGAAAACATATCCAGGAATAGAAATAAACTCTGCTGATATAAGATGTGAGAACCAAAGTAAAGCAGTATGGTGCCAGGTCACAGGGCCAGCTAGGGGATTCACTTTCCCTAACTATGACCTCTAAAGGCAGCTTGGAGGCAAAAAAAGTGTGAGAAGGAAGGTGGATGTAGAGCACGTACCCCACAGCTGGGTGGTGTGCGCAGCGGCAGGAAGCCAGGTGCTTCTGGGGCTGGAGGTGAAGCTAGTTCATGGTGGTGGCTGGTTCCTGGCAAACCTGCAGACCTCATGCTTTGCCATCTCTCTTGCAAGCCCACGAGTCCCACTGCATTTATTCCTCACATGGAAGCTGATCTGTAGCTCCCAACGCTTCCTGCCTGTCCCCTGTGCCTCTCCTTGCTCTGCTAAAGGCTTTCTGGATGTGTGCTGGGGCATGGAGGAGGAACCAGTGCCGCAAACACTACCCAGGGCAGGACCACACCATAGATTTATGCAGGGACATAATGATGTTTTCTGTTTTCTCCTTTTTTCTCCCCTCCTAGTAATTCCTAACATTTTACTTGCTTTTTTGACACCTGCTCAGCCTTGACCTGTCATTTTCTCAGAATTAGCAATGCTGCTGAGATCATTTTCCTGTGCAGTGATGGCTGATCTAGAGCCCCTCATTATGCATGTATAATTAGTTTTTTTTCCCAGAAGCATTAGTGTGCATTTATTGACAGTAGATTTCATCTGTCATTTTACAACCCAGTCACTCATTATCATGAAAAACTTCTGCAGTTCTTCACAATCAACTCTTGTTTTGGCTGCCCAGAAGAGTTTTTCATTCCCAGTAAACTTTTCACCTCACTTTTCATCCTGTTTTTCCAAATCACTTGTAAATAGATTTGAAAAAAACTTTTCAGCTTAGATCTCTGGGAAATTTCCCTCCTCCATGAAAACATACTGTTTATTTACACCTTTATACTTTACTGCTGCAACTACTCTATGTCTTTCACTGGAACTACCACCGTGACAATTAATTACACTGCTATTCAAAATAGTTGCACTGGAAAAAGTTTTAAGTGTAGACAGATATTACAGAAATACAAACAGTAGTCCCATTTTTAGGACTTAGCAGGCAAGATATATTTGTTTTGATCTGTGTTTCTATACTATCTTTTAAATACCCACCACTAAATTTAGTCTTTCACTGTATGTCATGTGCAATATATCTTTTTTTTCCTGAATGTATCACCACTTCAGAGTTTATTAAGCCATTCCAGAGCCAATTGCTGATAAAATCCTCATCTGGATTCAAGATATTAACAGAAAGACTAACTCCTCAAGTCTCTGGCACCAAGGCAACATATTGTCATAAATCCATAGGAAACCAGATTTCATTAGTACCCTTGGTCATGGAACTAATCGTTCGCTCCTGCACTGGGCACCTGATCATGGCCGTGGGCAGCACAAAAGCCATCGGCATTTTAATGTTGTTCCTTTGCTGTGCTTTACTTGATTTTTGTCTCAGGATTATGAGATGCTGGGGAGGTAAAACAGCTACTCAGAAGAAAACAGCTGCCAGAAGCACAGGCTTCTGTTTTTTTCTTTGAGACGTGCGTACCATGTAGAGTTAAAAAATAGTGCTTAGAATAATTTAAAGCAGAAATCTGTTACGTTCCTTCAAAATTACCCGTGCTTGGTTTAATAGATGCTGGATTAATTGCGTGCTGTCTGAGAGCTTTTGTTCCTCTCTGGAGTGGCTGTGGTCTGTGCCACAGAGGTGAATGCTACTCTACTGTATGGCAAATTTGACATTGAAGGGCTCTTTGTAGAAATAAGACTGCCATTCTCTCCCATTGTCCCTTTGATTAAACAGTGCCAGCGAAAGAGACAGTTTTGATGGTTGTTTTCGTATTATGGGCATCTGGGTACTGAGAATTGGGCTGAGATCACCAGATCACAAGCCGCTTTAGAGATGTCTGTTTGCGCACTCTGATCTCACAGCGATGTGATCCAGAAAAGTATTTGGATATGCGCATTTCACATAGGGGGGGAAAGAAAAACAGTTTCTGGGATGTGTGGTAAGGACCATTTGTTGCCTGCATGCGCAGCCGTTCTCCAATACCCCTCTTCCAGTACCCGAACCCACAACTTCCCAGTACTCCCGAAATAATTCTGGACTGTGGACACTCTTCCTCCTCTTTTAAATCAACAGACTCCCAGTGACTTCCAAGGTACTTTGTGATAAAAATACGAGAAATCTAACATACTTCACAGTGGACTCATTCATTAACTTCCCCCATCACCAGCCCTTTTGTAGCACCTCACGTTTGTGAATCACTGCTTAGCGTTGGCTCAGCATTCCCTCAGACACTTGGGCCTTGTCCAGCCTAAGCTTCGGTCTCAAGGACTGCATTAGTTTATAACAGATACCGGACTAGGTTACCGACATCTTCTGTTTGCTGAATAAACTTTAACATACCCTTCTCCAGAGCTGGACCATCTCATGTTGTGAAGTACCAAAGCAAGCAGGAAAGATCTCAGGAAGGGAGCTCTCTCCCTCTCTTTCCACACATCTGTTTGAACATGCAACAAAGGATACAGGAGCATTTTTCCTTGTACTTTTAATTGAAGTGCTTTAATATAAAAAAAAAAAAAAGTACATACAAGTTCTAAACTCCTGTTTTCTGCAATCGTTTACACTTTTTATTTCTAAGTTGCAACAGAATATTAGCTACGTAGGTAGTCAACACTGCTAACAAACTACAGTACAAGTTACTAATAACAGTACAAGATGCTTGGAATACATTCTTGCAAATGTGTATGAATACCAAAGAAATCCTGCAAAGTTGAGAGGTTCCAACACACATAGCCCTCTTCTCTCAAACCCCCGTAGGATTTCACGCACGGTTTTCCTAACCACCAAAACACAGAAGGGCTGATCCTTGGCTGGTGCAAACTGTGGTAGCTCCGTCAGCATCCACGGAGTAATGCCTGTTGTTGTGAGCAAAGGGTGTGATTCACTCTGTGCTCAGATAGGTACCTTCAGACTGGGGGGAAACGTCACGCATGTTTCCATGCGTGACAAACTGATGGGCCTTCTTGATCAGTGCTGGTTTATGGCATCGAGTAACGTATTTTTCTGAGGGTTTCAAAACTGATCTGTTTCTGCTGGAAGAAACCAGATCAGGACTACTTAAGAACAGTTGGGAGCACCCTGGATTCTCATACCGCTCTGTGCAAAGCTGTGCAAATCTCCCTCAAAAAGCATCAAGTTTGAAGCGTAAGAACCCACCCCATCACCTCTCCTCCCCCACAAAAGGCTGGCAAAGCTATCAAGCACTTAAGAAAACTGAGTGTGAGATAAGAGGAGCAAAGGTCCTCCACACAAGCCATATCAAAACAAATCTCTACATACACACATTGTAACAATAAAGTCACTTCAGAGTTCAAAAGAAAGGTTCACACTTTACAAAGGAGGGAAGGAGAAAAATAACACAAGAAGCTGTCTTTACGATTACATACTGGTTCCTAAACCTGTAACCTTAGTTTGTGGCCACCACAAGTAAATGAATACCAAGCAGCATAGTGTAAACTCCAATTAGGCCTCACATGGGGTAGCAACAGGCAACCTGGAGGTAGTGTACATAGCTGAAAAGGAATTTGAAAGAAATGAGAGGCATTTTTATCCTATTCTTGTACATTTACATGATTGAAGACACTGTGACAAATGCGCTACAGTGACGTGTCTCTCTAGCCTTGTGAGCCCACCTACTCACCACCCCAGCATCAGTCACAGAAAGGTTTTTTCTCTGAAGCAAGAGGGATGTCTGGGGTATTCATCAGACAGCAAGTCTTATTTTCTCACTCAGTCGTTCTGGCTTGCATCTGTGCTTACCGTGTGACCAACGTGACAATTGGTTTCATCTGAGACTGCCAGATTTTTCTTACAAGCATTGATACAAAACCTCCTTATCACTATTGCCCAGAACACCAATATTTCAATGGCAGGCATCAGTCAGCAGCATCCCAGAGCTCCTCCAATCTATTCACTGGCTGGTATTAGATTATTCTGGCGGGAAACTATGGAAGGTGGCAAACCCTTGTCAAGTCTGGCTTTTCAATTCATCAGAACATTATGAAAAGACTGAACACCAATGGCTCCAGCTTGGAGCAAAGACACAAAAGTCAAGTTCTCTTCTGCTGCAAAGAGGACAAAAAGCTATTTAGGAGATACAGAGGTTGGCATATTGTAGAAGACAAGATGGTGGCTCAGGGTAAGAAAACTTCTTCAGCTGTATTGCCTTTTCACTAACTGATTTTCTATTCACATTAAGTTTAAAGTATTCCTAGTTTTCTCCAGCCATGTTATCTTGGCACCACAGTCAACTCATTACAAAAGTCACTATGATGCAGTCACTCAACGTACACGCATCATGTATAGGTAGGGGTATGTACAGGCAGGAGGTGGAGCAGGTTCCGACCCACATTTTGTTCTTTCCGTAAGGGTAGATCCCAGCTAGGTGAGACAGAGATAACCTAGAGCATCCTCAATGTTGAAAAGAAGGCTGTGAGTATATGAACAGATAAAAACCTCAAAAACTAAACAGCAGGAATGGGCATTAATAGAACAGCCCCTGCTTTGCAGCTAACTAACCCAGGTGCTCTAAAATGTCTCTCAGCTCAAACCATTTTATCTTGCAGAACATGCAGAAGAAAGAGGTGCTGTGAATGCAGGGAATGGTTGTGCTTTCTCAATATTGCCTAGAAATTACCTAGTCTGCCTGCTCTTCCCTTGCCTGCTCTCTCTATAACAACAGCTCTTTTGCTTCAATGGCTAGCTGGTAAGACAAGACTATTTAATTACAAACAAACTTCAAGGTCAAGGTATTAGAAGACTGGAAATAGATACCCTGCTACTTTTCAAACAACGATCTATTGTACACTTAGTTCTTCTCTGAATCGTCTCTCCAAGGAGCATAGCATCACAAGGGCAAGATTTCCATCAATCGTGAGCTGGCACAACCAGTTCTAAGAATTAAAATGTAGATCAGGCCTCCTTCCACAGTCTTTGGCTCCCTTGCCAAAAAGCTCCCTACCACCCTAGAGAAGCCAGTTCTTTCTGAACATTTGTGTGAGATAGACACTTCTGCACTTGGACCCCCAGGGGTGGGTCATCAATTGCTCTCATGCTGGTGACACACCAGCCATCAGGAATATTTTTTGTTTACTTTGTGTATTTCTTAAACTACATGCAAACTAAAATGGAAAGAAACTGTACTCTATACCCAAACTTAACTGTTAGACTAGGAAGGACTACAGGAATGTACTTACTTCCTCAGAAATTCCTCAAAAATCAAATCGGGATCTTCTCATGTTGCAGGATGCTTTTTCATCTTTATGCTGCATTAAGTTTTAGACCACAACTGTTGTGTGCATCACTGACCTTTCACTGAAAGGGATTTGCACAAGAAATAAACCTTGATGATTTCATCACTGCAATATTGAACATCGTCATGGGTAAGAGAGTCTCTGAAGACTGAGACTCTCAGGAACACTTGTCTGACAACCTGATCTTCGGGTCACTCTGGACCTTCCATGACCCTCATAAAACCCCTTCAGTTTTTTGCAGAGGGCTTCCAGGGACACAGTCTGACAACAAGACCCAAGTCACAGAAAGGGGTCATACAGTGTCCTGATACAGACTATGGTGCTACTCATTCTGATGACGAGAAGCAGGATAGGAAGAGCTCAGCTGGACCCCAGAGCTCAAAGCTAGACATTGTATAAATACCTTTTTTACTTCCAAACTGAGGAGATTTGATAGCAAAATCCGTAAGGTACTGCAAATAAAAGCCCTCCAGTTACTTCTTGAAGCCATTTTTAAGGATAAACCAGTGCCAGATAAAGGAGCAAGCCTCTTAAGTCAGAACACAGTTCTTGGATATTTTGCTCCCAAATTGAATTATTCTTAGAAGAGGAAGAGAAGTAACCTAAAAGCCTTTACAGTCTATTTTTAAATGAGAGGATGTTTTTCATTTAATTCTCGATAACGCAATAATTTGAAAATAACTGAGGAAACCATGTAATCCCAGATGGTCTGTGTTCTGTGTGCTCTTGTGAAGCTGCTGTGACTCCACTGCATTAAAAAAAGAAATACATTATTCTGTAGCAATTGTCCATGACACTGAGGCTTACAACATAAATATTGCAATACCTCATCCAGTTTCTGTATGACACACCATGTTTTATTGCAGTAATGTCTCATAATAGATGAAGGTGCTGCAGGGTCCTGTTTGGCCAATTGCTATAGGACCCCGGAGTACACTATCGTAAGGAGGGAATATCTCCCACAGGAAGGGAGTTAAGATGAGGTCTAGATGTCAGGAGAACTGGCTAAAGACTTCACTCAATGCCGGGCAAATCTTTTCTGCGCCTCTCTCCCCCCACCCCAGCCCCTCCGTGACAGGGGAGGTTCGTTTCCTCACTTGCAGATAGCGCTGAATGCAAGGTAATGGAGCAAAGCCCGGCTATGCACAGCAGAATGCCTCTAAATCAAGAAGCCAGTGTTTTTCGCCAACGTGACAGATTGAAAAATGCTTCTGGTACTTCCATGAGTGGGTTACTAAGCAACACTTTGGCTTCCAGGGAGTAGCCGTGCTGGATGTGATCTCCTGCCGCCAGCCTGACCACGTCCCCCGCTGGAGCCCGGGGGGACGGAGGGCACTTGTGCAGGCCACAGCGCTGCGAGGGTCCCCTGGCCGCCCAGCAGGTCCCCTCGAGGTGAGCTGTGACCACGGAGGGAAATATCCCAGAGGTGACCACGGGCCCATTCCCAGGGTGGCTAAAAAGCAAAGACATCGTCAGGATGTACCACTGGGAGGAAGGTCGTGCTTCGGAGGTTTACATACCGCTCGGTAAACCCGTGGCCTGCCCCTCATGCAAGCTTCCACCTCAGCCTGTCTCGGAACAAGCGGAGCTGAAGAGGACTCCAGGGACAGGCGTTAACAATGGGGGCTGGAGAAGATTTCCACTTGAGGAGAGAGGGAGAGAGATCAAAAAGACTGGAACAGATTAGAAATGGGGAAGGGAGGTGAGCTCAGAGCTAAGTGAAGTGAGGTCTGACACAGCAGAGGAAAATCGTGCACTGCTGTTCACCGTTTCCTAATACAGCAATGAGGGGTTGTTTACAGAAAATCAAAAGGCAATATACTGGAAACTGAGCAATCAGGTCCAAACTCTATGGAGTTAGGGAGAAATTTACCCTGGTTGCTGACTGCTCCATAATTATCTTCTGCTGAGATGTCTCGCTTTGCTTTGAAGCCTGTGACATGGCATCACCAGAACTAGGCTGAACCAAAACCAAAAGTAAACAGACCAGACTCATCTGGGGCAGAAATGCCTATTTTCTTGTATGTGCTGGGTGTACTCAACTAGTAAGAAATACACATTTTTTAAAAAAAGACTAAAGATTAGGACTACTTAGTTTGGGCCTTTTTAAGACACCAGGCCAGCCTCTTGGCTTAAAGTCAATCGCGAAATTTTGATTGAGAGCAGCTGAGAAGCTGGCCTATCTTTTAGTGAATTTGTACTCTTTCATTTGTCAATAAATCATGTTCCAAATATGACTGTGATTATATTGTAAAGGGTAATGTTTTGTCTTACTTTGTTAGAATGCTGACATATCTTTAGCAAAACAAATAAGGTTTTCTCCCTCCTCGTCCTTCTCCTTCAAGGTCAGTAACACTTATTATAGGACTTTAGATCTATTCCTGGTAGGTGAGCCATATTTACAGTAAATAACATTAATATGGTACACAAACATATATATATTATATATACAACTTAAAGTCTGCTTCTAATTAAAATTAAATACTACAGCATCACACGGTAAGGCTCTACCAATGTATTAATGGGGATGTCACTGTTTTGGAATCATTAGCTGTGCATTTCAAAAATTCATTGAAAAGCTGATGGCATCACAGTTTTATCTGAGATGCACCATGATGTCACAGATTTATCCTCCTTCTTTTCCACCTTATGAATAATGGGGACAATGTTGAACCACTGCCAAATCAAGATTCAATAGCAAAGATCCTAACTCAGTCTTCCCCACCCCCAGTTTTAGTTGACGTTTTTCTTTGCAGCCACTTTTAGTGAAAAAAACATCTGAAATGGCAGATGAGGAACAGGTGAAGTAGTAGCTTAACATGTACACAAACTTCTGGTTCTTAGGAGATCTGACTGTCTAGCACAGATGAAAATTTACTTGAATGCTCTTGAGCCTCTCTTACACTTGCAATTCAATGAAACAAATTATTCCTGGACCAGTCCCTGCTACTGCTGACCCAGGCTACGGTGCTGGAAGAAAGTCAGAGTAAACTGGAGGACTGTTGATCTCTGCTGCAGCACAAAAAAGGAATGCCATCAAGGTAAAGAGGGAACATTTCTCCCTGCATTTTTAAAGAACATTTTATGACTACGGAAGAGTCTAAAAGAACAGTTGTGTGACCTTAATGCTGAATTGGAATTCAGTCAGCATGTGAGTTTGATGCCCTGCAATGACCAAGAGTTTCTTGAACACTTCTAGAGGGGGAGGTGAAAGTTGATGGTTCAGCTTGGACCTGTCTCTACTTCTGAATTGCTTTAGAACCTTCAGATCAGCTTTGGTACACACTTCCTCAAATCCGGGAATATATTTAAGAGAAGAAAAAAATTAGGATGAACACTGAAGGATATTCCATAATGAAGCTCAAAGGAGAGAACACTTGGAAATTCCTCATACACTTGCTATAGCCTTCCCAAAAGGATGCGGGGGCACGTCTCTTGTGCTATACTCCTAGGAGAGCTATGAAGAAAGAGTACATTGGGCATAACATTCATACCTGTTCCTCTAATTTTGAGCAGATACTTTCTGATTAGTGTTGCTGGCAAAGTTTGCACTGGCAGCGCATAGTGGACTGCAAAATGCAGTCCTTACCACACAGCCCAGTACCTGGGCTGTAAACTGACACAAGTGCTGCAGCACAGTTCACGGGATTAGGACAGTGGGGGTCTGCCTTCCTGGCATGCATTCTTTTAAAATCTTGATAAATTTACAGGAAATCCTTATCTTGATTGGCAGGACTCTAGGCACAAGGCTCCTTGATGAGAATTAGCACTTTCAAAGTCTTATATGGCAACAGCAGGAAGAGGTCTTTCCAAGCGGACAAAATGCCAAAGATATCTCATGCACAGGTGAGACAGACACTAGCAAAGTCCCTTCAGGCTGCCCAAAAATAGGAGCTCTCTCCCAGCCAAACAAGCAATTCCTTCAAGACATGTAAAGGAGATGACCATGAAAGGGACTTGTTGTTCTTTATCGCCCAGAATACAAAGACTCAAAACTGCCCTTCTCTCACCTTGGCTTCTGAGAAGTGGGGAGAGAGGGAACATTTCCTGATTCACTGTGGAGGCAAAACCTATGGTTTGTTACAATGAACTGAATCAGATTGGTGACTGGACTGACAGGAGTCTGAAAGAAAGTGTCAGTACCTGAAAAATCAGTGATTTTCTAGCATGAAGGGCTTTGTTGTTAACTTTATGCATGTGCAGGGCAGTAAGCTGATCTGGAAATAGTATTTTTTTCATTTCAAAATAACAGTAACAATGTATATTTTAAATGCACGGGTGAATACTGAAGTAATACTTCGCATTTTCACTCAGTATGGCAGAAACGCATTGCAAACATTAATAAGCTATTGGCTTGGCTCCCCAGCAGCAAAACTCCTGGTGTTCTCACTGATGTTTATGACATAAAGGGGCAAACACTAAACAGTCCGTCCCTCCCCTGTTCCCTGGTGGAACTGTTGTTTGCCATCCCCGCAGACGCTCAGCTGAGTGCCTCGATGGGCAGTGGTGGTGGCACCTGACAAACGCTCCAGCGGTGCAGCTGGAGAGGCAGGAGGGTAACACACTGCTCCTCTGCCCGGAGTGGTGCCACGGTCCCTGCTGTAAGTGGAAACAAACCCCACACCTCCTAAATTCACCTACAGACATCAAAATTTCCACATAACCTCGGAGCAGCTTTGGCTTCCCACACCGGCAGGCAGCCTGGCACGGCCAGCAGCTCTGCTGGCCAGGCTCTCCCCCATTTGGCTGTTATTAATCGAGACCTAAGAAGAGCAATGAATATCTGAGCATTTCTGCTTGCCTTGCTGCGGGCTGTTTCTACAGACACCTCTTGTGGAGACCTGGGCAGGAGAGGGACAGCACCCAACCGCGGTGTCACCCTGCCCTGCTGTCTGCCAGGTCCATGCCGGTGACATCCCTGTGTGTTGGTTACACGTGGGCACATGCACATCCACATGTCCACGCTATTTACTTGGAGCCTGGGAGCATCCTTGATGCTCTGGCTCGCGCTTCCCCACTCTGCACAAACTCATACTGCAAGGAAAGCGCCCACGCCAAACCACGGTTCATCGCCGATGGTGAGAGACTGCAGGCAGGTACAAAGAAATTAAAAGGGGGGCTCACTAAGCAGGGCACCTCTCCTGTCCGCCTGCTCCTCTCTGCAGAACTTATTTTCACAAAAATGTACAACCGCTTGACAGTTAACATTTCAGATGAGGACTTCCTCTTGCCAGCTTGCAGTCTCCCGTAACAAAATTGACAACTCACTCCATCTTTTAATTGCCTCCTCCATAAGACTTGCATTTTCTGTCCTCCCAGACTGGTGCCAAATTGTTCCCAATATATTCTCTGTTGCTTTGTCCAGTTTTTTATATCAGGAAAACATAAACCATTTTCCCCTTCTGCTCTAAAGACAGTTTTATAGACTAATAGTTGGCATTGCTAACTGACTGGATAGACAAACAGACAGACAGGATCAACCAATTAAAGATGTCTCACTAAGAAAGTGTTCCTAATATTCAAGAATACTGTTTTCTCTGTTTTATTTACCATCTTTTACTTTTAGATGTACCCCATTGCATCATCTAGAAGGATTCCTATTCCTCCATAGATGCTAACTTTCTTTTAAGTAGATACTGTAAAATTTTCTCTAATGCAAGGTCCTGATGTGTTGAAAATGAATTAACAAGATACAAAGTGGTGGAAGTGGCACTAAAGAAGAAAATTTGGAAAACTTCATTTCAGATAGACCTGAAATTATTTTGAATCCCAAATTAAATGTTTGGTGTGAAATGAAGGCTACTTAATTATTTTATTTCAAAATTAAGTTAGCTTTGACATTCAAATATTGAAGTGATTCATACTAAAAAGATCGAAACAAACAGTTTCAACTTTTCTGATATTTCCCCCTTATTTTTTGTATGATATAATTTGTCAGATTGCACTTGGATATGCGAATAATTGTGGTTCCCTCGGAAGTTTTTTTTTTTTTTTAAATAAATTTATTCCACACAGAAAAATCGTGCCCAGCTCTACCTGGAATTTCCTTGCGCACAATGCACACTACCCCTCCAGCAGTGGCAGGTGTAACTAATATTCCTTTCTACCCCACCCACTCCCCACCTCCCAGATGACCCCTGCTGAAACAGATGCTGTAGGTGTGAGGAACATGCACCAGCCCCACGACACGGCACAGTGCGGGAGGCTCTTGCTTTGGGGCAGACTTTACAGAGCGCCTTTTAAAGAAAGGAGGGGAATAACAATTTCAAAGTCATTTCAAGTAATGTTTGCTCCACAACACACTTAATGGTGGCATTCCTAGCTCAAGGAGTATCCTACGGTATGTTCTCTCAAGTGCTTCAGATTCAGTCCGAAGACCGCGACCGCCTCTCTGCCCCTCTGGCTTCCAAGGCTGCCACCGCAGACCCGCAGCAGCTCCTCTCCCCAGCTGGATTTCCCACCATGGGGCAGAAAACTGGACAACCCAGCATACACCTGCTATGGAGGGAAAGCCAGAACCAAGCCACGGTTTCACACAATGCAGTCTGAATTGTTCATTTTCTGGAAAAGCCTGAGGTAGCTAGCACCGATGCAGCTACCATCATGGGCGTGAAGGAGGTAATGTACTATTTACTGCATCCATAAAGGTGATTTTCTATAACTGACCTTTTTTAGGTTACCCAAAATGGGTTAAAAATTAGAAGGGTTTCATGAATATGTTTAAATAACATATTTTAAGGCCATTACCCAGACACAGCTTTATTTAAAAGCCTCGACTGGTAAACATCTGTTTTTATAATAAGGACAGGAAGAACAATTACATCATCTGGTCTAGCTTCCTCTACAACGCAAGCCTTTTTCAGTCAGACATTCCTGTGATTAACTAAAATTGTGTTTAATTAAAATATGTCTTCTGGGAAACTGTCCAGTCTTGATTTGAAGACTTTGAGGGATGCAGAATCTACCATCTCCTATGGTAGTTTGGCCTGATTTGTGCTAAAATCTAGTTTGCCTTGCCTACACAGGAGAGTTTTGAAATACGTCAGTGTGATCACCCTGAGGGCTGCCAACAAGCTCACATATGGAGTGTGAACTCCACCACCGAGGGAAGCAGGTACAGAGACGATTTACTGGGTATGTCACTGGTAGGAAAAAAAAAAAAAGAGAGAGAGAGAGAAATCCCAGCTGTCCCCAGAGCAGAAAAGGAGCACAACACCTTGAATTTCATCTCAGTTCAGGCTGCCAGGTTAAATGGAAACCCAAGCTGCCTCTACTAGCAGCTTTCCCTGCCCACTTGGCTTTGTCAGCGCTCAGGAAAAACATCCCCTTGCTACCCTGCCCACAGCACGACAAACATTTACTTTCTAACGAATCCATTTCATTTTTAAAAGCTGATGGGAACCGCACACCCCTGAAGCACTCCACGCACTATGCCCAGCTCTCAACAAGAGGCATTTGCTCCAGGTGCAACATCGCGTGTCCCGCCAGAGGAAGAAAGAGAAGCCACGAGAAGTACATGGAGCCAGAGTCCCCAGCTCGCTTGCTGCCCACACCAGACCATGGGCACATGCTGTTTCTAGGTGTGCCTGACTGCGGGTGGTTTTGCCGAAGCTGTTCACACCAACGGCCATATAATAGGAAGGGTGTCCCCAGGGGGTACCTTGACGACAGGGAATTGGTTCTCTGAGTTTCTGAACTCCTCTTCCTCACTCCTGTGACTGTGCCACCACCTCCCCACATCTTGGGAAAGCTAGGAACAGCATTGTTCACTTGGTGGATTGATTTGTATAGAAGTGTGCCAAAATGTAGGGCTCTGAATGCATGCTAAAAACATCCCTGGGAGAAACGTCCCAGACCCTTTTCTAGGAGGGAGCTCGTGACGCAGGCAGCTTGCAGCTGGAGGAAGCTCTCAGCATGGGAGAGCTGCCATCTCATCTGCTGCTACAAGTTACCTGGAGCTGCATGGCCACACAGCACAAAGCTGAAGAGAACGAAACGCAGCCAGACCACCACAGGTAAGTACCCTCCCACACTGATCTCCAACAACATTTTGCCGCTGAAGATCTAGCAATCTATCCTTCTGCCATACCTCATTAGTGATGAAACTTCAGCAATGACTCTAAGGTATATGTCCTACTTCCCTCCCAAGGTCAATGCAAATACCGGCAAATTTGAAGGCGGTGACTCTTGCTGTGACAGAGCTTGCTAAGCCCAGCAGGCTCGGTAGCTGAGCACCAGCCCAAACACTAAAAGCCCACCTCTGCTGCTCCCACCACCAGCACCACCACAGAATTTTCCTCCAGTGCTCACACTTCCCAGCTCCTGTCTCTCTTGCCAAAACACTTGCTTTCCATGAGATAGTCGAGCAGTGTCTCTGCCGAGCACATACTATACTGCTCTCCAAGCCAGAGCAGTAGCATGAATTTCCATCAGTCTGAACCATGCGATGGTCCCAAAGTGTCAGATCGGTAGGATTTGACCACGCTAACAGAAGGGTGCAAAAGTTCATGTGGATGAGCTGTGGCCCCCACTTGCTCCCCAGGGTCAGGGCAACCCACCCTGTATGTGGCTCACCCCGTGCTGCCCTGCATCCAGGAGGATCACACACCACCTCCTGGACTTCTCCCCAGGACCACCCATCAAACTGGGTGACAGCAGACAGGGCAGCGGGAGCGGCAGAGAAATCTGAATGGGACCACGGGGTGGGCAGTTCCTCAGACCGGGAGGAAGATGCTTCATTTGCCATTTTTTCTAGAGCTACGTTCAAATGGGTACCAGACACCTCATGCAGGTCCGTGGGCTCCCGCTTTACCCTGATTGCATGTGATGCTCAAATGTCTTTGTACTCTTGGCTCCCCTGGGGGGCTGTCACACAGAAACTAAGGTATCGAATGAATGTCCCAGGTAGCCAGTGTGGCTGCTCCAGGAGAAATTTGGTCCAATACGACGAGGATAAATACTTTCTAAACCCCTTTTCTAACAGGTTAAAATACTCCCACTGCAGTCTGAGACAACATCATGACAACATGTGGGAGAATCCAACAGCTGACACTGCTACTGCAAGCTGAACAAAACATAAAAGGTGAAGAAACTATCTAAATAATGAGGAAAAGTGCGTTAGGTCAGTATAGTTCATTCTAACTAAGTGTAATTAGCAGGAGAAGGAAGAAAAATTAGCTCACTGATAATTCTTTCACAATGTCCTTTCAAGTGTTCAGGGACATTTAATTTTGCAGAAAAGTTTCAACCAATATAAATATCCCAAATATAATCTTCAGTGTCCTTACCTACTAGTACAGGCAACTCAAATCACATGCTGCTTGGGACTCTCATAAATTTATAGTTTAATCCCATTTAAATCTATGCATAGAAAGTAATATACAACATACCCAAGAAAATGGTCATTCTGGGCTACTTGGCAGTTTGGGGAGTTGCATGTTTTTAACCTTAAAGATGCAGCTGATAAAAAAAAAATTTAATGTACTCACTTGTCCTCCTAGCGATGTCTTAAGTTATTCAAAGGGACTCAACTGTAAAAATATTTTTTCAATTGATGCTCTTGCTTAATGTTTCTCCATTTCACATGTAGATTTTTTTTTTTTAAAACGAAGTACAACTATTTCTATTTCAATTTTAAAATAACTATGAAAATCTTTCTTTTCCTATTAGGTTCAGTAAATTATTCCTTTCTTTAGAGCTTGGGAAGGTTTATGCCAAATTATCATGTTCGCCAAAAATGCAGTTGTAGAGAGTTTGGGGGCAAAATGATTTGAAAATTCAGCTAGATCTTGGTAACTATTTTGATTAAAAAACAGTACAACTCTGGAAATGCCGGAAGTCCTGATTAGGCAATTCCCAAAATAAAATTTCAATTTTCAACTGCAGAATATTTTAGTTCAGACATTTAAAAAAATAATCAAAAGTGTTTCATATGACCCTAAGCCAATATTGTTTCTTTTTTCAGCTTACTTCAGATGGCTCAGAAAACTGACACCTTTATTTTCTATGAACAACTTAAAATGACATTTTTCTTTCATTCAGTTTTCTGAGCTAAACAGCAAGACAATTACATCCATAAACATTCACAATTCTTTTGAGCAAAAATAAAATGATGAGTCTGAACTGTGTGATGGCACTGGAGTGGGACAGTGTGCCTGAATATCCAAAAATACCAAACACAGTAGTCTTTTCTAAGCATCTGTGTGTGCTCATACTGGTCCTGCTCTTCCTTCAGAAATACTAAAACCAGATGTCTAAAGATCTGCCAAATCAAAGCATTTGATCCAAGGGAGAAAGTGTCACCCCCCAGAATGTTGATCAGTGCTTCTCTCAGTGACAACGCGTTGTTAATGACCTGGGAAGTATTGAACTAATGCAACACAAAGCCCCGCTACAAATACAGAGTGCTTGCAGTAAAGAGATTTCCAAGCAAGCCTTTGATGAGTAACAGCTGGCGCTGCTCCCCACCAAAGCACACACCAATAAATCCTTGGGAGATATCTTACTATTTCTCCTTCAAGAAGAAGACTAAACAGAAAGCACAAGGCCACACAAAACTGACTTCTCCATGTCAATATAACAACCCTCCCCCTTCTATAATGCATGTGAGCCCGTAACGGTAAGCAGCAATCATGCATAGCAGTGAAGAGATTTCATCTGGAGCATCAGGAAAGTACATGATCCTTCTAGTAGAGCTCAGGAGGTTCTGCATTAGTGACAGTGAATACGACAGATACCTCTTCCTGTACTTGAATGTCCATTCATTTTGATGTGGGTTGTGTCTTTGTGTTCTTGATGGGAATTGTGTGCTGGTACGACAACACGAGGAGCAAAGTGTTTCTTGATTGCTGGAGCTCCTCAGGCCTGGAAGCCAAAAGCTGATGCTCTCTCTCTGAGCAGCTCCCGGCACAAATGACAACTCCAACTCCCTGCAAATGAAGAAATCCTTCTTATGACACCAAATCCAGATACTCAGAGTTTATGTCGAGATCGGCTTGAATAGGATATCAAAAATTCCTGACATTGGAATTGCCTGTATGTGTCTGAAGCAGGCTCTGTTGCCCTTGATGTGATGCACGTAGGCCCTCTACACAAGTTACAACACAGCTGGGATGTGCATTTCTGCTTATAGGTGTTTTATATTTTGATACATTCAATACACCACTTCCCAGTTAAACAGAAACCCTTACCTAATTAATAGCTCTATTTTAAAATTTTCCCCTCCTGATTTTAGTTTCCTATTTATCAAAGTTACAAACATTTAGCTCCTGCATGCATGATTAATTTGTAATTATTCTTGTCTCACCCCTAATGTAAACTGCAGTCATTTGCACCCAGACGTATTCTTCTCCATTTCTACTGCTCTCTGCAGATTTTAGTCAGAGAATCAATAATGGAAAGGGACTAGTTCTTCTGCTCCAAATCCAAGAGGCAAATTGCAACCAGTAGTAGTATATTCAGATTGAATCCCCTCCAGAGGACATAACTGCATGCTGAATGTAATACAGACCGTAAAACCCTCACTCTTCCAAGGCACAGACAGGCCAGAGAAGAAGGAAGGATTTTTCTCCTAATCTGGTCTCCTGACAACAGTCTCTCAGCTCTTCCAGAAAGGACCTTCCCACCTGGGGCTTTCTCTCTGGGACCTTGACTTCTTAGGAAGTCCGAAGTCACAGCTGACAGGAGCTCACTTCAGCTGCCTAAACTGAGGTGTCCAATGCCATCTGGGACATTCAAAGGTACCCATGATCTGCAGAAAAACCATGTGCTGGAAGAGGAAGTAGAGACCAGGTGAGATTGCATAGGACATCTCAGATCACACTAGCGCTCTGTCTACGCATTTGCTTTCTTTCCATGCTACCTGCTTCTCTTTTGCTACTGCTTCCTTAACCCTGCATGGCCCAGGCAACCTTTCTGAAACTCTTCTGTTCTCCACAAGGACTTTACTGTGATTTTCAAAGCAGACTTCTAACATATGTTACCTTCTGGGGGCTCAAAGACTGGTGGATTCAAGCAATACATGTGATAGCCACGGTCACAGTCATCACAGAAGAGCAGCTGGTCCTGAGGCAGGGTTGTTGGAGAGACAGAGGGGGAAAGGGAGAGAAGGAGAGGGGAAGAGAGAGAGAAAATGATGCAAATTAGTCTCTTGCCAAGATGAAACATAAGCATGGTAACCAGCAGTGCTCAGCTAGGAACACAGAGCTGCAACACAGAGACTAAGAGGCTACTGGGAATGTACAAGGATGTAAAAGACATCACATTTGTGGGTCCAGGATCAACCACCACATTTCTGAGAGGCCGCAGAGAGCCCTTCTCATCACAAAGGCAGTTCCATTTCTAACTGGATAATCTCTGAGAGCCAGAGGAATTCCTCTCCAAGGTGGCCTCATGGTGCAGGACCAAAAGCTGTTAGGTCAGGGATATGCTGTACTGAGAGACGAGGACTGGCATCCCTACTTTGTTGGGCTCCAGTGTGACCGCGTTCTGGGTCTCATTCTTTCAGGGGAAACCTTTCTCATCAAACTGGACTTCACCAGTTATCCAAAACTCAACTGAGTAGAAAATGCTTTGTGAAGCAGATGGGAATAATGTGATCTTAACTCATGGTCTGCAGCTCTTTCACACATCTTGGGGGGAGGAATCCTTCTCGGAAGTATCTCCTGGCTCCTAACACAGAGCAGCTCCCTATTCTCATATTTTCTCGTTTACCACTAAAGCAAAACAAAATCTCAGTCCTCAAAGTCATTCTGCTAAAGGGAATGTAGTCTTAACTACTGCCTCCGAAGTTCTTCAGCCACTAACAATTCTCCAGGTTGCTCACAGACTATCAAGGACCCTTATGATTAGATTTTAACTGAAAAAAACAAACACAGAAAGGATACTGTTCAGCTGCAGACTCTGGATCATGGTTTGGAAATCACTGGAATAGATGGTTAGCTGACTACTGAGACGCTCAGCCATCCCAATCCAAATGCTTCCGTGTTTCCCAAGTATTATAATTAAGATTAAAAAATCATACCAAGACAGTAAGTAAAATCAGGGAGAGAAGAAACATACCCACCACCTCTGGGATTATCACCCATTCAGAACTACTCCTGATTACAGTACTGAAAATGCTACTCTTTTGCAGCTCCCTGCAACATGAGCGTACGGCCTCCAGCTAGATTCTATTCAATAAGCATATCGCCATCTTATTTCAGCAGAGACCAGCGGCTGAGCAGGTCACTGGGAGGAGCCCATCTCTGCTCTCAGGAGATTCTCCTCCTGGGAGATGTATGGGAGCAGCAGCAAAGCGATGGCCCACACCTTGCCCCATGCTTCCCAAGGGCGGGCATGACAGCAGCTTGCAGCAGCGCTTATTCGCGTGAAAAGGTAAATAAACTCACATCGTTCTCAGAGGTCCCACAAAGGCTGCAGGATTTGCACTCAATGCACTGCCACTGATAGGTTTTAACAGCCTCAGTCATGTTTGTGGTGAACTGCAGGCAGGTCGGGTGTCCTGAGGAAGATCGGAAACAACTGTCATTGTTAAGGATCACTCACTCATCGTCAATTAACCGGTATTAAATTTGGGAACAAAACGCACATGGACATGGACTGATCACAACATGGGCTGCAACTAACAGATACCAAAGAGGAAAGCAGGCATTAACCCTTTCGCTGCCGGGCACAAGAGAAAATCAGAGTCATCCCCACCCGTTCCCCATTGGCAAAGCAGTTTTATTCAGAGCTCTTAAAAATGGTTTGGCTTTGGGTTTGGTTTTTGTGTTTGTTTCTTTGTTGTTGTTTTCTTTTCTTTTCTTTTTTTTTTTTTGCTTGTTTGTTTGTTATTTTGAAAGAAAACAAGAGAAAGAATGAAATCAGAAACAAACCCAATTTCAGAGAAAGCCCATCCATCTTAATAGAAATTGGACTACAGTTTCAATTAGCGTTGTTTTGAGTGGACCGAAGGACCTGCTGGACTGTTTCAGAGCTTCCCTTGCTGGTGTCCAAATGGGCGGAGCAAATCTGTAAACTTTGCTTACTTGGAAGCAGCAGCGTACAGAGAAGAAGCAAGACAGGATGGAGGGATACAGCTTTCGATTTTTTTAAGAGCTCTGCCACTAAAGTTGGTTGGCACAGAAGAAACCAAATTGCACAGCTAACCTTCCAGGATCAAAACAAGAAACCAAAAGGAAAACGCCCCAAGCCAACTCCACAATGAACTAAGTGAAAGGAATAAAGAAGGGAAAGCTAGCAGAACAGTCACATCTAATCGGGAAGGACAAACTGCCAGAGTTACAACCCCCGCCCCTACATGCGTGTCGACTCCAGCTTTGCAAAACAGCGGTATCACAGTAGCGCGGTCAGCAACGGGCTTTCTGGAGGGGAGAATATAAACAAACAAACAAACCAAAGGTAGGATCAGTGTTCCTTCTGCAAAACAAAACAAGAAAAATATACCGCTGAAATAAAGCACTGCAGTCCCAAACTGCCCCTATCTGGCTGAAGCAGTCTCTAGGTGACCTGCAATAAGCTATTGCTTGCCTGCTCGGAAAGCCCTGCATTTAGCATCCCTCTCTGGCACACGTAAGCATTTGTACTGTGTAGAGTCAGGGGCGGGGGAAATGGGACAGGGCTATTCAATTGGTGATCTATAGGCAGAGAATACCTAGAAATACGGGTATGCACATCCGGCACTACTGCATGCTACTTCTAGAAATTTACACCACTGAGTGTGCGGCCTTTTCTCACCTCTAGCAGATCTGTTGTTCTTAGACAACAGCCAATGGGTAGAAAATAATCTTTTCCACCTCCACCAGCCTAAGTGTTTTGTTAAGAGTGGAGAAAAAAAAAAAAAAAAAAAGCTGTTTCTCTGATAAGAAGAAAAGGCATGGCTACAGGAGACATGGGCATAGATGTACTATCTTCATTACCGGACCTATCAGTGGTACTTTGCTGTGTCATCACATCGCCCATCACCACCCTGCAAGAAGCATCTATATTTTCTAGTTAGTGAAGCAAACAGCTGCTGAGAATTGCTGGTAACGCAATAATGTTGTAGGGAATATATTTCCTTTATGTGCTCATGTTGTTACCAAATGGTGGAATACGGATTTTGGTTCTCTGGTTGCATTCGCATGGTAGTGATAAGACAACTAAGCCCATCCAGCACAGAAATGTGTATATGCAAGTTATTAAGAGAACTGAACAGAAAATAAAGGAGATATTTAAGGAAGGAGGGACCAACGATATTGTTCCTATCACTCTTTTAAGTCTTTGAACAAAGAAGTGTTTTGACAGTACTGATGAGCTCAGCCTAGCTAAGAAATTCACTAACTTTTGGAGCCCTTGCAATGTCAGCACAAAATAGGAGTCAGATTTTACTGATTTACAGAGAACCAAGTCCAAACTGAAGTTCTGGGGACCCTGAAGCCACAACTGTCCAGAAGGAGAGTCTGTGACATGAGACCTTTTCTTGCTGAGATGACCTCGTATAATTTCTGATACTACCAAACTAGCAAAACCCAACATGACACTGAAATGATCCTCCAGATCTGATTTACAGCAAATGCAGAACCTCATTTCAACACCAGTAAATAGAACAAACGGGTCACACTATACAGCAGGGAGGAATTCATCCCAATGGCAGCAAGTCAGCACCCAGAAAGGTTGTACAGTGCTGGAATATATCAAAGGAAACAACTCATACAGGGGTGTGAGTTAATCAGAGAGTTAAATAACTTCAGTCACATTTGAAAAGAAACAGAAAGAATAGAATCAAACTTACAGAAATAAATCAAAGTTAAACACACACGTGTATTCACGTGCTCATTTGCCTGCATACACACACTGCTCACTGCAGAGACTCCAACTAGAGACTCTCCCTTTCTCAAACGACATGAAGGTCAGGTTCTGTTCACTGCTTTATCTCTGTCCCTTCACAGTCATTCCTGCTCTCTTCCAGCTATCAGTCTTGACTGTCTAGTTCCTCACTCGCCTCAAAAATACCTTTGCAGGTTTTCTGTGCTGTGTCTCATATCAATGGTGCCCCGTCCTTGAAGTGATACATCCTATTTCTTTCTTAAAAACCGCACCCCCCACGAGCCTAAAAGTGGGCTTTTGTGGGCTGAGGATCCCTTAGAAAATGTTAATAGTGGAGTGAGGGTCACTGTGGTTTCTTTTTAGTAGCAAAGAAAGAATCTTTTGCAAAAAATACCAACTTACTCCTTTGGGATATCTCTCCAAATGTTGTGACTACAAAGGAGTCCAAAAAAATGGCCACAGTCATGTCTGCATAACCATAACTCTCTGTTAGCCCAGGGCTTATAACATGTCCAAGGCAAAAAGAACGCCTCATGGACATGTCTTTCTTTAGCCTCCAAGTCAGATCCTCTTTCACATCAAACAACACGCCTTGTGGTACCATGACCCCAACCTAATGAAGCTGGAAAGACTATTTTTAATTATGCCAGCAGCATGATAAGGTACTGCAGTGTATGGCAAGCATGACAGTAGATATTTAAAACATAAAAATCCTTTTTCCTGCCCTCCCTGCTCTCCTTCATCACAATCCCTCTGTTTTCCTGTTACTTTGGTTGAAAAAAACAGTGTTTTTCATAACCTACGAGAAAATTCACATGTGCTAGACTTCCTGGAGTTGCATTAGTGAACACCATCCCGGCTCCATATCTTGGCATTCCCCCTGTGGTGGAACACCAAAGGAGAAAGCCCTGTAGCTGCATATAGCAAGCTTCTATTGCTGGATTTTAATTCATTTAAAAAATAGAAAGGCTAGTTCAGCTCATGAACAATTTTGCTTTACACAAAGAGCAGTCAAGAATGTGGTTCCAGTTACAGATACTATGGTAGCGCACAAGCCAGAGAGCTGGAAAGGCTTTCTTGCTTAATTTCATCAGTTATGTGGTCGGGATGAAGAAATACTCCTATTTCGCTAATCTTGTGATAAACTGCATTCACTATGGTTAAGGTGTGCAGCAGAGAGTCTGCAGCGGGAACTTGGTTAATAATTCAGGTGGTGCCTCAGCCCTGGCAAACTCCCGATCACTCTCACATGTCTGTATCAGCTCTGCGATCTAACAGGAGGAAGAAGTAACACATATTTATGGTGTCACTGAAGTCAATAGACAGAGCTCTAAAATACACCCAGAGAGCAGTTCTGTTGAAGGAGAAGGTGATATGTTAACATCGACAGTTTCTAATCTACCATAACTATTCTCTACCTAAACTTTTGCTATGCTGCAATAGCTATAAACAACAGAGACAATAAAACTTGCAGTGAGCAGGTTTCCAACAGCTCATCCCTTTGTCTTAAAGCAATATTTTAAAGTATAGATCAGCCCTGAATGCTCCCCCATCTCTGTCAAAACTCTCATCTGGATCTGAACCCTGCAACTGAGACTATATTTTACAGTGACATCCGTGTTCCACATGCCGCTGGCTTTAATTGTACACTATGTCCGCTGGACATCTGATCTGAGGAGTGGGGGGCGAAAGCATTTCAGCCACCATTTCGTGACTCCTGCACTCAGTGCAATTGCAGGCTGACGGTATGGAGAATTTAAACAGAAATACCCTAAAAAAAAAAAAATCTAAAAATCTCTTCTGCTTATACTGGCTGTGCAACACGAAAGACCAAAACTGACATTAAAGGGCAGGAGCAATCTGCTGCTCCCAGGCGCTCTGTGACCAGCAAAGGCCTGCGAATGGCTCATTAGTGCTTCTTCAATAATGGATTCTGCATCACAAGATTAATTGCAGCCATGTGCTCTGTCACACCCGCCACAGACTATTTAAGTTAACAATCCAATCAATAACCTTTTTCAAACAAAGGCAGAGATTATCTTGAGGAAAAAATAAGCAAAGACTCATCTTTTTGAAAAAACAAATGTGAAATTATTTATACAGAGTAAAAGGAATTTTCACCCAGTTCCCAATTCTTTCCTTTATCTTCACTGTGTAGTGGTAGGCTTTTTAATCAATAGCATAATGAAAACCCACAGGGCTCCTGGCTATATCATGTCAGAATTTATTCCATAAACTATTCAGGTCTTTAAACAACCATAAATACATATTACAGATATAATGACAGAGGAACTCCATCCAAACATGCATAGAAACTGCAAAATTTCCTCTTGCTAAGACTGAATAAGCATTGCTATGACCGCTACCATCATTAGACAGAATTATTACTGTTATTCATAAAAAAGGAAGGGAAAAGTAACTTGTGATTCTAATAAGGGATATGTTTTTATGGTTATGATATAAAACTGTAGCCCCCTGTTGTCCATCTACAAATGCAGTTCAGCATGCTTACAGATATCTGGTGTTAACAACCCTGCACATTCAAACACTCTGAGCCAAGCTTGCCAATCAGTAGATTATTAAAAGTACTTTTTATTTGCCTTTTAATTCTTGAGCCTTTTAGGGTTCCTCTTTGAAAGATTCCCAAGCAAACAGAAGGATTAGAAAGGGTCCTTAAACAAGCAAACCATCCAACCAAACTGAAAGGCTGCCAGAATCCCAGGGCTCCAGGAGCTGCAGCTCCGACAAAAAGACCAAACATTTCTAAGGGATGAGGACATGGAGCTCCTGGCATTTTCCTGGCCCTTCCCGTCTGGCAGCACCACGGCGCGATGATGCAGGGACAGATGCCTGCCTGCTCATGTGCAAGTATTCGTAAACAGAAGCCTTCAGAAGTGTTTGTAGGGTGAGGATGTGCAGCACCAACTGCCTCACTAACCTCTGTGATTTGGGGAAGCGGGAGTGCTTCATTACAGAAAAGTGTAACAGACTTCCCTGAGGCCATGGCAGGGGTAGGTGCCAGAAGCTGCAGATGAGGACCTCGGCCTCCCCCTCTTCAGAGGAGAGCCCTGCTGAACTCAGCCTTTTAAGAAAAACAAGCAGACAAACAAAAAAGGAAGTCTCACTCGCAGGCACCGTTGGGTTTTACTGCTGAGATGTAAGAGGAGGAAAGGAAATATTGCCAATGGGAATTTCTACATCCTGATGGAAATGAGTAAACCTGCCTGCTTCTCCCAGTGTCCAAGATTTTGTGTTCCAGCGCTGCTAGCGCTGCTACAGAGGGGAGTCCAAAAGGACTCGGGGCCTTGGTTCATACATTGGTCAGGCTGATTTGGTCCAAGACCAACTTCCCTCTACTCTAATACGCCGCAATATGCCAGTAACTGTGGAAGAATTAACTCCTTTAATAATTGATGGTGCTCTGAAACCATTCAGCTGTGGTAGAGCTTCAGTTCCTATCAGCTCATTTCCTGGCCCTGGAGTCTTCCTGCCCGGTGTGGCCAGGGCTGGAAAGGAGCAGGCCCAGCGTGGGGCACGCCGCTGCATCTGCACGCAGGAGGCACTGGATCGCCCCTCAGCGCTGCCCGTTCCAGCGAAAACAGGCACATAAATTACAGACAGTTCAAATATTCAGCAACGGTAGAAGAGAATCCGCTTTAATTGCCCTCTGCAGTCCCCTGCTGTTGTTTTGGCCACACAAACACCAAAGGGCACAGCGGGAGCGAGCTCCTACCACAACACCCAGCATCTCGGGGCAATGGCTGGAAAATTTCTTAGCCTTAGGAGCGTTGGGCACCAGCTTCCCTGCGCAACTCGCTCCTAGCTCCGACTGCACAACACCACCGCATGAAGTGTTTGTAAGCATCGAGAACATTCACTGGGACAAAGAATCTTGACCACAAGGGCGCATCAGGAGCAAAACTGGGCGCAAAGCCTGCACACGTGCACAACCGAAGTGAAGGCTCCGTGCACATCCAGGCACACACAGGCCTGCAGACATTAGCTGTGGGCAAGACAGAGCAATTGTGCCTGGCACGGGGCAGCGGGATGCACTGGGTGGGAGCTGGGGGTGACCTCTATAGGGCACACACATTGAGAAGCCAGGAGCGAGTTATGCCAGCCATCCCGATGGTGTGGCAGTCCAGCTGCGTTATCCCACAGCATCCTGTCGGTAGTATATGCCACAAATCTTACAGGAAAACTATTTGAGAAATGTTTCAAAGGAGTTTTGCTGCAATAGGTTTGTGTCTCTCTTTTGCTGTGCAGCTCCCCTTCCTCAGCAAGCAAACACGTCTTAGCAGGGAGAAATGAAACGTGGAAGTAACAGCTTTAACAGCCTCTAAAATCTGCCAGCAAGTAACATTGGCGTACACAGAACACCGCCTGGGAGATGCCCCTGCCTCGGGCTGGAGGAGGACAGAAGCCATCCCGGCACGTGCCCGCATCTCACATCTCAGCAGCAGGGACAAGGGACTGCAACGTGAGCAAGAGGCACAAAAAGAGGGGCAGACCATGGAACTGGCGCGGCTGCGCACCAGGCTCCACCGCCACCACATCTCTTTGCTGTGGTGAGACTGCTTTGTTCCCGGGGTGGATCGGAAGAGCCCCCTCCTGCGCTGCAAAGCCGCCGGTGGGGCAGAGCCGCAGGCAATCAGGCTCTCACCCGAGGGGCTCTGCTTCGCTCGCTCCAGGGAGGCTGCGATGAGGCAGAAGTCACGCAGCAAATGGGACTCTGCGCCTTTGCAACCCAGGGGGTCAGACACGCACCCAAGCGTAACACTGAAGGAAACATCCCGTGCCCGCAGTGCCCCGTCTCGCAACCCAGGAGCACTCCGCTCCCCGCTTCTCCAGTCTGGCCCCTGTTAGACACCGTTGGCTGCCGGACAAAATGGCTATTTCTTCCCTAAGAAACATAATGTGGAAGCACTCAAATAACCTCATAGTGAAGCATCAGCTTGTTAATGCACTGGTAAGTCATGCCAGCACTGTACGATTCCTGGGGGTGAATTAGGTCAGAGTGACCTCCAGAAAACCCACCAGGCTGCATCACCGCGCGGCTTTATGGGTAATGATCTGCTAATTGCCAGGAGGCACTTGGGCTGCTTACCAACACCAACAGGAAGGAAACCTGCCTGCAGGCACTGCACGGACTCCATATGCCAGGGACACAGCTTCTAATAACGAGAATAAACCCATTTATAAAGCGCAAAGTGGCCAGGAACCCTGGCAACAGATGCTAATGCTGCCCAGCAGGTACCGCTAACGGGGGTGGCCGCGTGGGACCTTGCTCGCCACGCAGCCCTGCAATGCAGGGCCGGTCTCGCGTCTGGTCGTGAAGAGAAGTAGGGGCGAGGGAGACGGAGATGAAAACGTGGGAGCGAGAGGAAGGCTGCTGATCCAGACAAGATGAATCACCGCAACCTGGAAAGCCAACACCCCCTTTGCCTGGGGGACGTTTTCGTTACCCTTCAACAAACTGCAGTGGAAAAAAACTCCAAGGCAGCTCCGACCTCGTCGCTATGCACTGCGGGCTCCCCAGCCCGGCCAGCTCACACACCACAGAGCTTTCAATCAACTGGCAGGCTCACTAAACCCTTTCAAAATGAGCAACCAAGCAAAAATACTTGGTCATAAACACTAAAAATAGGAGTGGAAGATTGGGCTTTGTTTTGCTTTTTAACTTGGTGAAGCCAGTTCTTCCTAGTGCATTAAATCCACCTCCCTGGCAGCCCATTTAGAACATCTCCTCTCCCCGGGAGAGCCAAAATCTCCCGCTATAATGAGAGGAGTAGGGTGGTATTTAAAATGCTAAGGAAACAGCAGCCTGAATAGCCATCTACCAGAGCATTACACGAAAAACTCTGTTAACCCCCCCATAAAACAAGATACAAGCTCTGCCCCTCCTCCCCTTCCTTTAAGGCGAACGAGGACTCTGCTACCTGCTTGAACCTTCAGCCCCAGCTACTGGCCAGACACCCGGTCCTTCCCCAGTATTCCTGGTGGAAAACTGCTCTGTGAGTACAGCCAGAGAGCAGCACGTCTGCAGGGACAGCCAGCGCTGCCCAGCATACCTGTAGTCTCAAGGCAGCACCTGAAAAGACCAGCTCTCGCCACCAGCTGAAGCCCACTGCCAGCGAGGGTGCAGAAGAGGGTCCCATGCGTGCCAGCCACTCACCAACACTTTGCAGCAATTTGGAAATAAACCGCAAAGGTGCTAAAAGTGTCTCTGAAGTTTCAGACAGTGAAAGCAGCTCTGGCCCTCGTAGACATCCAACATGCCCGCAGTGGCCGTGGCCCTGCCGTGTGGCGATCTATTGGATTGACCAGAACAAAGCCCCAGCGCCCACAAAGCCACAGAACAAGCCCAAGCACTGGCAGCACGAGCTTTTTCATGCTGACCCAATGCAGCGCATCTAACCTGAGCTGGCAGAGGCAGTTTCCCCAGGGCTCTCCCTCCTCAGCTTCTCTGCTCCGATTACGCGTGAGAGCGTGACGGAGGCGACGCACTGGGACGCAGGCATCTCTGCACTGAGGAGAGGCCCACGTCCACCCAGTCAGCTCAGACAGCATCGCACAGCCGCTCTGTACCGCTGCAGTCCTTCTCAAGCACTGAGGGCTTCGGGGAGAACTTCAGAGGTGACTTCACCCATGGGCTGGTAAGAGCGACCGCCCATTGAAAATGGGGTAGGCTGGGTTAATGCAGGTGAATTAGAGGAGGTGATGGGAGAGAGGAAAAGGAAAGAGTACTACAGATCTCTGGACAAACCTTCTTTCTAGAATGATTGAAGAATGACTCTAGATTAATTCACTACCAGAATGGTTCCAGGAATTTCAAATCAAATGGCAAACTCCAGAGAAATTATTTAAATGTCATTGTTTTAATATTAAATAAACTTAACTATGCAGAAGACAACATGCCATTGCATAGACAGTGACCTCATTGCTATTGCACGAGGTAACTATGTACCATCCAGGTAAAGAAATACAGCATATGATGGGTAGATGGTTGACAACCTACACAAACATGCCATAAATGCAAGAGGTCTGACTTTCCACGCAAGCATAATTTACTCTGTTGCTAATGTAGTTGTATGATTGTATATTCAGACATAACTAGAACTGCCTCACTCAGCTAAACACAAACAACTTAGAGCAACCTACTTCAGTCCCCCACTGATTTAAAGAAGCTCTGTCAGCTACAGAATAGGCAGCATTCTTAACAAACTCTCCATTGTTTGTAATGCAGTGTTAGAAGCTGGAAAAATCCCATTGTCTACTGGTTTTTCCTTTATCCATTAGCTAAACCCTTCATTTGGTTGGGAATTTTTAAGTGCCAATGGAGATTTCATCAATGTGGCAGCCAGTTTTCACTTCCCCACCAAAATCCCAGCAACATCAATACCAAGAGGGAAGTAGCAGCTCACTGCACACTGCAGAGCATCAGTATGTGCTTAGTATGGGGCAGTGAAAAGTATGAGTTTACTCTCTAAAAATAAATGCAATTTCAGGGTGATCTACACATCTGAGTAAGTATCTGAATTTGAACAAAGTGCTTTTTGTCAAAAGAAAGTTGGAGGGGAGAAAGGGTTAAGAAACAGCAGAGGCAGAAACAGATTTTTCAGAAAGAGTAAGACATTTTGTGCCAGTATTTTCCAAACAAAAAGCTTTACTTTCATTTTGGAACAGTACCTTGCTTTAAAAGTGAGCTCCATTTAATTGTTTTTAAGAGAGGAAAAAATACTCACAAACGAAACGTTTCATTCAAGTCAGAGCCCACTTGGCAGTGGGAAAGGAAGGAAAAGGGTCATTCCATTGAGAAAAACAGAACACATTTAGCTTTGAATCAAACCAAAATCATTTCTCCTCACCACGGTATTTTTCAGTTCAGTCATTTGAACAGCCCTTTTGAGTCACTTTGTAACAAAATAATGCCAGAGACACCAGAACAGTAGGATTTGTTTTGTTTCATTTTTCAATGGAAAAAACACCAGATAAAAATCCATCATTTGTTTTTGTAGACCTTCCACAATGGATTAAAAATGTCCGAGTGCAGGACATTCTTTAACCTGTAACAAGTGAGCGGCATTGCTTTTACCTGCACAACCCGTATTTCAAAGCAGCTAAATATCACTTCAGATGAAACAAGAAATTAGCTAGTTCCACTGCAGTGGACACAAGTGTCCCTCATTAAACAGTTCACTAGTCCTGTTCCTTTCCAGCACCAGAGGAATTGCTTAATAGAGGCTATATGAAAGTAGAACATTATTCTATTTAATGCCAGAAAATGATCTTCCACGATACTACTGGGATCTGTTAAGTCTTCTGACCCTGCTCTCAGCTGGCTGCTGTGCTGGCCAGCGGGACTGCTGCCTGGGGGTTCTGGCAATGGCAAGGAGGCTGGGAAGTCCTCTCCTTGCTGGTCTGACAAGGGTCTGGGCACCTTTCACGGCTACTGAGGACGTTCATCACCTGCAACATTCACTATTAGGTGGCATCCAACTACCCAAGAGATCTTTGGCAACTCTCAATGATAGCCACACTGAGCATAATGAGGACTAGTTCTTTTCAACATAAATCCAGACCTGCAAGCACCTAAACAATCACAGAGGAATTTAATGGGTGTATATATCCTTAGGAGATTCCTCTACATTTTTTTCTTTCAGATCTCTAAATACCTATAAAATCTCATCCTTCATAGAAGTGAGAAAGTGGTCTTTGTGAGCTGATTAAGGAAGAAGCTGACCTGGCCTTGTAAGGGAACTGAAGCTCCCTAGCCCAGGGAAGATCCTCTTCTCCAGGTGAAGGAATACCATGGCTCTGGACCATCTGGATGGCTGAAGAGTACAACAGCAATCTGAATTCAACCCAGATAGAGCTTGTGGATAGTTAACAACTCTCGTAAGCCTCCAGGCTGATGGACACATTCAGAGATGCAGACACAGTCCTTGGTGTGGAAAGGCCTGAGGAGAAGTGGGACCTGTTCTTTAAGAAGCCCAAGACCAGATATCCCAGCAATGGATGAGACTTCTGAGCCAAGACGGAGTTGCAGAATCCACTGAACACTAAAATGAGTTGTTGAGCTTGAGGAAAAGTCTGGAAAGACTTCTGTGCTGTTTAACAAATTTAAGCCACTCTCAGCAAAGCACTGATGTGAAGCAACTATGATTTGTACCAACAATGGAAAGTGAATTTCTCAAACATAGGCTCAAAAACACCCTATGTTAACTCTACCTTTCAAAGTGCTATGTGAAGTGGAAAGCTATGGCTATCTTAGGATAAAATAAAAGTACCCCTTCAGTGACAGCCTAGCTTTCAACTATTTCCCATCCAATGATTTCCTCTCACCTTGGAGAGCTGGCCCCTGTACTGGCTCTTGAAATCATCATATGAAGAAGTAAATGGCTGTTGGTACATGAAAGAAATCTAAATTAGTAAGCTAAGTCTTCAGCAGTGCTTGACAAAAGTCACTCCAGCATTATTTAAAATCTCAGATCTGTTTCAAAAAGATGTCTGTATCTGAAAGATTTGGTCGTGCTCTTTCTCCTCCTGCAATCCACAATGAAGACCCCAACACCAGGACACTAACAGCAAAGACTGAAGAAGCATAATGAGAAGGGACTTCAGTCCACGTGAAAAAATAACAACTGTGCAATCCTGGAGATAAACTAGAAGGTCTTACTGAGAATTTGTAATGGAAGATGAACAGCACTGAAAAACAAAACTCTGAAGAAAAACACCCAGCATAAGACATTAAAGGGAAGCTACGTTTGTTCATGCTCAAGACGGACCATCCGTCTGGGATCCCAAAGAAGGCATACCCTTCTGCAAGCTCTCCAGATCAGCTGCCTCCCTCCAGCAAGCAGCAGTAGTTCTGAGAGCTTCAGCCCACCACCCAGCTTTCAGTGTTCAAAGTATATTGCCTTTTCCATAGCAGTGCGATATTTGGTTTGTAGGCCATACAGATATCTTAGACAACATCAAACAAAACTGTTTCTAGTTATGTCCTGGGTGGCAACGTTAGCGACAACACTTCAGAAATCTGTGCTTTTTAAAGGTAAATGCCACGCTTCTCCCATCATGGTGCACACATCGTGGAATTGTGAAGAATTACCGGCTACAGGAACAAAAGTTCATCAAATAACAGATATGGTAAAAGTTTCTAGATACACAGCAAGAGCATTTGTTGAAACAGCAAAATATGCAGTCAGGCTTTAAAAAATTATACTGGTGAAATTAAGATGCCACAGATGGATGACTCTCAGCTTTAGTCATTAAAATCAAACATAGTGCTAAACTGCTGCAAATGTCCAGCTTTGGTGGAGCAAAGGAAATACAATTTTACAATAATTTCCAAGGGACAACAGAGATTGTAACACATCAGGCCACAACTTCAACAAGCTCAGCCAAAGCTAAGGGGAGCAGTCAATGCTTAGATGCTCTCCTATGTATGCACTACATAGTGGGAGTCCTACTGATTCATCTTCAACACTAGGGATGGGATGGGTACAGAAAAGGCTATGTCATTGCTAATGAGTATTAAAAGCTTGGTTTTACATTGAAAGAGTTGTGTTTCTTTCATGATTTATAGGCTGAATGGCTCTGAGTCCAACTAAGGCTCAAAGGTCCAGGGAGGAAATTTGACCAGATTTCTTTTCCCAATACCAGGCAAAAGTTAGGAATAAATCTTAAACCAGTGCAGTGTACTAGCTCAGGTCAAAGCAAAGAAGCCCAGTCCCTTGTCAGTCCACTCAGAGAACTCAGAACTGCAGCTCTCAGCTTTGTCAGCCTTCAGCTAAACCTCAGCCTAGGGAACCGGGGCTGTGGGGACACCCAGCGCTTGCAGCAGTGCTGCGAGCTTTTTTACTTCCCCCTTCTACCACACCTGATTCTCACCAGCAAGAACCCTTCTCCAGACAGGAAAATAAGACACCTTCCTAGCCAGCATGACAAAGAAATCTGCTCTGGGGCTGAGGAAACAATGGTATTTTTTTCTGTCCAGATAATTTCTGCATAATTAAAACTTTCCTTTATAACATTTATATTTCCAGACTATGGCTGAGGAGAGAGAGAGAGAGAACAAAAAGCACAAAAACATTCAAAGTAAGACCTATGCAGAGTTGTTCTCTGGAGTCTGACAGCCTGTAGCAATAGTTCTGCTGTGGTGGGAAGGATCCCATTCATCTAAACAGGGTGTTGACAGCCATCCATAAAGGCCAATTTCAATGTACCCTTCCACTCCTGGTTACCTTAGCAGAAATGTCTAGCTCTACTCTGTGTATCCATCACACTTGGAACAATGAAAGTGACAACTGAGTCACTTTGACTCAGAGTCAAGAGTGGGAGATGACCTATTGAACAAGAAAAGTGCCCTGATGCTATGAGCAGCTTCCTTCCTTCCTTCCTTTNAGATGACCTATTGAACAAGAAAAGTGCCCTGATGCTATGAGCAGCTTCCTTCCTTCCTTCACTTTCCTTTCTTTGATTTGTCACCATCCAGCCTTGCCCTCGGTCCGACCTCCATCTGGGTCTCTCTGTCCTATGCAGCACAGCAGAAAGCTGAAGAGGAGCTAGGAGAAGAGGAACAAAAGCAGCAATGGCCAGGGGCTCAGGATCTGTCATCACACGTTCTCCATTCCAGCTCTGCTTTCGGGCAGGAAAAAAGTACTTGCCCCCCGTGAAATCCCTTTGGAAAAGTAGTTTTTAGGCCTGCGATTTAGATTATTGCAAGAATATCTGAAAGCAAATCACAGAAAGGAAAATGGAAGTTGCTAGGAAAGGCTTTAAAACTAGCAACATCAGTATGCACTCTTAGGAAAGCATCATAGCCACCTCCTCTACCAGCTGTCTCTGGCCCCCAGTGTTCAAACCGTGCAAAGGAAGGAAAGACCTTTTTAGCTGCAGAACGGCTGAGGACAAGCCAGCAAGCAGTCCACAGGCTGCTCTAACAAGTCCTAAAGAGGTTCCCAAGAGCCACAGTGATGGGTGGATGGGTAATGGGTAGATGAAACTGCCTTTTGGTTTCCTCCGTCCTCCGGTGAATCTGCCAAAGGTCTTGCACAGGTATATATAAGGTCTGAAGGTAAGCAGTGAAGTTTTCAAGTCATACTCTGGCAAGCTGAGTGAAGAAATAAAACACTAATGGAAATTAAGATTATACTTGTGAAAAATAAAACTTTATAGGAAATGGCTAACTCTCTGCTGTAAAGACACACTCTGTCACAGAAATGTTAAAAATCATGAAGGTAAGGAGTTCATGTTGTACAATTCTTAGGGGTTTATAATAATTCCTATATTGGCCTACTGGATTCATTTCTGATATGTTCTTTAGGACTTATTTGTCGTTTAAATCTGCTAGGTTTTTATTCCCCGCTACTCTAAAGGCTCTGTACCCACTTCAGAAGAGCTCTTAAAACTACATCCCCACTGCTATTTTTGCAAGCAGCTGCCAAAATGAAAAGGTCCATCTATAGACTCTACTGGTAGCAGAGCAATCAATGGTAAGGCAGAGGAAAGACAACAGAGCTTCATAAAAATGACAGCAGACCTATTAGGAAGAGGAAACATCTTTTCTTAAAAAGATGGCATCTAATCTGAAACAGTATTTCCTCTTTCTCTTTCCATCCTATACAACAATACTATTAAACTAACATAGGGAAAGGGAAAGTGAGGTTTCACGCCTGCACTGGGAAAGGCAGTGAAGGGAACCACAGCTTTGGATCTGGCAGCCAGTTACTCCAGTGACCGGATTAGAAGTGTCATAGGTAGGGTCAAGTCTCCATAAGGCACTGACACTAAAATCCATACAAAGAGCATAATATAATTTAGACTCTACCTTTGAGGCTAAATTACCTTGCTGCAACTCTATTAATCTCATAGAGAAGGTGATTAAAACACAAACACATTTAGGAAGATCTTCCACTACCACCAAGTCACAGGAAATACTGTTAAAATGAGTCCTACACAGAAGCAATATTTTATTTCCAGCCTACCTTCACTACAGCAAGTAACAGGACCCGTTTCTGTAGTCCAATGAATGGAGTTAAAAGAAAGTAAAAGAGAAAAAGGAAGAGAAGTTTTGGTTAACTTCAAGCTTCATTAAGAAATACAAAACAAAATCCAGGGACAAAAGTCAAAATTTACAAAATGGAAAAGAAAAACAAAATCAATAGAGGAGGAAGTTTTATTTTAAGCTTCAAAGAGAGTATTATAAACAATGGAGAGCTTAGAAAAGTATATGTACAAGTACGTTATTCAACAATATCTCTTTAAAAGAAGATTATTTGCACTAAAAAAGACCCTGTGGATTGATTTGATAATGTAATATTTACAGAGGAATATACAGTAGGGGCTTGGAAGCAGAACTTTTATTTGAAAGGAATATTACACAAACTGAATACAGACCCTGCAGTTTGCAAATCTTCATTACAGTTGTGTGTTTTGTTATATTTTGATTAACTAAAATTTGATTTTTTTTTTCTCTAGAGGCAGCTTACCACTGCAAGCTTAGAAATCAGCAAAATGAACAAAGCAAACCCATTCTGCTAAAGAGCCTGATGATGACATGAATTTTGCCATTCAACTTAGTGGGAGCAGGACTCAGGTTTATCAGAGATTTAACATGGTTATTTTTGGCCCTATGTGTTAATCCAGGAGGGAGCAGGAGAAGGGGAAGGGAGCATAGGACAAAATCCACTGCTACTGACACATGGAAACCTCTCAACAAGGTGAGCTCGAGTTTTAGGTGTGCAAGAAACATGAGGTGGGATCAGGCTCTCTGGCAGCTTCACATACTCAGGATGTATTTTTTGTAGACATAGTTTTTTTCACTCAAAAAGCCAACATAATCCACATTAACAAAAATACTTCTTCTATCTATACACTGAGTCTACAGCAACAGGTACACCTGGCTACAGAAGGCAGCTAATCTCAGAGCCAAGTCCAATACCCTTTTCTCCTAAGACACAAGGCTATCCTGCATCCTTCCTACCCTGCATCACACATGACAGCGAACAGTCCCTCACTATCCACTGTGTGCAGATTTGGCAGCCAACAAAATCCTCCAGTGCCCACGTGAAGCAGAACTCATTTCACTGAGAAGATGGCTAACAACCTAGAATGAGGGTTGTGAATGTTCCTCACCAGACAATTTAGGATTGCAGCTGTGGGAACTTATGTTCTTCTCCTGCTGAGCAACCCCTGTTGCTCACTGCTGAAATGCAGGTGCATCTCTATACTTTTCAAAGACCACTACTTCTTAATAGAGGGCTGAAATACACAAGGTTTCTACACAGGGCATCATCCTTGACTCCAACAGGAATCTTCATGCCAAGAGCAGTCGAACATTTAGATGCTTTCCTTACAACCAACTCACAATCAGCTGAGGAATTAATAAAGGGAAGAAAAAAATTAACAGAGTTGTTTTCCTTTTTTTAAAGCTCTCTTTCAGCAAGAAGTATTTCACAGAGTTGCTCAAGTGAAAACCTGTTTTACTGTGCAGAAGAGACACATTAATCCTACTGGGAGAAGACAGTCCTTGGAATTGGACACAACATCTGGTAACAAAAAAATCCAGCCACTGAGCCTGGTCTTTGCTCTTTCAACAGTTTTTGTTCAGATTTGTGCCTATACAAGTACAGCAAAGTAAGTTTTAAGCATCTAACAGGATAATATTATTAAGGAGAAGGTAAACCAGAACAATCTTCACTTACCACATCCAATTTGCAAAAAACAAAGATACCCAGCACATGTATGAATGGCTTCTTTAAAGTAAGAGAGAGAGCAGAGTTGATCTTTATTTTCGTTATTTAAAAAAAGTTTTTTCCTTAAAGTAAATATTCAGTCTTTATTTTACATTAAGTGCTTTTTAAAATTTCATGTCTTCACAAAATTGCATTTAAAATTTGAAGTAAAATGTATTTCAAACAAAAATACTGTGCAACTTCAGCACTTCTTTTCTCTCTTAAATATTGAAATAAATAAAATAGTTAAGTCTTTTTTCAGTTTGTTTTTCAGTCAGTTCTACTGTAGATCAATTCCAGTTTGACCTGGGTTTATACACATGCTTAAAAGAAAGTGAAATCAAGACTTTAAAAAAATTCTTTGTATTGCACCAGCTTAGGGCATCCCCAGAACTTCTCTGAACAGTTGGCAGCCGGCTTCCCGCAGTCCAGGCTCCTGTGCCAGATGAAACAGGTACAGAAGGGTCAGGGCAAGGAGAAGTATCAAAGCATCCTGGCTTCTCTCAGCCTTCTTCTGAAACGTCTTGCTTGAAGGATGCTGGAGTCCATGAGGGCAGGGCTGACTGCAGAGGGAAAGGCAATAAAAAGTAAAACTAAACAAACTCAAACAGACAACAAAAGTAAGTGCTCAGAATAAAACAGAAAAAGCACAAACCAACCTTCCAACACTGTTTGCATTCTAGTGCTTTGAAAACATAGCTCAACAGACTCAGTTTCAACTGACTGTGGGAGCTATAAGTAAATATGAAGCAAACAAATGTGGTATGAAGGAGCATATCCAAAAGAAAGGCACCAAATGCTGTCAATCCTTCTTACTGTGAAAATCCTTAAAAAAATCTTCACCATTCAGCTTATATAGCTGTCTCTTCACTAGAGGTTAAGACTTTTGCTTATGAAATCCTGCTCTGATTACATTGCTGTATTACTAATTAGTTGTACAGAAGAATTGAGTGTATGTAGCACTGCATGGAAGACATTTTTAGGATTCTGAACCATACACACAGGGGCAGCAGCAATGTGATAACTTCTGGAAATATGTGAAAAATTGCATGTTGCATTTAATTTAATCCATGAATGGACTAAGTTGTATACCACTAAACTCCTGAGCTTAAAAAAATCATCTGTTTATTTCCACAAATGGGAGTGCCTCCCCTCACATCTTCCCCACACCTCTCATATCAGTTCTGGATGACATGAAGGTGCAAAATCTTAGGAACTGCCAGTGACAGAAAGAATAATTCAGAGATATGAACTGGATGCATCCCTTTAACAGGGGTATGAGAACTTGAAATTGCAACATCTTTTTTTTTTTTTTTTTTCTAAATATTACTATAACTTGCCTTCTCTGCAGTTGGCAACTCAACACTCATGGAAATACAGACAAGAACATGAAAAAAAAGTTCCAACCCACTTTCTGTACTCTATGGTATTTATACAGGTTGGGCTTTTTCAACCCTGGTAAATATCTGGCAAATACAACAAAGGTTGGTGGGGTTTATTGTAATAGTTCAGTCAGCAAAAATTCAGCCTGGCTACATTCCTGCACTGTGAGGGTTTGTCAAAACAATCCCATGCCAGCATGAACACATGCATATGCCTCATACTTTACATATACTCATAGCGACACATTTTATATAAAGAAGAAAAAAATCACGGAGAATAAGAAACGGGTGTTTATTGGAAACATCTACATATGCTGCAGCACGAAACACACTGGGCAGATTTTGCAGTTTTTACAATAAGACAACTCCCAGTGGGGTCAATACAATGTTTGCTTGAGGAGTAGATTCAGTAAAACTGCTTGCCATGTGAAAGAGGCAAATTGTCTGAGGATCCAGGTTTTGAAAGCTCCATCGTTTGATGGTATTTGAATCATAATTTTAGGTTCCATCTCAAAATATCATTAAAGGAATTAACCAAATAAAGGCAAGGCAGCCAGGGGAGAATGCAGTGGTGCTCCCGCACAGCCTGGACTCAGCCGCTCTCTGGGTGCAGTTCTGGTTAGCTCCATGCATCAGCAGGCAGCAAACTGAGTCTCTGTCTTCAATCAAGAGCCTAAGCTGAGAACTGTAAAATGGCAAACTGGAACTCAAAATGAATAACTAATGTAAAAGCTCAAAGGCAAAACAATGCAGGGAGGGGATTCTAATAACACATTCTGTTGAAACAAATGGCCATCTCAGAGCTTGTCTACACCATCCTAGCAAGCGTATTAACAGGGAGGTTTCATTCAATAAAAGCAACAGCTAAGAAAGCTCAGTGTTAATCCTTCTGAAGCCAGTGGCAAAGTTCTCTCTGGACCATGTTTCAGCAGCCCAGCCTCATCATTCATGACCTTACCACATATGTGCAATGTTATTCCAAGCATATTACATATACAAGAAACAAATATCCAACCCACAAACCTGGGGGCACCAGGGTGGAGGGAAGAGATGCAAAGTGAAGTAAAACAGATTTCAGCTCCACCCCTATTCTGCCACATGCCTCACGGTCTCCCTTTATTTTCTGTTATGTCAGAATCCCATATTTTCTTAAAATTTTCTCAATATATATTATCATGCTTAAAATTTTAAACTGTTTTCATGCAAGAGATGAGGTCTGCCCCTGCTAACATGTCCTCTAAATGCCATAGAAGGGAGTATGCTAAGGATCAGGGCACAGTCTACACAGCCTTTGTTCCCACTGATCAGCTGCTCAAGCAGCAAGTTACTTCCTTATTTCCACCTGCTCCCATCTCTGAATCAGAGTTTGCAGAGGATGGCTCAGGAAATTCTGTGCCTTTTCTAAGATCCTGTAGTATGGAGCAGCAGAAAGGGGCCTGAGAAGATAGCTTACATGTTTAAACAAACACAGGAAAGTCTGAATTTGGGGCCTGAGATGAAACATTCCTTTATTCACATTTCACATTGGAGTAGTTTTATTTTGGTACATGGTTTGTGTGGGAGCATATAAGTTTCAGGAGAATCTCTGGACAGACTTGTGCTAACCTTCCTCTAATAAGAAGGATGTCTTTGGATGTGGACTGGAAGAGCAAGGCTGTGATTAGTTGAAGGACTGTACCTTCAAAGATCTCCTTCTTATAAAGCTCAGAACAGCAGGTCTCATTGAACTGCCAAAATCACTGGGGAATACAGAGCATCACAGTTCTTTCTGATTTCAAAGATGACTTTATTTTTCAGGTACGACACAGAATTGACACTGAAAACTCTTTATGCCTTCCTAGTTTGGTCTGGGACTTATGTGTCTTTGGGGATACAATTGTCACTGTGCAGTTCCCTCATTTCTGACCTGGCTATGCTGGTGTCAGGCTCCTTTTTTTTTTTTCACTGCATTTATGATACTTCCTCCTATATATTTTCTGCCTCATTAACAGTGTCATTTTCCTGTTGTTCATCTAAGAGGATCTTACACAAGCAGCCCCTTGGCTTTGCCTTCATCTTTGCCTGACGAGCTGACCAACCTTCTTTCCCTGTTCCAGTCTTCACTCCAGCAGTGCCTACCCTGATGATATTTCATTTCCATATCAACACCCCATTCAATATTCACAGCTAACACTACGTTACAACCTAGTTGAAACAAGTTTACTTTTAGCTTCTATCTCTACATCTTCACTTCCTCCCTGTGACCAATGCCTTCCTATGGCCAGTACCCACCACTCAGCCTGCTCGATTAAACTGTGAGACGTAGATTTCTCCTCAGGTTGGTTATCTCAGTCTCATATGACATCTTGAGGAATTCAAAGACTGCTCTCCATAACAACAAATTTATTTTACCTTCCTTCCTCAGGACTAGCTTGAACTAGTGATCGTCCATATACACATTAATGGCATAAATAACAGTGATGGGTGTTTTTGTATGCCATCTATAATAAATGTCTGCTGGCAGTCTTATACACTGTGTGAGTTGTGGCTTCTTTCTGAGGGCACTGCGCTACCCAGTTGTCAAAAAGATGGGTGGTTAGGTTGCGAAAGGATTAAGGCTGTATGCATTGTTATAGTAACTGCATTTGTGAAACTAAATCAAGATTTAATGAATTATGGGCATCTGATTATTGTTTGTATTCCAGAAGAGCCCAGAATGTGTTAGGCATGGTTCACAAAAGACAATAGTAAGGACTCCACTTGGAAAAAATTATATTTAGAGTATGTCTATTCTGTAGTTGATGTGGTGACTGAAGTTCTTCACAAAGACATACCTGGATAGGTTTCAGCTAGCTAGCTCAGATGCTGCAAGGACAATAGTCAGTACAGCAGCACAGAGCTCAGGATGGGCTGCAAGAGCTTGCAAGAAGCTGGGTAGATACAGCAGTCAGCAAATGCTGAGCTCTGTGCTGCCATCGCTGCACCAGTAGCCACGTGCAGTTGGCTGGTTCCAGCTGTGTAAAGCATCCACCTCTCAGACAGTAAAAGGTAGAGAAAATTAACAAACCTTGATGTTCCTCAGCCCATGAAAACTGAGCTCTCTTCAGCTCCTTAATAATTCAAGTCTCTATTTCTCCTGTGAGCCTTTCCATGCCAAAGCAAACTCTGGTTGGATAAAATTAAAATTCTTTTCTTTAACTTCTCATCTGTGTGGTATGACTGCTACATGAACACAAGTAGATGCAAGATGGATGCAAGAAATCATGTTGCTTGTTTGTTGTGCATTTGGCACATTTCTGTGTACTGCTCCCTTTCTGTTTTCCCTATTGTTCACATGGCCATGCCACAGAGTAACAGCAGAAAGAGAAAAAAAAAAATTAAGGGAGAGAATGTAATGCTAGTACCATAGATGTAAGTGCAGGGATTGAAGGGCAGAGAAACAGAAGAAATCGATTTGAACTTCATTTTTTAAAATCTAAAGGATTTCAGGTTTATGGTATTTCTTTGAGAACTGGGAACTTTACCTCTGGACCAGCTTCTGCTCTGAGTTACATTAACATAAATTTAGAGGAAATCCACTGGACTTTACTGATATGACTCTTTGCTTACAGTAAGGTCGTATGAAACAAGTGAGCCAACACAAGATTCATGCAAGGGCTCGTTCCATCTGCTCTTGGTTAGGAAGTGTCTTCTATCTTGACTGCCATTGCTCTTCATTTTAAAGTCTGTATTGTCTATATGTGTGTGTCTGTGCACACATATTTGTGATATACATTTCCCCCCCCCCCCACACACACACACACACATAAGATGATACAGATATGCAAGCTAAGTCCTCTCTCTTTGAGGGATTTTGGAAAAGCAGATACCTATATGCCTGCGCCTCACCCCTGAAAACCACCTGAAGTTTGAGCTTTTTGTAAATATAGAAGAGTGGCAAAATATTATAAATTTATCTGATGTATTCTTTCAGAGAAAAAAGGACTGGTTGTGGAATGAATGAATGTTTTCATCAGTTAAAGTACACTTCTCATTGACAGTGTTAAGTCAAAATATCATTGATTTGACACTTGATTGATTATAATACACCAGCAGGAACAGAATAGCAACAGAAAAAGATTGTCAATATGGGAAAAGCTCAAACAAGGCTTTCTCCTCACAGGTGCGCATAACTCTCGCATGCCCTGTTCTACACTATAAATACACGGAGGTATTTGGTAACATTTTATAGCACACCTAATTCTGAGGGCAGATTATTAATGTAATCTAAACATCAATAGCATCATTCTGTATTTACATCCATGTACCTAAGAGCAGAATCTGGCCACTGATTATTCCACGCCTAAAGTCAGTCAATAAAAAATTAGAGGTAAGCACCACAACTGGCTCCTTCTTTTTTTTTTAAGGTGTATGGAAAGAAAAAAAAAGTTGAAAGAACTCTCACAGACAGTACTGTGCTACACCAGCAAAAGAAGCAAGAGAAGCGGAATCCATGGCTTCATTCATGTATTAGAACAATAGATATCAAAAGTCTTCATCACAAGGCTGAGATTTTTATTCTTGTATCAAAAACACACACCTCCAATTTAAGGACTAGGCACCGCCCAAATAAATGTCTATTTTGCCTTTGATTTAAATGTGGTCATGATTTCACCCTGTTTGTTGGCATCATACACATCAGTGAAAACACAGCCTTAGAACCTCATCTTGCCTCTGCTCCAGAAATATTGTTGCCGGCATTAGGACAGGAAATGTAACCTACGTACTGAATCTTTTTATAGACTTCACTTCTGACTGTACACAAGGCTGGATCCTGCTCCCACATAACCTCTATTGGTTTCATGAGAGGTTTGAATGTGGCACATACTCATAAGACAATTTAATCCACAGGACTCACTCCTACAACAAAGCTCACTCAAGGGTCTCTTGAAAATCCAGGGAACAGAGATTTCACAATCAGTGAAAGACATTTCAGCTAGGACATACCTTTTGAATTCTGCTGCATGCTTCCTCCTTTCTGGGAAAGTCGCTGGGAAGGGAGTCACTCTTCTCCATTGCCCTTGGAACTTTAATGAGTATTGCTTTGGTTTATTTCAAGAGAAGCTATTGAAAAGCAAACAAAGTGTCTCACAAGACACTACAGAGAGAAAAATCTGGGCGACACAGGAAAAAATGCTGTGAATTAAAATTTAAAAATGGAAAGAAAAGTACAGGTGAGGTATTTTTCCATATCATTTCTTCCATGATTCTGCTCCTCCATCTGTTTTGTCTTTGACGGCTATAACTTGCCATTCATATTCCATCCCTATGCTTGGAAATTGCTATCCATGAAGTGAAAGGTGAAGGAAAATTAAAAAAAAAAAAAAGGTAGAACGGAGTGAAGAAGAGATGAAGGGGTGCAGGAAAGAAGAGATCTATTGAGTGTAAAGGTGTCCAAGGGACGGATGGAAACATGTTCCCCAAGGTCACGGTCTTCAATGGAGCTGTTTGTGTCTTCACGCTGTTAAAGACAAGTGTAGCAGGTGTACAGAAGAGCCAAACTCCACACGATACAGTAAGTGCAAAATCTCAAAACGCAGAAGCCATCACACCAAGGGTTTCCTTGTCTTCCGATAGAGTCCGCCCACAGTGGTTCTCTAGAAACAGTTCTATCATCAAGTAGACATCCATTGCTTTTTTGTTTTTTGTATTTTTATTTAAAAAGTATCTTTTTTTTCTAATAATATATAGAATATATAAATAATAATAATTAAAAAAACTATTTGGGTTTGCTTTCATGCTCTCCAACCCATCTGTATTTTTCGTGGTTTGCTGATATATATATTAAAAGACAAGAAAATCAACTCTGCTCACTATTAAAAAAAAATATTAAATCCACCTTTTATGTTTCCAGAGAGAAAGAGGAGGGGGGGGAGGTGGGAGAAAAACAAATTAAAATGAAAAAAATAACAGGAAAATCAAAACCTTCTGTCTCTTCAAAGCAGTTGTCAAGAGCTTTAAACGCTTGTGCTTTCAGTGTACACCCCACAGGAAAAACAACAACAAAAACAACAACAAAAACAAAAACCCAAGGACCTAAAATTAAAAAAAGAAAAAGGTAATAATCCTAGTAGTAAAACGGACAGCAAATTGCTCAGAGTTTGTGCGTCTTTTTAGTTATTTTAGCAGCCGCCCTTTTTGTCTGCAGAGGGAGAGCTGCCACCACAGCCACCTCCTCGGCTCGAGAGAGGCTCTTCTGCATCGTCCTCGTCAAAGCCATGAAAGGTCGAGGTGTCGCTTTCTGACGTGGAACCGAACAAGTCCTCCGTAGTGCGTGCTGGCGCTGCTTCGTCCCTCCTGCCTTCTCTTCCCAAATGAGCTGACATGTATGATGAATATATCAGCACATGGGTTAAGCAACAGGCATCATCATCATCATTTTTTTAAGCATCATTATTATTAAACAAAACAGACTATCAAGCTCATAGGTGTGTGCTTGTATGTGCCCGCGCACCTCAACATCATAGCTCGGTAGAACTGCAGTAAGAAAAATAAAAAAGGATCAGTTTCTCTTTCAAAGAAAAAAATATCTACAAATAACACAGGTGCCCATAGCTCTGGCAGCGAAAGGGTTAATCGTATTTTCCTCTCTTCAAAAGACATTAAAATATTTTCTCATGATTACTTAGATCAATTTTAAAAGATTTTTAGACCGTATAAGTAATCAGACACCATTAGCTCTAAGCACAATGACTGTCCTTCAGACTGGCATCAACTGTCACAAATTCACTGCTATAGAAATGTAACCCATTAGACATCTCACCAGCCTCAGGACTTTTATCCCTGTCCTTCACCTGATCCTAAAGAGCCTCCTCTATGGACAAAATGAAATACATTTTGAAGACTAAGTAAACTAAAGAAATACTTTTATTCCAATTTCATGTCATCTCCTTCAAAAATACCCCCCAAACAAACAAGCAAACATATACAATTCAACAACTAAAACAACTAAGATGAGAAGTGACCCATCATGGGGAACACTCAAAAGTTCAAAAGCGTGTGTTAATCCAATTTTCAATATGGAACAGGAAATTCTCCACACAGAACATCAACAGCAGCAACAACAACAACAACAACAACAACAACAACAAAAAGAAGACTCTTGAAAAGAGAAGTCAAATACTGATATCTGTGAAACTGGGGTTTATTTCTCCCTCAGTCAAACACATCATGTGATTAATAGCATAACCTTCAGAATCCCTCTCCAAGAAAGGTAGAGGAAAAGATGACTCTTGTGCCCCAGCAAAATGCAAGTGTCAGTTTGTAGGGGACAGCTGTTTTATTACTCAGAAACACAGCATGACGTTAAGTAACCAACAGTTTGGTCCTCACTCCAGCTACAGGAATCTGCCATATAACTGTGTGGTTAAGTACACCGCATTGCTTGAGAAACAAAGAATTAAACCCTGTTCACAAAAAGAAAATGGATATAACAAAATAATTGGTAGATGAACCACCTTATAGAGCTGTGATTTTACTGTTTTTTTGAAGGGAAGAAACAATATAATTTCCATGACCTCTCTTTCAGTATAATGAAAATGTTCTCCATTATCAAGAAAGAGAAAGATGGCAGCCACCAAAGAGTTTTCATTGTTTTAGTTTACAGATTAGTGTGTGGTTGTACCTTAATCACTTCCATCACACATCAGTCACACCATTGCAGACCGTTATGAATGACCCAGGTGGGTCAGAATTTGTACAAGGATAGCATTTAATGGAACTGATTTTGCACAATTTAGATTACATGCGAACCTACTTGTTCTATCACACTAAGCCATCAAGGGAATTAATGTATTTGTGTTACATTCTGATATAATCACCACAGCAATGTTTAAACAGCAAAAAATATGGATCTGTCTCACTGTGCAGTATCAGGACAATGCTGAAATGAGTTATATTGAACTACAGCAATCCAGGGGAAGAGGAATGATCTTCCAAGATGGCACCACAGACCACATGAGCTTCCCCCTTTAGTTATTAAGAAGCAAACACATATACACTGAAAGGCCCATGCCACTGACTGTGCAGCATTCATAAGGATGCCCCTGGAGAAAACCAAAGGGGTCGCCATTGGTCCTCTGGTGACCAGTCAGTATCACTTCGGAATATCTTCAGAGGTCACAACAACTGCAGAAGGCGATTTGTCAGTGAGAGTCTAGTCCTGCTCCCACTGAATTTGGTAAGAGGTTCACTATGAATTTCAGGAGGAGTATGAGAAGGTCATTCCTTCAGCACGAGAACACTCCACATAGCATTTCAGCCATCACGCAACAAACATCTTTCAGTGACCACAGTACAGAAACAGCAGCAGCAATACTGAATTTCAAGGTCTCTTTGGTTTTACAGATTTACATTTGATGGTCTTATCACCACTAGTATCACCACTGTCCAGAAATATCACAACTGGAAACTTGGACCAAAGCTGGAATATGCAGTTGTTAAAGGTCTCCCATTCCCTCTACCACTGCCACCACCTCCCACACGAACTGTAAATAACTGCTCAGCTGGGATAAAATTTCAAAAAAAAAAATTAAAAAAGGAGAGGAAAAAAAAGGAGAAAAAAGAAGAGAAGGAAAGAAGAAAAGAAAGAGAGAAAGAGAGAAAGAAAGAGAGAGAGAAAGAGAGAAAGAAAGAGAGAAAGAGAGAAAGAAAGAGAGAAAGAAAGAAAGAAAGAAAGAAAAAACAACAGCCCAGAAATAAAGACAACTCAAAATGAGAAAGACACAACTGCCTACATTTAAAAAGAGAGAAGAGAAAAAAATGGAGAAATAAAAACCTCTTTAAACAAAATTAATGATAGTCATCTTGTAAGAGGATAATTCTTGACAGCTACCCCCAGCCCTACCCTGTAATTTCCTCCCTCTTTCTTTTTTGGATGAAGAAATGCATGAAATGTGTAATCAATGGAAATGCTTGTCATGCAACTTTCATAAATCTTGTAAGTAATTTATAGTTGTAATTGCAGCATTTGAAGACAGACCCCATTCTTTAACACTGTCATAGGATTTTCTCCTTCCATTTAAAGAACAACTAGTATATGTACCAACATTCACGGAAGCCAATAAATACATTAAAATTTTATTATTTCATAAGACCCCATTAGCTTAAAATTTTGAATCCAACAATGGGTTTTACAACAGAAAATTTCCAAATCAACCTCTCCCACAAACACAGACAAGAGATAAGACCTCATCTCCTATTCCCTCCCAAATCTGCTGCCTTTCTTCAAAATTTTCAGAAGGAGCGAAAACCAAAACACAAAAATGCTTTTGTACAAGAAAGTTGCAAGAAGGAGTCACCTACCAGAGCGCCCACAGTCTGAGCATGATACAAGTTCCTCAGGCCGGCCACTTTTTTTGTTCATATTGGAGCCTCCAAGGCAGAAGTCACAGTAGTTATTGGGAATGATGACCCCGTCTGGTCCTTTCTGGGCTGCAGTCGGGTTAGAAATCAGATTTACTTAACTAGCATTCAGTTTGGATATTTCCCCCTTCTCTTTGATATGATGTTAACTTGGTGAGTTTGCAGGCCACACAAAATGTTGTCAATTAGAACAAAAAGTGAACTGTATAAATCACCCCCATCTTAAGTACCCTGCATGCTGTAGCTATTTTGCCTGAAATTGCACTTCACCATTTCCTTTACAATGCAGCTGGGCTGGTCCCTCACCAGGACATGCTGCCAGAGATCCCTGTGCAGTTCAGGGAATTCGTAATACACACAAGCATATAAACAATCCCTAATGCAGAATCAGACCTAAGCTGTCTGTAAGCCAAGCCTGTTTTTTCCGACAGCAGGCATAAATGTAAACACACAAAGTACAATTTCAGAAAGGAAAAGCACATTCCCCCAAACTCAGCAATCTACAGCAGGCAGATGGAGGGAGAGGCACCCTAACTGGTTTTATTTCATGTGTTTTCTTTTTGAAGAGATTACATCTCAAAGTGGCAGGGTCCCCTTAGCCAAAAAGCTAGTTCAAGTGCCTATGAATATTCACAGTCAGTCATTTCTGGATGACACACCCCAGGGTTACGCTTCCTGCAGCAGGGTGTACGTGCCCTAGGAGACGCTGGCAGGGCAGCAGGTCCAGCCCAGGTGACACCCAGCACCGGTGCAAAGGGTCGGCCAAGGGCAGAAGTCCTAGCCAGCAGAGGTGAAAACTCAGCCAAGAAAAAAGGAGGGAGGTTAGGTTCTTATTTTCCAGCTAGGAATAGTTGGAAAGGAGCAGGCACACAGTGGGGCTCAAGTTCCCTAGAACGGAGAGATGGGCAGAGGTCTTTAGCGTTCCTAGTTGAGCAGAACATCAATGTCTTTCTTTTTTCACTCACAGCTGCCATTTTCCTCCCTTGCTCTCCAGAGAGAGAAAACTTTTTGTTTCTTCATAGTCTAACCAGGAACCGTGGAAGGGTGAGGGGAGTGGGGGAAATGGTTGCCCTTGGTTTTTCCTTTTTCAACTCGAAGATAAAAATTCCAGTGGTATACCTGGCCTAAGCTTACCCCATGTAGATTGCTACAAACTAGAAAATGAAGACCTTTACACTGTGCCATCTATATTTAATTATCTTTTTAATGCATATTTTGTAACTTGCAGATTTTTAACAGATGTTTTGACAGCCTTTATTAATGATCTTTTTGTCCACATCCAAATTTCCCCCAAAGAACAATGACATTCTAAAGGGCTTCTGGTAGCAGTCCAAGACATACAGTTAAAATTAAAATTTCCTCCAAGTTCAATCGTTTTTTCTGGTTTGGGTGCATCTAGTTATTCATTCTCTTCCAGCTGTTGATTATTTGAGCTTTTTGGAGATTGATAGCTGAAAGATTGCAAGTAAGGTGAAACTAAGAAAAAAAATTAAAAACCATAACACTGCAAATACACCATTAACTTTCTACACGATCATCAAGTCCCTGACGTATTTACTAAACAATGGGTTTTGCTCTGAAATGGTGCTGGTTAGCAGATCCTCAGTTCTCCCAAAAACAGACACAAGCTCCCACTGTTAGGTTAGCATTTTGCCAATTAGCAGAGAGGCATTTAATACACGCATGCAAGATAAGCAAAAAAGAACAGCCACCAGGTAGAAGCCTAGCACACTGATTCATTTTAAGAGCTGTACCAAAATGGTCATAAAGTTGCTACTTGTACATTTTTTATTTTTTTTATTTTTTATAAAAAGCAGATCTCCCTAGCATTTATTTTTCCCACTGCAGCCCCATTCTGAAAAAGTTAAGTGATTATTTCTTTATATTTTGCTGCATCTACAAACAGGTCAAATGCAACACCAGCTCAGCAAGTCCAGCATCCAGTGATTTTTTTTGTTTACTTCACTTTTCGTGTGAGTTTCTTAAAGTGCCTTACAGATACTAGGAACCTAATATTAACCCTCAGTGAAGTCAAAAGCCTCTTTTGCCATTGAGTCTAACCAAAGTGTAGCTGGGCCCTAATTAAATGTCACGGTGAAAAGGCACCATTGCATTTTACAGCTGGAAAGACTTGGTAGTAGAGTGATTAACTTGCTTCCTCAAAAACATACCAGAATTCTGTGGTGAGGCCACAAATAAAAACAACCCTTCAAGGTGCCTGCCAGCGTACTAAGGAAAGAGCTCTACTTCTACGTGGTGCAGAATCATATAATTGATTTAATGTGCCACATATACTGACTTAAATTTTTCCAGCGCAGCTCATGAGCTTAAGACCCACCAACAGTCAAACTGGAAATAAGACAGGGGAACTCGTGAAAATACATACACTGAACGATTCACCTACAGTATGTGGCACAGGTGGAGGGTTTTCCCTGACTGTGATGAAGCAGAAGGGATTCTCCTTGACTACTGGCAAGGGAATAAGCATGCTTTTTAATCACTTCCTTTTTTTTTTTCTGTCTTCCACTTTCATTTAATTTTTAATGTCAGTGTCTTCGTGCTCATCTATTGCTCGTCACTCATAAATATGGACCTGGTTCAGCTGAGTGTGACAGAAATGTCAGACCTGAAAACGTGTACACAGATTAGAAGTTCCTGAAGTTACATCAATGTTGTCTTAAACGATGCATCTCCATAGCCAGATAAGGCAGTACAGGCAATGTCTCTCCAATGCTTTTTCATTTGAATGGGTGCAAAAACTGGAAACTTAACTCAGGCTTATTTTCTTGATCAGTACTGTACAGTGAATTAAGCCCCAGGCTAAATCATAGAAGCTTTGAGAATAAAAAGATTTGTAGATGATAGTAAGCAGAGTTCTTACTTTCAAAGGATTTTTGTGTATGACCTCAGAGTTTTTAGTTCTATTTTATTGTAGTTCACAAATGATGAGGAAATTAAGAAACAAAGCAAAGATAGAAAGATATAACGTGCAATATTCATGAGAAGTGTATCATGCACCAAAAGCCTAACCTTAATCCCTCCCCTTAATCAATAAAACTATTCACAGAAGTAAGTATGGGGATGGATGAACAACTGAAAGCAATTAAATTACTAGGGACTAATGTGTTGCTGGTTTTCATCTGAGACATTGTAATTAACTAGGTATACACTTTTCGCACACATTAATCACAAAGTAGAAGGTGCTTGCTTAAGCCACATGATAGCTTGGCTAATGAGAAGTAACTCACCAAGGTGTGCTAGCTGAACCATTTCGATCGGGTGACTATAACAAAGGATTTCGTCTAAAAAATGTTCACCCGGAATCAGAAACAGTTTTAAAGCAAAGCCTTGAAAAACAACCATGGTCTTGTCCTAGTTTACACAAAACTCCTCTGATTTTCTTTTACACTACAAACTGCAACAACAGATCAAAAGCTTTGTGGAGCTTTGAGGAGTACTGCCTGAGCTAAGGTGTTCTCATAGGGGGTGTACTTAAATCAGTGCCTCTTGCAATTTCAACTTGGTCTCACTTTCTTGTTTCATCAAAGGCCCTGTCTTCATCTACATCTGCTCCTGAATAAACAGAGTATACTGGTTTTAAAAATATTTTTAAAAATGCATTGAGCAAGATCTGCACAGGTCAGATGGTGGTTTCACTGTACCTGAAAGCTGATTCATGTGAAGGTAGGATGCAGACTGAAAATGAAGTCAATATTTCCAAATAACTTTGGCATGCTCTTATTCTGAAATACATTTTTCTTCTTAGCCCAAGCAAGTGAATTTCAAACTATATCATGCTAAGCTGAATAAATTCCTTATTAAAATATAGTAACATCATTCACAGGAGTCTTCCTGCAAAATAAGTACTGTAAATTAAATTAATGTTGTAGTATATTACACAATAATTTTGCTCTGTAGACAAAACCTAAAAAGCTAAACAAATTGACTGAGTTTAAATATTTAAAATAAGTTCTGTGCCTTCTTGATTTTGAAGGTAGGGGTTCTAAACAGAATTCTAGCTTCCCTTTTCCCCTCCCAAAGTAATCAAAGAAACTGGAAGTTATCTTCCTTTTTTAATGATAAAAGAAAGCTGCTTCTATTGAAATAACATCAAGAAATAAGCATTTTTCTTTTCTACATCATCTCCTGAAGCCACGTGACACAATAAGAATCTCAGTTTCTAGCTCTCATGGCTGCAGAGAATATCTTGAATGGAAGGCAACTTCAAAAGAAGCAATTCTTGTCCCTGTTTTTTAACACAAAAGCTCAGAATACAAATATTTTTAATAGCTTTCCTTCAAAATGTGACTCTTAAAAACATATAAAGAAAAAGCTAAATAAATAGAACACTGTATTTTCTCAATTTTCTGAGTTCTAAGTGAAGTTATTTTAATGATTTGGATCACAATCTTTAAACACTTGGAGGTGGAAACAGTGCTGAAAAGAAAGACTGGTTTCTCTGTTCCGTGGTACCAAATCACAGCCACATGTATTTCTTTAGCCTGTGGATAGTACAGCATAATATTTAACCATGGTTTAAGTTGTGCATCTAGGTTTGCTAGCACTTTCTCTCTATTTTGTATCTTGTCCACATGACTGGAAAGGCAGTGGAGGAGGAGGACTACAGCATGTGCCTCAGGGTCAGGGTCAGGGCTTGTGCATTGTTTATTTAAATGATTACAGTGAATTGGCTACAATCAGACATAAATGTGCTCCCAAAGGGATTTTTCCTAACACATTTTGTCTAGCTCTTACCTTTTTCTTCTGGGCTTGATCCAAAACCAATGAAGTCCACTGGAGGTTTTCAATTCAATTCGAAAGGCTTTGAATCAGGCCATTTACTCTGTTTGCAACAGAAATTTCCAGAGCACAATAGAGACCACGGGAACCTGTGTGCAGGCCTGAATCAAGTCAATGCGCTTTGCAACAGAGAAAAAGGGGTGGATTTGCCTTTTTTTTTTTTTTTTTTTAATCTGCAAGACTCTTTGTCCGAGGCTGGGGCCCAGTTTTGCTTTCCGACACCTCCCTTCTCCTCGCTGCTGAAGCGCAAGCCCAACACTTGGCCACCCGCGCAGCAAGCCGCCGGCCTAGAGCCTCCGCCGGCCTAGAGCCTGCGCCTGCCTTCGCGGAGCCCCTCAGAGGACCCAGTGACATCTAATCCCAACCCGCGGCCCAGGTGCCCCCGTGTGCCTCGGGCTGCCTCCCCCCCGCTGCTGACAGCGCTCATCCCTCGCAGGTCTGGCCCGTTTCCATGGCAACCGGCGTGCCAGGCTGGGGCTGCCTCTGGTCTTGCCACCTGTTATTACTTCATCTCTCGAGTGTAAGGAATTGCGGCACGGCCCCTCAGCCTGCTGCTCACAATGCGTCTGTGGAGGACAGGCAGGCTCAAGCGAGAAATTACGACAAGATAATAACAAAAAAAATAGGTGTTTAGGAGAGGGGAAAGAAAAGCAGCACTTGGACTATGGCTTTTCTTGAAGTATAGCTTCTGCAGGAAGAGGAGGGCGATGCCTGGCTGGAGATGCACCCACGTCTGCCTCATCACTGCTGGGGGTTAACGAGCAGTGGTTGAAGTCAGAGAGGCGGGACCTGGAGGTGCTTCTGTGCCCAGTGCCCAGGCCTAGACCCTGCCCTGGAACTGAACATTAAAAGGAAAAAAATACATAACCCCTGGTGTGGCAAGGAAGAGCCCAAGCAAAGCTCAGATGCATTCAAGGCTCTTGCTCTCTCACACGTACGCGGCCAGGCAGAGATGTGCACAGCCATTTCTGCGGTGTCCTCACCAATGAATTAAGCGCAGGGTTTTTTCATTGTGGTTTTCCAGGAAAAAAGCATAAATCAAACTGAATGAGAGGAAATGGTTAGTCTCTTTGGGCATGTTTACTCTGTCATTAACAGCAGAGATAAGCATGTGGGCTAACCCCAAACTGGGAAGTGCTGGGGCACTCGATACAGAGACCCTCCAGCGGGCTGCAAGAGCAGCCGAGGCTGGTAGTGACACAACTGTGCTGATGCGGCACAGTATTCAACCAATAAGCTCTGCTCAGACTGTGCGTGAACCTGGGTGTAGCACTGGGAAACTGCTGCTGTTCTGTTCCCGGTATCAAGCTAAATCACCCTGCACAGCCCCATGGGCCCCCGCGAGCTCGGGCTCTCTGCGCTGCCCTCCACCACGCAGCACGGGCATGCCCTTTGCAGGCAGCCAGAGAAGTAGGCTGTGCTACTGTGAGAGGTGCTGCAAACCACCCACCAGAAGTATTGCCACTTCTCCCTAGTGACTGGATTTTGTCTCCTCTTTGGGTTAGATGGTGCTGTGAGGATAGAGGAAGCTCTCGCCTTCACAGTTTTTAGCAGCTCTGACAGGCTGTCTTTCCAACACACCCCCTGCTCATGGAGAGTCACAGCCAAGGAGCACTACAAGCTGCAAGAATTGAGTGCTACCAGCAGCAGGTACTTCTGTAGGAGTCAGAGGAAGCCTCTGACTGTGGGGGGAGGAAGAGCATTTCTTTTACAGGAATTGATATGGCCCTTAAGTTGAATGACTAAGGAATGAGTTAGGAGGTGAGCAATGGAAGGTACAGCAAAGAAATACAGCATCAGCTATTGAGATCTTGTAGATCTGGGGAGTCAGAATTCCTGCACCATAATGCACACTTCACACAAATGTCTGTGCACTGATCTCAGAGAGTCTTCTGCAGGAGCACATAAGACACGGGCCAAAATCCCACTGCTCACAGTAAATCAATGAGAATGGACCATGCTGTAATTATCCAGTGCCCCATGAGAATAAACAGTAGGAGATAAAGAACAGGAAAGCAGACAAAGAAGTCCAACGTGTTAAAATACAGACTTCCCGATTCTGAGGGGCTCATCTCCTGAGACTTGGCTTCTGGTCATTGAAATGCAGCATTCCTATCAGCTCAGGGAACTCAAGGAGGGGTCACGCTGCCCAATACACAGCCCAGATCGGCAGCAGCCCTCAGCATTTATTTAAGGATGGACAGTGTCTTGAAATAGGGCCCTGCCATATGTTGTAGACTTTGGCTCTAGAAATTGATCACTGGAGGAATGTGAGAAGGCAGAGCACCTACGTTCAAATTGAGTCAAACCTTTCTAGTTTTACTTGGTTTAAAATCTACATGGAGGACAAAAAGCATGGAGATAGCAAGAAAAGAAAAATATATAAACATATAAATAACACTATTCTGCCTCAAGAGCTGACATTATTGGAGCAACACATGGTTTTCAAAAACTAATTAGTCAAATTGGAAACATTTTCCCACAAACTACTGACAGGTGCTTCTCTTCAGTAAGAGCTGCATATAGAAAACAACATTTCAGGTCCTGGCCAAGCAGTACATCAAAAAAAAAACTAACACAGTAACAACACAATAACAACAAAAAACAAAAGTCCAAACAAATCAACCAAAAGCCCCCTATGGGTTTCTGTACATAGGAGATAATTTTGAGATTTTCCAGTATTCCAAAACTCTAAACAACTGATCTATTATTTCCTTAACATCCCAAAACACAGGCAGAAAAATCTGAGAAATTTACAACTGCAGAGTTTGAGTGGAAATCATTACGTATTTCCAAACTCTGCAATCATTACAGCTTCTTTCAGTATTCTGACTTTTTTTCTTCATTAAAACTAGCCCTAGGAAAAAAAAAAAAAAGGAAAGAAAAAATAGATTAAACTAATGAGAAGTCAAATCAAGGCAATGTACATATTTTCACTGAAAAGGCACCTGCTGCAGGGTATCTTGTCACAAGTTGGGCATTGATGCACCCTTGCACTCAGATGTGGCTCCTATCATGGCCCCAGCGAGGATCAGCACCGAGGCAGGGAAAAAGTAGGCCTGATGTAGCTTTTCAAATTGATGCTGCTTGTGGAGAGGAACAAACAGCTCGTCTCCAACTGAGGGGCTGACTCTCGTCATTTATTCATGGCCAGCCCCCTGCCTGGATGGAAATAAAAATGTTTCAAAGCTGACTGTGTGGGGGAGCTGGAGGACAGCTTGGAGGCACACTGAGGTTAGCACATTAATTTTTTATCTCTGGAGACTGGGTATCCAATTATGCTCAGAGTACACAAACAACTTTGGCTGGTCTCTCCACTAGAGATTTATCCACATCATAAAATCTGCAATACAACTGGGCACAACAGCCTGATGCCACGAAATAACATAAACAGGTGGTTTTACAGGTCAGATGCGCAAGTTCACAGAGTGACAGGAGCTCACAGAACTGCCTTCTCATTAACTAAGCCTACTGCAGGTATGGCTCAGCTTGCACATGACAGCTAGGCCAGCAACAGCCAGCACAATGTGCTTTATTTAGGATCATCATTGGCCAAAGTGCTTGTGGGCATAAGTTCAGTTGCTGTCTACTACACAGCTGCCTTTAACCAACGTTTCACACAGCAAAATGCTACTGAAAATTCTTCTCCTTTAACAGGGAGGAAGTTTTTCTCCATGTAGACAGACTATCCTATTCTCCTGGGAATTACGGAAGCGCATTTATACTAGTGTACTCATTCACACACACATTTCAATGGATAGAAGTCTAATGTAATTCCTATATCAGAAGTGTCTCCAAATTTGAGCACCAGCTGCCCCCAGAGCTGGCCTGTACCCATAGAGTGAGATGGAATAAAACAGCAGGTGTTTTGTGGCAGTCTTGGATGCACCCTGGGCTCACAAATCTCACGCTGTCAGTGCCAACATGTGGAGGAAAAGGCAGCGGAAAAAAAGGCTGAGAATGGTGTGTGGGATCATTCCTTTTTATTGGTGGACTTGAGGAAGGGGGAGTTGACTTTTTTAAAGGTTTTCTATAATCTCCTTTTCACAAGTCTGTACTTACGCCAAAAATCACAATATATGTCAACAATAAATGGGTGTGTAGGCAGAGGCAAGACTAGGCACTGAGGAAGGGCTATTTATCTGTGTCAAAGGGCTAGGTAAGACATACAAACAAAGCAACTGAAGCTCAAACAAAGCCCAGGCTAAGGTGTTTCAGGAAAGGCAAAGGACAGAGAAGGCTGTTGAACTATCTTCCCTGATGCAAAGGATAATCTATAAGAAGAAGGACAGCGGTAAATAAACAAACCTTCCACACACCCCAAGGACAGTGAGACGTGCCAGGGAGGGGAGACTTGCGGCTTGGGCCAGTCCCCTTCTTTAATACACATCTATTCAGCAGCTCTCTGTTTCAGATAGGTTCCTTCTATCTAAATCTCTTTTCCAGTCCCTGGATAATTTTCTGAAATACCTAAACTGGTCTGCACATGAGGAGAGGAGTACAGGTAAAGGAGTTTGGGTGTGCAGAAAGACACAGGGCTATCAGGTCTTGAGCTGGCACCAGCCAGGGCATCAGTAGCTGCCATGCTCCAGAAAGCTCGCTCCTGCATCAGCAAGGCTGCCATTACCACAGGTACTGCAAGGACCAGAGACTGCAGAAGAGAGGAAGGAAGTTCATTCTGCAACCTCCTGCCTGAACTTCACTGACCCAGTGCTCAGCTCCCACAGCACAAAAAATTCCAAATGGCTGGAATGAACTTGCCTTGCCTTTGCTAAATCAGGCTGCTCATATCTCTCTGACACACTGCTAAGCAAATAACCAGACCCTGCTCTATACCATATCTCTGGTCCTCCTGTTCAGTAGGTTGCGGATTAGCTGTTTGGATTAACATCCCCCCTCCTCCCTCCCTTTCCCCCCAAGCCCATGCAGAGAGGATTCTTGAAGCTCGAGCCCTGCGACACTGCAGACCTGTCAAATCTAATTCATAACACATGCCTAGCAGTTCTTAGGGGAGAGGAAAGATCTGATGCTCTGGCTCCCCACCATCCCCCTGTACAAAGGGACCATTTAATGACTGCACATTAGCAATGTGGACAATTAGCATTCACATGGAAGATAAATGGCAGCATAAATTAAATATCGCCAAGTGAAAGAGCAAAGATGCAATATCTGAGCTCAAGGCTGTAAACAAATAAGCAGGCAAAAAGGAACAAACAGCCACTGCGACAGCTAAGCCATTTGGGAGAGTTACCTTCCGGCGTCTGGGACTTTCCCCAGGGGTGATCTTCACATTCACATAGCTGTTGCCCGTACCTCACTGGCTCCTGGCTGGTTGTTAAGCAGATTCTTTCTGCTCGGGAATCTGGATGTAAGAGGGTTTTACCCCACTGGTTTTATACTTCTGCCTGTTTTGGGATCTGTGCATCAGCAGCTTCCCTCTGCCACACGCATTACATAGGAGCTCTGGGGGAACATAAGCCTGAGCAGCTTCCACTCTACCCCTTCCCATAGTACAGAACAAATCTTTTTTTCCATGGGCCAAGTCCTGCTGCTGCTAACCTTTCCAGAGCTTTTCTAGCTCCTCTTCTTGCTAACTTCTATCAACTCCTAAGCACCAGAAACATAAGGACTGAGACTGTCCTTGGCCTCTGTGACAAGCTGAAGGGTGAGGGATACTACCCTTCTTTGTCTGGGCATCTGTGCAAGGCCATTATGAATATTAACTCAATATAGACTTGCAACATGCCTCTCAGATATGCAACTATTACTAAATACTGCAGGCACCAAAAAAAAAAAATAATAACAGTAACAACAAAAATCAGAGAGAATGTAAATGCTAAGTAAACAAGAGCTACTGGCTGAACATTGACAGTCTCCAGCCTGCCCAAGCAGTCGCTCTTAGTGTATTGACAGCTCAAGTTTATCAACAGCTGGAGGAGTCAAAATTACCTTTGTTGTGAACCTAACAAACACATGAATAACTGAAAGGTAGAGCATAAAAGTGACAGAAACACAGAGACTGCCAAATGGGATCACACTAAGTGGCCCTTCAAGCTCAGACAGTGGCTAGCAGCAGATGCTTTGGAGGAAGGAAACCCCCCCTCCATCCCTGGGGACAATTATCAATTATCCTACTTAGAAAGAAAATGTTTTCCTACTTCCATATTTCTTCCAGTTCTTCTTAATGTATTATAAAATGTTTGCCTGGATATTTTTCCCCATAAGCGTCTTATTGCTTCGTCTGCATTGTTCCTTACTTTGAACTAAAATGACAGTTCACACGGTGATCTGAAAGGACTTTTGAAAAGTGAACAAAGGTATCTACACAAATCCCAAGGTAAAAGCAACTATCATATAGTATTGCACACTGGAAAACTGAGAAACAGGGGCTTAGAGACTTGTCAGTCTTACAAAAATCAGTAATAAAGCACTGTCTCTTTGACCCCCAGTTCTGTGCCTAAGAAGCAGAGGAAGTCAAAAAAAGCCATCTGGGACATACATTTTCTTTCAGCCCTGCATCGGTGTGGGGAATCTAGGTATGTAACTGATCTCATGTTCCAGCACTCCTCCTTGCAGATCAGAACTGATAGTTTTTCATAGATTTTTCCAAAACTGTAAGTAAGAAGTGCCTTTTGGTAAAGTTGAGCGTAAGCCTTTTGAGGAGAAGATTCAGTGATAAGGGGGGCAGATGCTGTGGATTTCATACCTAAAAATCTGATAAAGCATGAATAAAGGCATGGATTAAGATGTCTTATTCAAAGGTGAGACAAAGACAGCCCCCTGAAACAGAATGTATATTTCTTTGACATCCCTGCTAACAGCCACTGGGAGGCTGCTTGACGATGGATGGGTTGGGCATCTCTTCTTTTCCCCCCTCTCCCTGCCACCTCCTCCCCACAGGAGCTGTAATGGAAAAGTGACTTGCTGCAGAGATAATGCTGGGTTTGAAATGAATTCCTGACTAGCTGAGCCAGCACTGGTGTGAGCAGCAGCTGATTAGCTCCAAGCATCCAGGTACCAATCACTCACAACGGAGCCAGGCAATCACGCCAGCCTCCGCAAGGCAAAGAGCAGGTGGAGGCAACATCCCTGAAAAGGATCTCAAAGGCAAAGGGAAAATACTACTCACGTTTGTGGTTTTCATTTCTGTGGACAGGGGAAGAGCGTGTCTCCTGCTCTCGGGCTTCATCACCCTCTTCACTGGCGAGGTGAGTGTGAGCGTAGTGGTAGCTCAGCCCAGGCCTGTTCTTGTAACGCTTGCCACAGACTGGGAGGGGAAGAGAGAATGGAAACATCAGGACAACCTGCAACAATGACAGCATCCTTTAAAACAGCACGCCCTTCTCCCTTGGCAATAGCACCACACACTCCATGTTCCTGCCTGAAATGCTACCAATGGGTGTCAGTGAAAGGTGACAGACGCCAGTCCTGTAGCCCCACATCCCCAGACAAGCGCTCTTCCCACCATGCTGCCAGCAGTCCTTCCTACTGGCCTAGACAAATGCACATTCAGTCTCTGCAGCTCATACAGCCCTAATCCTCTCTGTGGAGATCACTAACAAGATTGCCAATAAAATTAAACGACATGCCAGTTCTGATGTTGATGTTGCACAATGCACAGCAAGGGGAACTGGACCAAGAAGAAAGGACATTATTTTCTTGATTATTGATCTCCGAGAAAAAAGAAACAAAATTACTTTTTTTTTTTTTTTAAAGAAAAGAAAGGCTTTCTTTAAAAGGGTAATAAATAGCTTTATTCACAGATTCCCAGCCAAGACAAGGAGATGGAAATCCTCCACAGTTTCTTCCTAGATGAATATTTAGCAGTGATACTTCCCTGACCAGGTAAACTTCACATTCAGCATCCCAATAAATAACACAAAGTGTGACACGAAATCCTCCTTCTGAATGTTTGTTTGTTTTAGGACTAAGTCAACAGGCATTAAGAACAGGACCAAACAATTCAGGCTGATAAAAGGTCTACAAAACGTAGAAGCTCAACACAAGGGCAAACTTTACCATAAGATTCATAATATACAAATTCAGCTTCTATAAAGATTTTAATTCACGTTATTGTTTCTAAAAGTTCTCTCTTTTCATCTTCAAAGCAGTCTCTGAATCAATTATTGCCATTCTAAAATATTAGGAAACAAAGGCAGAGGAGCTTAGTGCCCTTCCTGCAGATTTTTACTCTCAGATACATTTTCAGTTGCTGTACTAGCTTCATTGACCTCAAGGATTTCACACAGGAATAAGTGGTACTCCATCCCCCATAGCTTGCTTAGGAAGGTGTGTCAGAAGATAGAACAGAACACAGCAGCCTCTAGCTCTCTGTCTTCATGTTAGACCTCTTGAAAAGATCTCCAAGGGGGAAGTCACCATCCAGTCCTAAAAACTTCACTCAGCTGTGACACCTAAAATGTATCTTGCAAAGTATATAGATACTTCCCATTCCCCAGACACCTGAGCCTAGGAATATCATTAAGCTCTATAAACAAAAAATCATAAAAAGACCGACTGCAATTATTCATTTAGATCTAAGTAAAACTTCCATTATTTTACTTTTCTGCTATTACTCACAGAAAGCCAACTGATGGTCCACATTGTGGAACAGAGGACAGAAAATTGTAAAGCAAAGCCTAGTATAGTAACAGCTTTCATTCTCTGTCTCTTCTAACTGATTTGAAAACTCCCTCAAGGAAAATACTTTGCCTTATTATAAACATGTAAAACAACCTTGTGATATGAATAAAATGACTGATCTGGAAGATTAGATACTTTTATCCCACTTTTCTCCATTCTGCAAGATGATGATCATACAGTCATCTGTAACAGAACAGCATTTTTTTTTCCAAATGTAATGTGTCCTTAGCATAGAGTTTTTAAGTCTTTGAATTCCCTTGATTTAGAAGTGAAAATTCCTGCAGGAGAGAGGGGAGAAGTTGGAAGGATTAAAATGCCCAGATGCATATGCTCATCCATTCTTTGAAGCATCTGCCTTTGTTTCCTATGGAAACCTAACTGTGCTGCCAGGCGTTTTGAAGAATTAGACTGGTCTTGGATGCATGCTCTCCTCAAAACTTCAGTTTGGTCTCCATTCTTCTAGTACCAGCCATGTATTCTTCACTGCATTCTGGAGAGGGAAACTGCCTACTGCTCATCTGTGGTCTTACAAAGCACAGGACAAGCAGTGGAACAGATGTTGATACGGAGTAATAAAACCAAGATATCCACAGTTCAGCATGACTTGGCCTCCACTTTTTGAATATTGGAAAAAGTGTAACTCAAAGGTAATCAACAAACCAGAGACAAATACAAAATGCTCATTGTTAAAATGATTTCAGAAGGATAAGTTCCCCTAATTAAGCAACTGTAATAGCATTTTTAAGAATGGAGAGAGAAATTAACATTCCTAGCAGATTATTGGAGCATCACACTAAGTCTACATCACACATCCTAGTCTATACACCTTATTTGTGTGTCTGAAGATGGAAGTTAAAAAATTATAGTTTTGTTAAGAATTACTGATACTGCTCAAAAACTTCTGTCTGCTTAATTTATTTTCAGAGCACTATCAGATGATCAGTGCTGTACTGACACAGGAGGAGGCACCTGGATTTAACAGCTACGCGATATATACTATCCAGCTCTATCTTGCTCTTATACAGCTTGATCCTGCATTACTGCTAACCTAGACATTACTGCTAACCTAGATGCAAAATCAGATAAGCTCTAAAACCCAGTCCCATTTACCTCTTTAATTTTTTTTTTTTTTAATTTCAAAACGAAAATATTTCTAAAAATTCTAACAAACTTAATTTCATTTAGGTCTACCTGAAAACATACCCGCAATTCTAGCTGTATAGTTGTTATCTTGTAAAAGCACAGCATCCTTGAATAAAAGTCTCATACAGCTTTCTCCCTCAATGCACAAAAGAAAACTTGCATTCCCTGCAGAAACTCCCAAGGTTGTGGCCTTGTCTCCACTCCCTACAGGATCCTGCAGGGATTTTAGCTGCAGAGTTTAAGACGGCATAGGAAATGAGGTGGGTTTGCAGAATTTTTCTTCTCCAGCAACAGAAGTGTAAGTCCAACAGGAAAAAAACAGCAAGTATCAATATAAGCTAAGGCAGTAGTAATTCTGCAGCTGGGCCCTTTCCACTGGCAAAACTCTTTGAGATAGTCTTCAAGGGTGGCAGCAAGCTGAGACATTCCTAGCTAAAAAGGAATTTGGAGGACTTTATAACCAGAGCTAAGGCAAAGGAGTTCTGTTTACACAGTTCCAGCAGATCCTTTGTACGACCAAAGATTTGCAGCTTCCAGCAGCTTTTTTTGGGGGGGTATCTAGACTTTTCCTCCTTTCAAATTCATGTTCTGTCATGGAAAAAAGTCTGAAGCAAACCCATGAGTTGAAACTGCAGGGATTTCCTACTCCCCAAGCAAATTAGACTTTTGTAGGGGAAAAAGAGTATCATGATATTAGTCAGGCAAAAGAACTATTGGCTTCAGTGACAGTTTCCTAGGATAAAAGCTAAGTCAGAACTTCATGGTTTCTCCAACAGATTGGAATCTTCCCAAATTCACCCTAACTTCTTATTTTCCAGACAGAGCACATTTTATTAATCTACCATATCACTGTGCTAAGAAGTAGTTTCCATAAAAGGGTGATCATTAATAAACACTTAGCTCTTATATAACTCTTCCTACTGCAAGACTGGCTTTTCAAACATTAATTAATCTTCCTCCACATTCCTGACTGGGAAATACTATCCTCATTTCAATTCTGAAAACAGAGAACCACAAAGGGGTTAAGTGGCTTGCCCACACAGTGATCTTTCATCATTACCAGGATTAGAATTCATGAGTTCCAGTACCCAGACCAATGCTCACACCACATCTTTCTCGTTCTCTGAGCTGACAAAAGCATAATGGGAACTGGTTCCCCCAGTCAGAAATGCATGCTGGTGATTATGTTCTAACACTACACAGCTCATACATAGCAAGTGAGAGTGTGCCTTTCACAAACTTTGCTGGGTGGCCTTGCCTTTCTTTCAGCAGCTTTGACTGTTTTATCTTTAATTTTCCATGCCGAGTAGGCTCATCATCCTTGCATGTGGTAGATTTCATCTTGAATCTCAACACTGGGAAGTTGACTTGATCTTTAATTAAGTAGCCAAGCCCAATGAAAACAGCGGGAGTTTGTAGAACATAACGCACTCCAATTCCTCCTGAATTTAAAGGACATATTTTGCTATAACCTGATGTGAATACCATCTTACAAACAAGCTGGGTAAGTAAGCAGTAACATGGCAGTGCAGATCAAACAGCACAGATGAGGAAGAGAGGGAGAGTTTATTAGGCCACCAGACAGTCTCCTACGATGAACCTTAGATTCCTTCCAGTTTGAAGACTGAAACGAAGAAGTTACACAACTATGTTATAGGGAAAAAAACTCACTTGCAGACAGTTTAATCACAAGCATTGAGTACTTCATAAAAGAGAGCTCTGTTCTAAGTTATGGCCTGTAACAGCTTGTAACTCTTTGGATAAGCAAATTTTCTCTCTGTTTACGTTTCTCTATGAGTAAAATTAATAGAAAATACTTCCCCTGCTTTAAAAGGAGGTTTGAAATCTATGACTTAAAAGACTTCCTCATCAAATATTTAATAGCTGTGTTGCTGTCATTTTGAAATTGTTACACATTTGGTCCTTGGCAGGCTGTGAGCTATGTTCCAGCCAGCTCTCCACATACATTTTGCACAATCTGTCACCAGTATGACACAGAAGGAAACAATCCATGTTTTTAGTGGCAACAGGAAATTGGTGGAGTATAGGCTTTTTCTTCTTTCCCTCACTGAATCTTGCCCCCTCATTGTCTTTGCTTTTCTCCTTTGCCTCCTGTTCTTTCTCCTCAACTGGGCTGTGTCAAATGCTAAAACTTAAGTTAACTGCTGGCAGGCAGTCATTCCTCAAAGTTATCTTCCTGTTCCACCATTAACTCCACTCCAAAAAAAAGCATTCCTTGTTTTGCACTGGTTTGGTAATATAATCTCCACTGTTACAGTTATGTCCACTCTCTGGTACATGGAGAGATCTCAAATGTTAACACAGAGTATTTTGACCTCCACAGATGGATAGGCATTACATTTGTCCCTCTTTGATCAGTACTGTCATGTTATATACCTCTTTTATCAGAGCAGTTATTTAGTAACCCATTTCTTAGGGGATTTTCTGTAGGTAGTAAATAGTCTCTGTTTCATTGCCCCCAGAGGGACAAGTCCCAGAATCTGTCTTCTATATTAAGATCACAGAAACATTGAACTCCAAAACAAAACACACACAGGCCAACAATGTGTATATCCAACAATATATACATCCACTTTTCAATAAATAAATGGCTATAAGGAGCAAAACAGACAACAGGTACCCTGTAGGAGTAGAATCAACTATTACAGTCAATGCTACTCTCCTCTTACCATGTGACCCACTCCAGACCTGTTTATTCAATATTAAAAAAAAAAAAAAAACGTGTTCATGCCTCTCTGATGTTGTTTTTTCTACCAATAATATAGTCAATGAGTGCAAAGTACAGCAGCTATGGTGGGAGACTTGTTTGCTGGATTCATCTGAACAATCATCTTATTCTAGATCTTACTGCTTATAAACTACTTAGAGATTCACTAGAAAGGATAATACCAGGAGATGACTTAGGGCTTACACTGCTAATAGTTTAAAGGGAAGCTGAAGTCATGATGGAGATTTATAAGAAGCATATAAAAACATAATGCTATAATCAAACCATTTTCAAATAAGCTTGTCATTGTGGTATTTAACCAAAGGTCTGTCCTAAAAAGCAGCAGTAAGAGTGTTAGACTCGATCATATCTGTGAGAATTTAAGACAACAGATTAAGTCTCAGAGAACTGGTAAAGATCAGCCTACATCATGATTTATCTTGCAAGCCTTTGGTACTCCAGCAAACCTTCCAGAGAACAAATGAGTTGTTTGTTAAAATGAGTACGGCAGGATCAGGTCCATTTCAAGGACAGGAGAAAGAAGGAGGGTGAATTTATTAAGGTAATTACTAGAGCAGTCACTTTGTGAACATATACAGGAAAATAGTTCCTAAAGAATAGGCCTCAAGGAATTACATTTGGCAAGTCATGCTAGAACAACATAACAATTAATCGGGATTTTTTTTAAGGAACTTAAAAGAGAGACATCCTCGATTCCTATTGAAATTCAGTGGAATCTGTTCATCTTAAATCACTTAAACTACCTAAAGATTCCAGCCTTTTGTTGGCAGAACCTGTAATATATTTAGCGGAGAAAGGGAACGGAGAAGAAAAAATTAACCTTAAAATAGTGAAATTTCAATACCCTGCTGGATGATGAACTCACAGAAAAATCAGAATGATTCAAGTTCTAATGCTTTGGATGTAGGATCAAATATTTTTAAAAACAAAAACATGTTCTGATTAATTATTATTAGTTCAAAGTCAAGTTCAAAGTGTTCACCAAGGGACCAGGCCTTATATGATCTGTAGGCACAATACAAGCAGATAGGCACTTGGTGGGATATTTACAGAAAACAGTTTAAGAGCCTACCTCCTGTTGAAATCAGTGAGAATTAGGAGCCTAATCTTTTCAAAACTTCTGCATCTTCAAGCAGCTGAAAGAGTTCATTTTGGACCCAACACTTGCCTCTATTTTTAAGAGTAACTTGCAGGGTGGAACAGAGAGTGAAATAATCAAACATGCAGAGAACTGATTATTGGAGAAAATATTGGAATAGTAATTAAAAATATACGATACAAGCTTCACCAATCAAAGAATTATTTCAAACAGCAGCATAATTAGTAAATATTAATATGACATCTAGTATTGATCAATAAAACATGGTATAAACAGGAGAAGGCAGTATAATGAGGAAACTAAAGATGACAGATATTCAGCCTGAGTAGAAACAGGTTGAACAGGGAAGGAACAAGAAGTTATAGCAAAGGGTCTATTAAACATGAACTCACATGGAAGACATGGGTGAAAACTCCTCTGCCACTGAAACATAAAAACACAGCACTGGAGAGGAGCATCTTGCATTGAAAAAGGGTTTATTAGACAACCTAATAAGTCAGCCATCTCTATACCTCTCATAGATATATAACAGAGCAAGTTGTGTAAATCCAATTTCTATAGGTAAATATAAGTTACATGTAAATGTAACAGCCATTTATCTTTCTTCTGAACTGCTTCTATCCTCAGAACAGCACCTTCTACTTAGTTCTGGCCACTGTTATTTAAATAAGAACCTCAGAAGATTTTTCAGAGAAAAGAAACAAGCTTATTAAAAGATCTGAAGAAAACACAGCTGAAAGAAGCCATGGTAACTGTTTTCAGACATAGAAAGAAGACATTGTTATCCACTAAGAACAGAGCAAGAACTGCTGGTCTTAGACTGCAGCAGAGGAAATTCACTTTAAGTATCTGGAGAAACCTGAAAATAAAGTTTTTGACAAAAGAACCAGCTTCTACAAAAGACTGTAGGATCAGTGTCTCTGGGTACATTTAAGATTGCATTAGTCACTGATCCAGCAGAGATCATAAGAAGATTTCAGTCAATTCTCATTTTTGGACAAGGAATGGATCTGAATACATATCTCAGCCTCAGAGGGACTATGAATAAAGGATACAATACAAACATAAGTTGTTATGCTAAAATTGCAGTTTATACAGTAATAAAATTAAATGGAGACAAGGATATATTGGTAAAACAAAAAGAGAGAAAGAAGCAAATCCTTTTAGAGATGGGCAAGGGAAATCTCCCATAGATAGAGGGACAGAAAATAAAGGTGGACGTAGGTAAGTGTGTAGGTAACTCTCAGTGGGAACATGAGAAGAATGAAAGTAGACAAATGAGGACAGACAGCAGGAAAGTTAATAACTTCCAGAGATTCAGCACAAACTAACCAGTCTGGCTGAAGGAAGTAGACATCAAGAGTCATGAAGCTCTGCTGCTACAACTGATTGTAACTTTTAAACCAGAATATGAGTTTCTAGATAAAACTTCAGATAAGCTCCCCTCTCTCCCCTCCTCTGCGCCTCCCCTCCGCCCCCAAAAGTAATCAATACATAGGACACAACATAAAAATAGTAAACTGATTTTCTAAAACTGCACGCTAGTAGGATGATGGTTCCTCAGCTGATCATTCGACAATCACATGACATCACCACACAACATCAATTCTTGCTACATACATATGTATTCATACATTCATTCACTCTTTTCTTCCTTCAAAAACCACATGGCAAGTTCATCTTGAACAGCTGTAGTGGAGTATCTTCAACTTCTCTGGACTGACATCAGAGGCCTTGTTTTGTTCCCCAAGCCCTACTTTTCACTATTCTTTCAAGCATCTGCTCTACCTGCTAGCCAGGTATTCAGGCTACGTTTGGGTCTGCTCTGATACAGCAGCTGACCCCTCTGCTGTGATACCATTTCCTGCCTTATACCCATCTCACACTGGGCTTCCCTGCCACTTTTATTATCCAGGCTTTTTTCCCAAGGGAGCTCAAGGTACAACACTGTCCAATGCAACTGGGTGAAAGTCTGGCTAACCCATTTTCCATTTGTTGATTTATTGAAATAAAGCATTTCATGATTATGTTAGCAATTTTATGATGCTTTGAATGGCCAAACATTTCATTCTGAACTTCTGATACAGTATATACTCAATAAAATCAACTGAAGTATTTCAGAATATTTCATTCCACAAAACAAGCAAACAACCAAACAGAGGTTCCATGTTTTCTTAACAACACCAGATGACACAAAATTTGAAAGCTTTGAAAACATCCCTCAGTATAGAGAGTCCATATTTCCAGTCAGCTTTAATACCGGGATGAGCTTTAATATTGGTGTATAGATGAATGCTTCTTCCAACAAAGGAAGACCTTTTCAGAAATAACATTGCTATCTTACAACACAAGGGGCAGCATCAGCTGGGTGCAGCTCTTGCATCATCTTACTGACACACAGACTAGGTGTTTCACATACCCTTTTTATTCCCAATGAAGCCTGTTGATATAATCATTTCCTACAAACATGAATGCACAACTATGAAAAAAGAGCAGAGTAGTTCTTCACCACAAATCATTTTTTGTGGTCATACACTTAAATACCAAAATTAATTTGTTTTAGATACGCTTATGCCTTCTTCTTTGTGGTCACATTCCAAATTCAAATATCAGAACACACACAGAAAAAGCAACCTAGAGGTAAATTAAAGAATATACAGAAAAAGTAAAGTGTCCACCCACTAAGGTAATTATTCATACCAATAATATGATTCTAGGAATAATGTTCTCCCAAACAGGAAACAGATTCACTATTTTTGACCTGCACTTTTCCATGTAAAACTACACTATCTGCCCAAAACATCTCTACATGGAGTACTGCAAACCAATATCTAACCTACCGTGATCGGATTGAGATTTATCTATAAAAATATTTAGCAAATCATTTCAAAGAAAAAAAATGATTAAAGAAATCCTTTATTGGCGTACTTATCACCCAAGCAGGAAAGAGGCCTCAGATTGACAAGCCAATTATTCACTGTGAATTGCATGCAATATTTCTACAGAAAGTTAACATGGGCAGGGTATTATTTCAGGATGATGGCACTGCAACTGGGACAGTTCTTCTGCTCCACAGTTAGGTAAGAGTTCTCCTACCACATAACCTTCTTCTCAGCTATCTACAATGGAAAGGGAGGAGTTACTGTGTAAAGTCTGGATTCCAAAAGTCCTCATGACTCACCCTCTGACTATATGTTTCTTAAAAATGAAAGGTATCAGCCAAATGAAATAGGAAAGTTTATACTTCCAAAACCAAAGAGGAAATTTATGCTCCAAAATGTAAGCCAAGGCAGAATTCCATCAGTACAACAATGTACCAGAACATAGACTTCGGCTCAGATTTCTGCCGCCTGCCTTGGTATCTTAGATGTTTTACCTACTCTGTGCAAATTACTACTATGCATGTTGTGAGTTCTCTGTAAGATCCAAAAGCAGAGTGAGATCATAGAATCATAGAATGGTCTGGGTTGGAAGGGACCTCAAGGATCATCTAGTTCCAAACCCCCTGCCATAGGCAGGGATGCCACCCGCTAGATCAGGTTGCTCAGGGCCTCATCTAACCTGGTCTTGAACACCTCCAGGGATGGGGCATCCACAACCTCTCTGGGCAGCCTGTTCCAGTGCCTCAGCACCCTCTGAGTGAAAAACTTCCTTCTAACCTCTAATCTAAATCTATCCTCTTTTAGTTTAAAGTGTTGGTTTTTTTTAGTTTTTAGTTTAGTTTTTTTCCCCCTTGTCCTATCGTTATCTACGCGAGTAAAGAATCCTTCTCCATCCTTTTTATAAGACCCCTTTCAGTATTGAAAGGCTGTGATGAGGTCACCCCGGAGCCGCCTTCTCTTCTGTAGGCTGAACAGCCCCAACTCTTTCAGCCTGTCTTCATAGGAGAGGTGCTCCAGCCCCTTGATCATCCTTGTGGCCCTCCTCTGGACCTGCTCTAACAGCTCCGCAACCTTCTAAAGATCAGACAATAAAGAGTCATTATTTTCAAAATGACTACACCATTGACAAGTGTCCTTGGATTTAGAAGGATGTTCCAGAAAAGTGATTAAGGTAGTTATGCATATACCAGCAGAGGAAAGCTGTGGCTTTCAACAAGAAGATACACAGTGGGCTCCTAGATGAGACTTAGAAGACACATTTTAGTTCTTCCAAGATGCAATGACAGCTATTTAACTACAGTAAAAGTCTCCCAGCTCTTCAAATCCTAAACAGCTCTTCCTCCTTGATTATGTGTTCAGACACTCCCATTCATCTGCAAGTCTCTCCATTTCTACTCATTCCCAGCAGCCCTTATAATATTCACCTTGCTGAAGCAATATACCCAACATGTTCATTACTATACTATCCACAGTCACCTGGTCTCACTACAAAACAATATGATTTAACCATATGGAATATAGTTTTCATTTACCATGCATGCCCCATATTTCTTTCATGTTTTTAAAAATAAGCAGAAAATACCCAGAGACTGACATAATAATGGTTGGTCTTTTAAGGTCAGTAACATTGTAATATAGTTAAACAGTGGAGAAAGGGGAGTTCTAATTTTCCTCAAAACCACCAAAACATTTTTGGGTCACAGAAGCAAGCAACTGCCTAACCCTGCAGCACCTGGAGCACTTTGCTCCCTTGCTGTGCCCCAACATCACAGCTGGCTGCTGGGCATATTCCAGGCCTGACAGGCATGGGAGAGATGCGCTGTCTGTCTCTGTTCCCACTGGAACAGGTTGCCCAGAGGGGCTGTGGAGTCTCCTTCTTTGGAGATATTCAAAACCCGCCTGGATGCGATCCTGTGCAATGTGCTCTAGGTGACCCTGCTTGGCAGGGGGGCTGGACTAGATGATCTCCAGAGGTCCCTTCCAACCTCAAACATTCTGTGATTCTGTGATTCTCCTACTTCTATTAATTTTTGTTATGTCATTGTCTTGTACTATAGAAGGCACTCTAATACAAATTTTTACTGCACATACACTTTGCAGTAGGCTTTAAGATGGGAAATCTCAAAAGCATGTAGGTAAGACAAATACCCCTTCACAGAAATGACATAGTGAAGCAAAAAAAGAATATAAAAAGAAGAAGAAAAGCACTAAGGACTAGACCATAAAAAATACATTGTGTACCAAATACTGAACTCCTTCTTCATACTAGGACACTGGTATCTTTTCTCAGTTTGGACAATGCCTTACTTCACCTGCAGTCCCACTGAAAGATGTCAAACAGCATGGTCATATTCAAGAGGAATGTGTATCAAAACAGAGCATTCCAGTTGTGTTTGTTTCTTAGGAGGGCTCAACTCCTAATGATGCCAGAAGAGTCCTTGCTGAGTAAGGGATGAGAATAAGACCTTCAAAATTTAGCCCAGTGAGATTTTAAAAGGACTGAAGGAAAGAGAATCATCAAATATATGAAGAGATACAACAAGGGTGAAGTACCTTTGTCGGAGATTTTTGAGTTATGCTTTTGTTTGTAACTATCTGAAACAGAGAAAGAAATAGAGGGTGAATCTTACATGGGGGAAAGGAAGACAAAAGGCCAAGAAGCCAGAAAAAGAGAAGGAGAAAGAGAAAGAAAATATAAGAGATGATTTATTATAGCACAAAGGGAAGTGGAGTCTTGCCGAGGACTTAATTTTATTTCCTTCATGCAAAAACACCAAGAGCAGCAGCAGCAGCAGGTGGTAAACATGCAAGTCAGAGAGCAGCAGAATACTTTGCTGGAAAAGAAAAGATGAACCCTGAGTGCACTGAGCTGGTAGGACCAGGCTGGAAGCAGAGTCATCTGTCTGGGTGCTACTTACTGTCACAAACATAGGGTTTGTCATGATCATCCTGGGAGGCAGCATCATTCCGTCTCCTGCCACCTCCAGATCCCCGAGCCTGCAAGGACAAGAGGAATGTTAACATTATTCCATTGCCCCTCAGGTCTCCTTGTGCCCCTCACCCTCCTATGAAAAATGTGCAATATAAACTAAACAAATCCTCAGCTTCCACACAGGTTTATCAAGGGTGGGCTTGACCCTTCAACTGCTAAGATATGCACTATGTTAATGGACCTTGTAATGCAGCAGAGATCCCCTCAACAAATAATTCAAACTGTTCATCCATAGCAGCAGGCCACTGCCAGCACATATTCAGTCAAGTATCATCACACTTTTATTTCTGAAGACATTCAAATACCTTTCTTACTGAATATTAATGAATGAATAGATGAACAGGTGGTAAAGGATAAATATAATCTTTAAACCAACCAGGAAACAGGCACCAAATAAAGCAGAGGTAAAATAACTTCCTTTAATATTTTCAGAGGTGGTGGGGGTTGTTTTGTTTTGTTTTCTAGCTGAAAAGCAATGTTTCAAAAGGGCCTTCTAACTGGGACAATGATACCATGATTAACTACAAAATGGAGCTTAGGTCAGTTAGTGGAAAAGATTAGGTAATATGGCTACCTGCAATAGAGGAGAACTGGAATTATCCAGAAAGGTCTCTTTGCAGTTCTGTGTTCCTAAAACATAGCAAGTTGGCAGCCTTGGAAACTGAAAACCTCTGTATTCCACAGCACACGCTGTTCTATCCTGAGCTCCAGAGGTAAGAGTGGAATTCAGCATCAAAGACACTTGCTCCTGACCCTTCTCAGGTCAGACACCAACAAGGGGACAGTTCATATCTATCCAGTGGTAGAGGTTTTGATGTGGAACTGGAAACTGAGCCAAGGCCTTCAGTTCTTTAATGTTAGCTAACATACAGTCTGCAGATGACAATAATTTTAGACTTGATCTTCATATGAGGAAGTGATCTGCAGGTGGATGGCTAGGTAGCCCTTTAGTATTTCTGCCAGCTAATCTATTCCTGGCTAAAAGCAACAAAATTGTTTCTGCTGCTCCTCTTATTAAACTGTTGTTGTCTCTCACCCTAGACAAGGCCACCTGACTCAAATCCTTCAAGCTTTTGCATGTGAAAATAAGAAAGGGACAGAGCTTCATCAAGTAAAGCTGGAGAAGATGTAGAAATTCTGAGAATATTAGATACTAAGTGATTATATAATCTCTGTCCCTCATCTGTGGATTTGGGACTGAACTAGCAATATTTGAGCTGCATTCCATTGGACATCTAAAGAGAAGGAAAAAGGAAGAGTTTTACACTTGCCTACCACGGTCTGTTGAAACAGGGATTTACAAAAACTTCCCATATTATTTCCATGGGATTGCTCAGGTCTAACTCTTAACACAGTCCTGAAGGAGAGACATGGATTTGCAGCTCTCTGGATGGTGTAAATACTATTAGGTATGACAAGTACAAGTACAGCTTTGCTTTCTGCAAAGACCTCTGTGCAGATCAGTACATGCATGCAAAGTGAGATTTATAAGGGTGAACTGAAAAGCAGTTTCACTCTGGAAAAGGACCCAGCAACAATTGCTTGGTGGAAGCTACTTCACTGACCATATCACATAAAAATCAGCTTATTAGTCTACAGTATTTTTCTTTCTGACTGCCAGCTCTGTAAACCCCCTCTGGGCTATGAAATCAATCCTAGGCTAGTTCCTTTCTTCAATCACTACCACAAAATGTGCTGCAAGCTGAATTTAGGTCTGTGGCAGCCCCTGTACAACCCTCAGCTCATCACAGAGTCTTCACAGAGACAAGTGATTGGCCCTTAATAAATATTTCTGCTGGTACCTCGATTAGGATCCAATTTCCCTATCCTACCAGGCTGCGTTGGCTTTTCAGGGCTGTGAAAAAGCTGTAAAGTCTTTTTTTTTGTCACTAGTCAGTAGGTTTGACTGTACACCGAGAGCATGTCTGTTGAGTAAGAAGGTACTATTTTTACATTGACACCTTTCAGAATAGGATGGCAATTTAAGGTCTGTTGCTCGGAGGTTTCACTAGTCTTGCAGCCAGCTGTTTCCCTTCAAACGGTTCTCTACAGAAATGCAAGGGTACAGCATTCATGTCATGACCACATGTCAGATAAACTTTTCCATGCACTGAACAAGCAGGGGGAAATTTTTCAAGTCAATGACTTTCACTGGGAACTGGGTTCCTAAATGCCTCTGCTGCCTTTGAAAACGTCCTATAGGATATTCAGCTGAGGAGCACACAGTCTGTACAGGTGCAGCTGCATTCCTCTCATATCTCCTAATAAACTCTCTCTCCTAGCTCCCACCATATTTTCCCTGTCCAGAAAAGATACTAAAAGCCTTCTGTAAATCCATCTCTTCGGCCTTCAGTGTCCTTCCTAATGCTCCCATGATTTCAGGGCTAGCTTTGAGGGGGTAGCTAACTTAGTAGCTAACCCCCAGTTGAGTGCCACGTGTGTGCTGTCGGCTCTCCAGTCTGTAGTATTCAGTCATCCATGACTGCCTTCATTCTCCTGACAGGACACAGCAAAGACTAAGAGACTTGACATGTGAGGCCTGGAAGCCATGGCACAGCAGTCTTGAAGCTGTCCTGAAGCAGCCAGAGAGAGAAGCCAGAGGGACAGATGGAGAAGTCGAGGATTAAAAATAAAATCATGCTGCAGGAAAAGGAAGGGGCATGTGCAATTTGGAATGTCCAGAGCAGTAGTTCTGCTGCATTAATCCTACATCAATGCCGCCAGCCATCACTCCTCCTCTGAATCCCCAAAGGCCACACTCTGCAGGATCTAGTTTCCTATGGACATCCTTCCCCCTTTCTGTCCTCTAAAAACATCCTGACCACCTCCCTTCCAGAAACGAAGTGCTGCCGAGGTTTCATATCCCCTAATTTCAAACCCTCATTCCCGATTCCCTACACTGGGTCAGGCTAACATTAGAAAAGGGTTGCTTGAAAAGTGGCAAAACACTCGTGACCAGATGCGATTTGGGCTTCAGTTCAGGCTTACCAGTTTTCAACAGCTAGGGAATCTGGGCCTAATTTTGAAATCCTAATTTATACCACATTTTACTTTGGTTATTGATGCCATCAAATAAAAACGAAAATTGCTCAAAGTATTTGGCACTCTTCAAACTTCTCTTTTTCATACTGAATGAAGCCAGGGCACTAGCAGAGTAGGAGTTAGCAACAAAAAAGGCAGGAGATTCTGCTGTTCCTGTTCTTAACAGGGGGCCAGTTCTAGGGCAGAAAACAAGTTGCAAATTCATGCTTTAAAATCAATGGGATACCTACTACCCTCCAAATCCTTTTCCTACAGTAGCAGAGAAAACATAATACAGTTATTCTGAAACAGTTTCCTGAACAGGGGAGAACAACTTTGCACATAACAGTAACTTCAGGACTTTGTTTGTGTAGGCCTCGGATATATGCATACTGCTAACTCCCTTCTCCCAAGTAGTATATCTCTTCTAGATGATCACTCTCCTCCACTTACCCTAACCAGCATGCGCAACTTATATGAGAGCAGCTTATTAGAAGAGAGTTGTTAGCCTGGAATATTAGCTGATAGCTACAGTCAAGCTTGTGTGCACATATCGATTCTAACTCCTGGTTTTGGTTACTGGTTCATACAAATTTTCTGAAACTTACATTTTTCTGGAAAATTTTTTTCCAGGTGGGGGTCTTTGGCTAAGAAAGAAAGAAAGAAAGAAACTGGTTCAGGTGATTTTGAGAATAAGGAAGGTGAAATATATACTTATCCAGTTATTAAAGTGCTTTGATCTTATATTAAAGGACTTAAGCTCCAAAATAAAGAGGAGCAGAAAACTGAAACAACACAACAACAGAAGAAACCAAAAGAGAGGGTTTGATGCATAAGTACATTGTAGGTATTCAACGTGGTTTCACGTCCCTCTCTTATTCAAAAGCTATTATATCCTGCTCATTTGGCCTAAAATGTGGCCCTTTTTGCTTGACTCCTACAAACACATCAAAAGGTAATTCTAGAGCTCCTGTGCCCCTGCAGCATCCACTGGAACCAAGGAGAGATGAAAACGCTCAAAACTTCTAAGAAATTGTGTTCACTTTTATTTAGATGCCTACCTTTAATGGCCACAATTGAAAATGTTGATTCCAAGTATTAAAATCTTGGCTTCATTACTTAACTGGCACCCTACTGAAATTGTGAAAAGACATCTTAGGTAAGAGAAGGGATGCAGACTCCCCTAAGGATAAAATATTGCCCATTTTAAGCAAATAGATGATTTGCCAAGGGGTTCAAGAAGGCCAAAATATCAGCCACAAAGTGCTACCTTGGAGAAAGCTGCAAAACATATTAATGCAGTTCAAGTTACTTTTACTAATACTTCTTTTATTTTGGCTGTCGTGACTGAATGTATTGCTTTTTTTTGTAATTAGTAAATGCTGTTTTAAACTAAGAGCATTGTAATAGCAGGATGTCACCATAATTATTACAGTTTACATTAAAATTATAAATGCAGTGCTATAACAAATTCACCCCAACTTTTTATTCTCACAGTAGTCTCTTTACTTGATAATTTGCAAAAATAAAGCAAAAAAATTTTAAAAAAAATCTTTGACTGCATGACTGAAAATTATCTACAAGGTTATCATTATCATATATCCATGGATTTACACTTTGCATATACAATATGTGTGAAAAATATACACTAGAAAGCAGAGGTTTGCTTCTTTCCTTTCTATTCCAGTACACTCTCCACATACCCGTCCTCTAGGCCTGTTCTTTCGTTTTGGAATATCTTCTTCCAAATCCTCTTCCTCATTCACTTCATCTGCATTTTCATCATTTTCTAAAACCCTCTGTGGTTGAACAATAAATGGGAATGGTTAGAAGAAAAGAAGATGACACATACAAACAACTGCTGCTTTTTACCACAGAGACTACATGTTATTAAATTACAGTTGATTAATGATATAATGCCAAATTAGATCCCAGAACCCCTATTTCTTTCTGCTAAAGCAAAATTTGCTTTCCCTTCCACCCTCAGTTCTCCAAGGAGTTCTTATTAAAAAATACCATTGATATCAGTCAACTAAGGAAAAAAGGTTCCTAAGAAATAATAGTGGCATCACTGAGCACTGATACCCCAAGACAACATAAGTATTAGTATCCTCAAATGCAGGCCCTTTCTGGGAAATTGTTTGCATGACTTTTTGATTTTTGTTTCTTGCAATTTAAGTTGTTTTGTTTTCCTCTAATGTTGAGCATCCACTTTAAGAAGATAGAAATCAGTATTTTTTTTTTCTCCTTGGCAGCTCAGAATTTTATCTGTTTAGCAAAAATGGAGAAAATTCCTCCATATATTCCAGCATCTTTAGTGAATCTAGAAAGTAATATCTTTCAGGGCTTACACCATAAGCACAACTCTGTAATCTGGAAGCAAGGGTCTTGCTGCATTAGAATGCTGAGGAAGTACAGGCCTCATTGAAGTTAATAGGAACAATAGTTCCTTCGATTAATTAATAGGAATAATAATGAAAATAATAATAATAATAATTCATCATCTCACATAACTGTGTCAGGGAATTCCAACCCTTTCATTTTGATCTTTTGAAATGTAACCTCTACAGAATGAAACCCAGGCCAGCCACCCTGAAAACATGTACAAATTGGACATAGCACAGACAAAGGCAAGACGAACCATCACAACACTAATGTGGAAAGATGTCTTGCTGAAATCCCCTCAACCTTTGGCATCCCTGTAGCAAATAAAGAAAAGGGCCCCAGCCACTCCTGCCATTCATGATGTGGATGCCATTTCATAAGGGGCTAGTCTGGAACCACTAGCTTATCTTTGCCACGACACCATCCAGTTAAACTACAACAACATTTAACCATGATGCAAGTTCAAAAAGATGACTTTAAACTGATGGGGAGGTTTTTTGGGTTTGTTTGTTTATCTTTTACTGTTTTACTGTCACTTCCCTATAATTTCTAGTTAACAGCTATTTGAGAGCCAGCAGAGGGAGAACAGGAGCAAATCATGGTGGCTTTGTCTCATTCCTACATACCTCAAGTAGCAAATTCTGAATTTGCGGAAACTACTACAAGAGAGACTTTACTTAAAGAAAAAGCCTGCACTTGGAAAACCAGCCATGCAAGTTTACTCTTATTTTATCAGCTAAGTTTTTAAGACTAATATTGGACAGTGCTCTTTTTAAAAGGAATAAATAGTTCTTTGAACATGGTGGAGGATCAAATCTTCATCTGGCTTTTGCTCTTTTTATTTTTAAATCTCAGGAGGCTATTAATGAGATTAGACCATCATGAAATGTAATTTCACATAATACTAGAATACTAAATACTAGAGGGTGGAAGAATTAAGCAAGTTCCAGTTCTACATACATAAAATATTTCTTCAAAATTCATGCATTTACATACATCCATCGACCTGGTCTTAGAAAACTGGAGCACTTGGAAAATGCCGTACCTAAGGAGACTAGTGCTATGTAAGAAAATATGCAAACTTACTGATAGCAATTCACATTTTCATAGTGCTTCATGTCTTAAATCATCTCCAATAAAAGAGAAGGCTGCCACTGTATTGTATGTGGGACGGGAAGGAACTAGTTTATACTAATAATGCTACGCAAAAGCAGTTAAGAGAAATAATACAAACCACTTTCTTCATTTTAAATTCCAGCATCAATTTAAGACATGAAGAATAAGCAAGCATGTGTGAATTTGATGGCACTGCCAGGATAATGACTTTAATTCTCAGTAGAAAGGGCATAGCCTTTCTGATGCGTGGTCAGAAGGCTATTCTAAGTCTTCTCCAGCAAATGCTGGAGACACACATTCAATACTAATTTCATTCTGTGAACATGGGACGCTTCCTCTCTGATGGTGCTCTTTCACCTGTGTTACTGGGAACAGGAGATCTAATTTGCTGCCCCTACATGTGTGAAATTTCAGTGGAGCATTAGCAAATAGATCAGTAGGACTGAGCTCCAAGTAATATAGATTTGAAGCCCACACTCTTCTGTTTCATTTGGCATGGGGTTGGCCACTCAAATTTTTACTAGTTTCAGGTATAGAAGCAACATCTTGTATCTCAGCCAAAATGACCAAGTTTAGCACATTGCTAATGGTTCTCCCTAAAAATCACTAATAGAGACTCATAGCCCAATGGTGTTTGACCATTAACAAAGATTTGCTGTTGATCCCGTGGGAGAGGCCTGTTTTCACAGCAATTTAAGATGTCTTTATAAAGTGAAATGCCCTTATATAAGAACCCTTTACATTAGCTAAATTCCTTCTGTGACAAACCCAAACACATTTCTACTTCTAATATTTTTTAAGGATGAAATGGAATCTTGACAAATATAACTTTCAAACCATAATGCATGTAAAGAAGCAATATTTCTCATACCTGCATCACTACTAATAACTGAGATTACTAACATTAGAATATTTTCTAATTATTTATTTTGTTTACATACTTCCTGAAGACTTGTCAGTATATGCAAAAACAGACAAAGCAATGACATGTTTTTGTTTACAGTCAGCAGTTGTGAATCCAACTTCGAACCCATGTCCAAACTCATTCTAAATCTGAGGCACTAACATTTGGTTTATGGTTGTGACCCATCTCTGCTTGTCCGTTCTACATGTTATTGTTCCTACTGCTGTAAGTTCCAACACACAAGCCATGCAGAACACAGCCAAGTGACTGAGATTCTTGTGACAGGAGAAGTGTGCGAGATCCCAAGTTCATTTTGAGCATCACAGTGTAGCACAAGGGTTTGATAACATTTTGACAGTAGAATGACACTACAATCAACAGATGAACTACTCTGCCACAGGACAAAACTGATAGGCTTAGAGACAAATTGTAAAATTCAGCACTGCTGTCAGGGCATGGGGATCTCCTTTACCTGGATTTCTTGTATAGTGTCTTCTTCTTTAGTGTCCATTTTTTTCTCTATTCCCTCTCCACGTAGCAAGGCTTCCAGAGTTGTACTTTCTGATGTGAACCCATCTTTTTTCAGAGGCAGATCAACTTCTGAAAAACAAAACACACTGACTGCATGTATCTCCCCAAGGCAGCTAACAAGCAGGACAGAGCTGGCAAGCAGAAGACTGACAGACCTTCAAGCTTGTTTCTATCTTGAAGGAGAGTTCTTCTCTTAATCTCTAAGGAACCCCTTATAGGTTTCATTTCTATCTTGCTGAAAACCTGGTATATTTTCAATCACTGTGTTTGCTTACAGGAAAAGAAGGCTATACATATTGTATCAAGAGCAAATAAAAGGGGTAAAAATCCTTCTACTTTATGTAAACTCCCTATGCTTCAAATAAAGAGGCTTTTCTAGGCACTGAAATAACAAATATGAAGATCTGATCTTTTGAAGTTGACAAGTAGTTTAGTGCATTTTAGCATCTGGCACAGTTTATATTGAACAGCTACAAGAAGCACTTTTCTACAACACGGCATGTTCCACATGTGGGGAAGTGGAAACCTACAATGTGGGACCAATACTGAGAATTACAATTGAAAACAAACAAACAAACAAACATATGTGCCTTGAATTTTCATTGGATATTGACTCCCATTTTTGACTAGATAAAAACCTCAGTTTGATTTAAATGGGATTCCGCAAATGAAGAACGATCAGCCAACACAGTTACAGGTGCAGAATCTAGCCCTATATAACAGGATGAACCTCAGCCACTTCAGTAAGAACCAAAGGGTGGCTCAGGGACAGGCCTGGGGCATGGGACTTCAAATGGCAAAGAGGATTTATGAGGAAGCTCAATGCAACTTGCTGTACAGGTGAAGAAACAGAGCATAATTCCCCTTTGGAATTGTGTCACTAGATTATGAGGCAGTGCAGCAGGCAGGCAGATACAGCATGTTAATTTTAGCAAGATGTTAAAATACAGCCAGGAAAGAATTACATTTTCCTTGTAGATCTTAGCTTCTACCCTACTTGTGTATGTGTTCATTCAGAGCAACCCTATGGCAGGGAAACATCCTGAATGTCTCTTTACCTGACAATGTCAAGATGTGGATTTCTCAAGTACTCCCTCCCTTTTAAAATTAATTCCTTCCTCTGGGCCAATAGATTTATAAAGTAATAATGCACAGGATCGATGCTTACAAATCAGCATCTGGTGTCCCGATTTCATAGTTCTGTCTGCTTTTCATCTTTTAGAACTGCATTGTGTTCCTCAGTCTGCTTGAAGCTCCTTGCTTTTCTATCACCATGAGTTGTAAACTCTGCAGGGCAGAAATTCTTGTGTTTATAAAGCCCCAAATCACTCCTAGAACCCAAATAATGAAGGAACACTTCCACCTAGGACACTAAAGTGTAATCTGTTTCCTGCAGGCAATTGTGTCCTAGGAATATGTTTGATCTATATGTGAAAACCTCTAAGTCAGCAAATGATTCAGTGTCCCTGATCAGTGCTTCCACAACATGCTTGCTCAAGTCTTCTAAGTGAGAGAACACTGCTCAGCCAATAACCACATAAAATCCAGCAAAAATTCCAGCAAAATTCCAGCAAAAGCTATTCTATTCATGGAGGGAGAGGCCGAGTAAACTCAAACCACTGGGATCTTCAAAGGAAACTCCCAGGACAGCCCACACAATGGGAAAGGGTCAACAGTGAACTGACGCCCTTCTCATCGCAAAGAGGTCTGTTCAATCAGGCCTCTGTTTTTAGCATTAAGCTCTGCACACTCTCCCCCATTATGCCACCTTCCCCAACTTCTCCCCTGTTTGACCTATAAAAAAAAAAGACAGAGAAGTCAACAGAGAACCATACAGATTGAAATTCCCTGTATGAACACCCAGTACCTCCCTCTGGATGCTAAATCCAGACATTTCAATAGAAAGAAAGGATTTTAGACTTGATTCATGTGCAAGTCACTACAGTTGAATCTAAAGTCACTAAGAAGCCTCCAAAATCATCTCTGGCTGTGAGCTTGGCTTAGTTTCAAAGTCCTGTGCTTAGGTGCAAAAGGGTATTTATTTTGTATTGTGAACCTTGCAGGCTGCAAAATCCAACAGGTCATCATACATTCAGCAAGAGAAGAAGCTTCAAGCAAGCTCAAGGGCATCAGTAACAAACATTTCTTCACTGTGACAAGCTATGCCTGTCTGATACACTCAGCAAACAAATGCACTAGTAAAGGGAATGAACAAGGAAGGGAGGGGATAAGTAAAACATATATGAAAGCAAAACTACTTCCTGCTTGCTCCAGAGATATTGATCATTAAGTCAGGGGAAAAGGTAGGCTTAAAGACAGCTGCCCTTTTTCGACATTAAAAAAGCATGTTTGTTTTGTGTGGTGCTGCCACCTCCCACCAGCAACGCTCCAGGAGGCTTTTCATCCAAAACTCTCAGCATTTTTTAATTATTAAATTTAACATCCCACTGACAATGCAGTGTAAGGTAATACTTTTATTTCCAGTTTAGTGATGGGGAGATTGAGTAACCAAGAATTAAATTAGAAAGGAGGAAATCTGGGGAAAAGAAACTCAGGGCAGTTGCCTCCCATCTGCCCACTAAGCTAACAGCTATTCAACTCCTTTATTTCCTTCTCTGCTAGTAGATTCTAGAGGCCATTTTCATTCCTCAGCAGCTCTAGAAATTGGGAAATGGCAGACACTATCTTATCTGGAATGTAAAGTTTAGCACATAAAAACTACAAAGATCCATAGACAACACCTTTATAATGAATTCAGTCTCTGTAATGAATTCACTCTTTCCTGGAAGATGGCTAGTCTGTAAAAGGATATAGTAATGAAGTCAGGAAATTATATTTTCAAAACACTTACTGAATCCTCAGAGATAAAAACTTCCAAAAATATAAAAGATGGTTTGGTTTGCTTAGAGAAATAGTTAATCGCTATCTAATAGGTCAGTCCTGAGGGATAAATGCAGTATCACTTCCAGTTATCCTAAATCTGGCTCCTTTGGAAATACTCAGAATAGCCCATCCCTTTCTGAATTTTGATACACTTTTGTCCTCAATGTCCTCCTACCAGAGCGAGTTCAACAGTTGAACTATGGTTTGAAAGAAGGAGTGTTTCACTTTATCTGTTGCTTGCCCCCTCACTCTTGCTGTAAGATAGGGAAAATAGAAGTTCCTGACCAAACCTTTTTTGTCATTTCTTTTTATTCCTCTCCTTTTGAAGATAAACAGTCACAAACTTTTCTATCACTCTGCTGTGCGAGTTTTTCCATATGGCTTTGTCGTGTCAGACCTCTCTAAACTTCCTCTTATTCTTCAATAGTCTCTCTGAGATGGACCAATACTGCGCCTGATATGTTCAGATGAAGCTATATTCCCCATTTAAACATATTCATTACAATATTCTTTATATTACCCATAGTATTATCCCTCAGGCAGTGTCCAGTGTCTTAACAGTGTCCACAGCTGCATACTGGTCAGAATTATGAACCTTGTAACAGGGGCAAGAACTTCCAGCAGGCAATACTTTCAACACACAGGTAATAAATTAAAATGTCCATCCCACTGCCCATTCACAAAGGACATTCAGATCCCCCCAAAGAGGCCCTCACAGACGTCCCTGGCCATAACTGCTCCAGATAACTTTGTACTAGGTGCAAACCTTTGTACTTTACAATGTACTCTCTCTCTCTCCAGGTTTTTCATTACTATATTACAAAACACTGCACCGAACACCTACCCTTGATGCACAAGCTGTTAGCCTTTTTCTATAAAATTCTTTGTTTCATTTTTTCTTTGCTTCATATTTTATTCTAAAAGTTTTGATCCAAGACAATGCTTTGTTTTTCTTTGGAGAAGACCAAATGTCTTCAGAAAGTCTAAGTAAATTGTCAATCTCCTTATCTATTAATCCTTTACATGTCATGTAAAGAATTTGAGTTGGACTCGATGATCCTTATGGGTCCCTTCCAACTTGGGATATTCTACGGCTCTAAGATTCTATAATTTTAAGAGAGTGGTGAGACATGATTTTCCTTTTTTTTTTTTTTTTGGGGGGGGGTGTCAGTCAGAACCTCCTATATCATCATTTCCCAGGTGCTTTACTACTTATACCTAATTACTGTTTCAATCAATTTCTCAAATGTTCATGTAGAATTTATGGCTCTTTAAATTCTTGAATCACATCCAAATCCTTTTAAAATATAGGTAATAACATTTTCTACCCACAAATTGTTCTAAATTCTTTCTATTGTAACTCCTAGTTTGTATCACAAGCTCTTCTTCAGACATTGCAATTTCAGAGAACATAGCCTTTATTACAAGTAATAACTACTAGTAAAAGCAATGTAACTAAAAGCTTACTCTTTTTTATATAACAATTTTAAGACAGTCTGTAGGTAAATTTCCTTTTGATTAGTATCACAAATGCAATAGCACCTGGTTAGTGTAGGAAATGCAGGAAACAGTCCAGACTGAAAGCCAGAACCATACAAAACAGAAGAGTCAAATCAACAAAAATCGTCAATGAAAAAGAAAATGTTATTTAAGAGTTCTTCCTGTTTTAATAAACCAAGGTATTATTGGTGTCACAGCTAAATGTTGTGCATATAGTATAATTCAAATATGTGTGTGTACATATAATTAAAATGTATGTTTCTTAACTTGGCAGAGTCCTTTTCATAGTGATTAAATTAACATGGTTATTTCTGCTTACCAGCTCAGTGCAACAACCTCTATATTTATCAAGGTCCTTAGTCTGCAGTGGTAGAATCTAAACAAGCACCCATGCCAGTGTCATTCCAATATCTGTTTTCTATCGAGATGCTGCCTCCAAAAGAATCATATTTTTCACAAATCCTACAAAATGGTGGTTTTTTTCAAGTTCTGATTCACCAAAATAGCAGCACATGCCTGTCCTTAAATATGCTACATTTGGTTTACAACGCACTGGGAGCTAAGCAACTTTTCAGTGTCTCTTTGAAGCATAAATTAAAAACAACCATCCCTTTTTCTATACAGTGTAACGTATTTGTTTTACAATGGATCATTTCCATCTCCACAGTAGCAGCTGCCACCCAAGCCATCATCTCTGTGCACTCGTAAGCAGCTCCATTTCCAGTTCTAATTGGGAACAGAGATACTTATTGGGTGAGTTCCAGCATGATCTATCATGCCAGAGACAGCTACTATGCAAACCAAAGCAATCCAGCTTCCAAAAACCCTCTTAGACAAACACTGACTATGCACATAGATTCTTGTGTTTTTGTTTCTTGGTGCTGGTTTTTTGGAACATAAAAAGTGCCAGAGGAAACTATATATTAGGAGGCCATGAAGTGCTTTTTAAGATGGATAAATCCAAGGATATTACCTTAAGAACCACTGGCTCTTTAAAATCATATAGGTGGTCTAAAAAAGCCACCTAATTCACAGCAAACAGAACTACTGCTGAGCGAATGCAGCCACTAAGCTCATTAAGAGGATGTGGCAGGATGTGTCTGAAAGTGCAGTGCAGTGGCTCAGCAAGCAATTAAATCCCATGACAGTTTAAAATGAGAATCTATCAGTGTCACAAGAGTGTGAAGCCTCAGCATCTCTGCTGTTCCCACCCCCAGCATTTTATTTATGATGGCGTATTGGGAACATGGGAAGTCAAAAAGATTATAATGAAATATGCCATATAAAAACCAGATTAAGCCTGCTCTTCTTTTGGGAAATATGCAGAGAGAGAAGCTGTCTGTTAGCTGTCGAGTTTGCAAAAGATACCATCTTTTGGGATGGTGCTCTCTGCCAGCAGACAGAGTGCCCCAGGGGAAATGGTGGTGAAAAACCCAGACAAGCAGCATCCATCCATCCATCATATGCTCATCTCCACATCTCCAAGGCACAAATATAGCGTTAGAGTGCAAAGGGTGGGGGCAGTGGGGGATGGAATCCCTTAAGAAAAAACGAGGAGACAATGCTTTACGTTGAATGTACGGAGTTTGTAGCTTTTCTGTATGTGCACAACCAGATTCTCCTCAGCATGTTTGCTTGCTTGCTTGGTACATTCACGGCCAGTATAGTGATTTGTTACTGTCCTTGGAACGGATGCTTTCACAGCAGTGACCAGAACCAGGTACACTAAAGGCAGGGCTCTGCAAGCTTTCTTTTAAGCATGCTTCTGCCAGCACAGCACAGTAATGATCTTCATTCCTTCTGCAGATCTGGATCTTCAAAACCCTTCTTTCCCTGCACCCTCACCTGCTGTCCCAGGAGCAGATGCTACATGTTACTGCCATTATGCTCTAATCTTGACCTTCCACGGTCCCTGCTACCCCAGCCTGTTCTCCCAACATCACTGCAATTCAGCACCCATCTGTAGCAAACTTTTCAGTGTCAGTTCTACACTTACAGCCCTCTCCAACACTGATCCACAGGACCTCCAGCCATGCCAGCCCTGGGCCTTCCCCCAGAACTAGACTGCTGATAACACAGAGTCTCACAAGGGGTCTGTAAAGCCAAACAAATGACCCCAGAGACTAGTAAACATCAAATTTGCTTTATTTTTAATCCAAGCCAGATGCAATAAAGCCATGGCTGGGCTGGAGATTGTAAGACTACTCCGGTAACCCTCTGCCTCCCCCTCTAATTCCATCCTCAAGCCTCATGCATGCTATTGCACTCTAAAGGTAAACAGTGCCACGGTGAGAATGAGAATCGGGTCGAAAAGAAAGACAAACGTGTTTTAGAAGCAAGACTACTTGAAAAAAAGAGGGTATTAGTTTCCTCGGAAATAAACCATTTTGTGTGGAAAGAATAGTTTGGAGGACTGACCTCCATTAAGTGAAAACACCTCTTTAGGGGCAGAGCGCAGCTCTGCTCTGCACCCACACTGTGCAACAGACTGAAGCCATGGGATCCTATAATGCTCCAAAATGAATCTTATTAAACACTTGTTGCAAATTTTAGAGATTACTGAGGTTTGGCCTAGAGAGCACTGGCAGACTGAAAAGTCCCAGTGTCTCCCTAGCACCTCTTACCACAAAGCTGCTACTCTCATGGTAAGGTTGGGGGAATGGGGCAGTGGCAGGGAAACAAAGGGAAGAGATGGAAGAAGACAGAGGAAGCTATGATATGGGGGGACTATACACTTTCATAAACTGCAGAAAAAGCAGAGGACAACTTTGAATTTTAAAATCAGGATCCAATGGAAAGATTCTATCAGCTCCTAGCTAAAATATGTCTCAGGGTGCTACAACACAACAGAGGGGAGAAATAAAACTGCAAAAAAGAGTAAAGGCCCTCAAACATAAGGTTAAGTATTGTTTAGTTTAACCCATCATCAAAACGTGGACTTTACAAGAAGCTGTATTTCTTTGGCAGTCTGGAATGACTCTATAAAATCTCACAGTAAAAATAAAAAATAAAAAAACAGCCCTCCTGTTGGTTGTCTTTTAGAAGTTCTTTACAGATTTATTTCTCCGCAAACATAAATCATTGTCACATATAATATACTGTACCTGCTTTTCAAAGACTGCCAAATTACAATATCAGGCTAAATGCTGGATCAAATAACTACCCTCAGGGTTCAAATCATAAAGGAATATCTCCTTTCAGTAACATTATTCTAGCACTCACTTGTGTTCATGGTCGCTCTTGCATTTGTATTCTAGATGGACTCACACTATATCCCGGACCTAAGCAGAATCAGAACAATAAAACACCGTAGATAGCATCATGGGACAGAGGCTGGGTAACTGCTACAATTTAGAGAAAGTTCCTGAGTCCAAAGCCTATCCTTCCAGGCCTTGTACCACCCTGACATGGCTTGTGGCCTGTATGGCAAGAGAACAACTTGGTCAGCCTATCTGCAAGTGGTCATATAGACACACTTACACAGATGGATGGGCCTTTGGCCTTTTGACCCATCAGAAGAACCAGAACCCGCTTACTGTCCAGTACCAAGACAGCTATCAGCAGACACGAGCCACTCCGACACAGCGCAGTTTGCAAATACTGACAGGGAGTGGACCTCCACTGCAATTAACTGTACTATTTCCATACGTGACAGCACTGAATCTAGCCTCATACATAAACCATACATAAAACCAGCCATACCTTAACCTTGCTACCAATTCTGTGATGTTTTGCATAGCTTCTCCTCTTTCTTATCGGGGACAGTGGAGGAGATACCTTTAGCAAGAGATAAATCTCTGTAATGCAGTTATCTCTCAACCGCAGTGCACAAGCATCCCAATTAATTCAGACTGGGCCTAGCAGAGCCGGCACTAAGCCAGGGCTGATAAACCTGCCAAAGCCAATCTGAGTCCTGCAACGATTCTTGGGAGCCTGCACTGTGCTTTCTCCTGCTCCAGATTGAGGGGGGTTATTTGCTTGACCTGCAACACAGCTACTGAGGCCCTGCGCTTCCCAAAGCACTGGGGAGCAGGCAGAGACAGCCAGGCAGCAGCAAAGGCAATAGCATGGATGCGGCAGGGCTTATTGGCGCTGCTCAGCCAGATTACAGGTGTCCTGGCCCTGATCCTGCATTTGTGTCTGCAAAAGCTCCCAGTTGCAGGAACACAGTGCTCTGTAGCCCAGGCAGTGCTGGGAAGCAGGACAGCCACATTTGCATGGCACAGTGTCTGAAGAAGTCAGCCACACCAAGCAGAACTGGTTCACCACCCATGGCTCACTAAATACCAAAGCTGCATAAACCACCGAAGAACAGAAAGGCCACAGCAAAGTGACCAATGATTTTAGCAAGGGATAGAGAGTAATCATCCTAGACGCTGCCCTTGGCATTGCTGCTGTCTCCCTATGTGATCTTGGGCCAAGCTCTAACAAAGGTACCCTCTGTGTTTCCAACATCTGTCAAAAGGAGATAGTCTTCATCTATCCTCTAGGGTTTGGTAGGACTTGTTCAATATTCATAGGCATTCAGATATTCAAATAAAATGCACCAAAAAGGCAAGGTGTTCTCACAGGTTCTTGCAAAACCAGGTTTAAACACTTTTTTTTCCTCCTCAAGAAAAACACTGAACTATTTTCACAGCTACCAGACTTCAGTGGCCAATTCACAAATTCCAAAGAATAAGGCTAATATTTACTCATACAGTAAGATGCATCTGACAGATGAAGCTATTTAATTGAAAAAATGTTATTATAAGAAGGAAGGCTTGTAATAGAAAATGGCATGAGATGCTAGAAGGTATCCTTTCAGAAATGAGAAAGAACAAAGCAAATCACGTACTGAGATGCTCAGATCTGTTGCCACAAAAAAGGCAAGAAATTCCAAGAGGCCTATAAAACGTTTAGACAAAAAGGTGAACTCTCAAATTAATAACAGAATGGTAAACAGGAAGATTAATGGCACCAGAGAAAATGCAGATGGTGAAGCCCAGCCTGCAGGCTCAGCAAGACTCTGAATAGGGAGGGGGAAAAAGGCAAGGTGTAAACAAGGTGACCTTCAGAGCCACTGGAATGCCTGCCAAAAGGCCAGCCAGAGGGCATCCCGAGACACAAATGTGCCATCTGGGGTAGGCTGTCTCACGACAACATGAACAAGATTTGTCTTTTTCAAAAATTGCAGGGAGGCAAAATGGGTAGCAGCAGAAAATCTGACCATTCGTTTAAAAGAAGCACAATTAAAAGAAGCACAATTAAATACACAAGTTGGAAAATGATGCTGTCTGTACGTAAAGAAAATATGAAAGAAAGACTACAAGATTTCTCTGAATATCCCCACTCAGAATGGTCTTGTGTCCACTTGTAAAGCCTACACAAGCACAGTGTGGGGGAGGAGAAACTGCTTTTCACCAAATAAATGTTTTTCTCGAGGGTTTATGCTTTAGGTTTAGGATAGAAAGTAGGAAAAAGAAAAAAGAAAAAAATGGCACAAACTGCAAAGCAGCCCTTTAAACCCCTGATGATATAAATTTTCCCCATCTTGGCATAAGCCTGTTTACTCCAGATGGCACATTTGGGTTGAAAGCAGGTAAAGACTCCTCAGATAGATCTCTGTGTCCAATATCTGCTTTTACGGAGTTCCCTTGCTCTGTCGTAGTGCTTAGTTGGGTCTTGAATCTCCTAATAAGCTTTGTGCACTCCTGGGAGATCTCAATTCTTTGCCTACAGTAAAAAGTGGGAGAGAGAAATCTCCTACCACAGGTCTGCAGGGGAGCCTGGCTCTTTCAGACCTAGAGCTTAGATCACTGACGTTAGCCAGGAAAATTAAAAAGTAAATGTAATCACACAGTTATTAAATATGTCAATCACACACCACACTGGGCAGTGCTAACGGGAGCAATGCAATCTCTAAATAAGGCTTCTACAAAGTAAGCCAAACATCATCTGCTATGATATCCAGAGGTAAGAATTTTAGGGGAAAACAGAGAAAGCAACCACATTACAACCCACTGTGGAAAAAATAAGACCATAGCTCTGGGAATCCAGCACAGGTAGTGAATTCACATACCTCTTTTACTCCCAGCCTGGCACAAAGTACACCAAATCTGAGGATTTCAGGCAAAAGTGGCCCATCTGACTTCAGTGCTGAATTCAGTTAATTCAGTGCTAAGTCTACAAGCAGACGTATCTGAATGTTCTTGATTCTGATGGGCTGCATACCAACTGCAATGAAGATATTGTCGACCTCCAGTTTCACAGCATGAACCACAGGTGCTGGATGAGCTCAGGCAGCTTGTGCAAAGCTTATGCAGCCCCAGCACTGTAGTATCAAGCAGGCTAGACTCAAGTGAGCTTGTGTTTGCTGACATGAGCTGCCATCATGGCTCTTGGATATCAGTACATACCTTTTTCCAGACAGCCCCATCACGTGGCTCTGTTGATTGCTTTTTAAATAGAATAGGAGTGAAGAGGTGAAGTACATACCTGAAAACACTAAAGTGACGTTGAGGAAGGAATTGGGAAGAGCAAGGGAGAGAAATAGCAAGATGGAGGAAAGATATTATATTCCTTCCCCTTGCCTACTGCAGCTAAACTATGGCAGGCTTGTTCTGAAAACTCTGAAAAATGGAGGCTCTGGGCCCTGAATTACGCCTTTTCAATATCCTTCTTCTTTCTCCTCTCCGCTAACAAAGAAATGCTGTAAACTCCTAGATCCTAAAAGCATACATTCTCGGCCTTCTCCACGTCTTACAAAATACAGCAAAAGTAAATGATAATGCGGGAGATAGAGAGAGAGCCATACAAGGGGAAAATAAAGTAAAATAGAGAATAGTTGCTCTTCTCTCCTTTCCCCCTGCTCAGCTTTCATTTCCCTTTGTTCATCTAATGTTGAGCCAAACTAAGCCAAAGGAGCTGCCGTGCTGGGCTACAAGATTGATGGCTGCAGGCAGACTCCACAGTGAAGAGACGGATGACTGGTCATTTCCCCCGATGCACTGAGAAACATCCATCCTTGCAGCCATGCTGAGCCCATTCGTGCTCCTTTTGAAAAGAGAGATAAACACAGGCAGCCGGAGGCACCTGAGTGTCCTTCTCCCTCAGAAGGACACAGTTATACTCCTCTGGGTTCCTTGAGAAGGTCGCTGTGTCCATCCCTGAACATCTGGCTGTGGGATTTGCTAACTCTCTCCCTCCCCCAGCAATCATCCATCTATTAGAGCACAGTGCAGGTCGGAAGAAAATGGTGAAGAGAATGGTGTGACAACCTCATCAATCTACAGCTACACGCTCGGCTATTTAGTTTTCTTTACGCTATTCCTAAAACAGGGAGGGGAGGTTGCTACTGCTATGAAAGAGTGAATTGTGGAAATGGCAGCGTGGATTGGAGTAAGTCCTTATGACTATTAAAATGTTGTGCATGTACTAAAGCAGTAGGGAACTAATTAAGATTCAGGATTGAAAGGCAAAACAAAAAAGTTGGATGCACTCTGGTTCCATCTGTAGCACTTGCTGAGAGTTCAGATGTACTTGGGGCATCATCTTTAGCAGAAAGAGGCTAATTTTTTTTATTTTGCCCGTTCAGATATTAAAAGAAAGCTCCCTGGAAGAATATACTGTACGTATATTTATAGTGCCATCCCTGGTATAGCAGCTTCAGAGGCACAAAGCACTTAATCCTGACTCCTTTCTATTTAGTTAATAGTATCTTTGTTTGCTGATACTGTCCTGGTCTATAGCATCGCTCACAGACACAGCCTTCGTATTTCCAGTTCTCCTGCCGTGCTGCTATCTCACGTAGGCAATGAGCATTACATGGCAGACGTACCCATAGCATCATTTACAAATGCAACATCACTCCAGGAATTCCTACAACTATGAACTTCACTTTGTCAGAGTAGCACATATTTGTAACTGTCATTCACAGACATTGCACCAAGGAAATCATGAGAAGATAAAAGCATTCAGCATCTCTTAAAAACACAAAGAAATGAGCAACTTGCTTAGTGTTTAAATGTAGTTTTAGTGCACTAACTGTATGCCCCATCTTTGAAAATTTGCCTTTTATTCCCATCATGCAATCCTGTTTATTTTAGGCCAACAACAAAATAATTTTCTCTACAGCTTTGCAGGACATGCACAGGATATCAATCATGACCATATGCATTCGTAAGACATCTACTCCATATTTCCTGAGGGCAATTACATGCATTCAGAAGTGCATCATAAGTAAAGTTTTCACCCGTTCTCCTACATTAAGAACCATAGCTTTAGCTGATGGAAATTGCTGCTCACTATAGTCTTTATGGAACTGTATCCACCTACAACAGCTAAGGTCCTGGCCCTAAGCCATCTTGTTAGTTTAAAGCAAATCATGCTCCAAGTGCATCCTAAGTGAGATCTCTGGTCCGGAAGATGTTGCATGGAAAAGCCATGTACTTTCTGTACTTTATTCCCCTCCAGACATATATTGTATCTACTCTCCTTACCCCAAGGAGGTTATTATTGGGAATGGACTCCATGGCAAATGCCAGTAGTGTCTGAATTCTGAAGCATAAAATACCTTTAGTTTATTAGACAAACGCAAAATGCAAGGAATACTGAAATGAATTGAAATCCAGTAAAAACATACTTAATACCTCCCAGGTATATGATGACTACAAGGGTGTAAAATGCTCACTTGAGAGTGGGAATGATAGACAAAACATCCACCAGGGAAGATGGTGGAAGGTGCAGGGATGGGCGAGAGGAAGCCATCACACTCTTCATTCTACTCTCAGCAAATCTGTAAAGCTTGGCTTGGAAGATTTCATACTGGACTTTTTATTAACATTTATTGCTCTTTCCTTTATATATGCACCAGAAAAATATCACCTGTTATAAATTTTATAATATTTCAGACTACAAAACAATTTAATTTGCTATGTGTCAGAACAATAAAATTGAACAAAAGTTTTTTAAAAATTATATTTTGAATGCAATGACATTCCTGAATCTTTTTGTTATTTTTTGTTAGTATTTTCTTGTACAAAATAGTGCACAAGTTCTACTAAATGGTTAATCTAGTAGCCTGGTGATTTTATGAGGCTCTATCTTGCAAGATGCTCAGTACCAAACCTGCAAGTCTGGTCCAACCAAGTCCTTTACACGTGGATTTCATTTTAAGCATGTGACAAGTCCCATTAATTACAAAAAGATCACTCATGTTCTTACAGCCCAAGCTCAGGTGCTTTCCTTGTCTGGGGTTAGACAGCTTGGCATCTTAGAAGGCTAAGCCCTGGGGACTTGATCCTATAAACCCTTGTTCATGTGATTACCAAAGAACTCCAAGGATTATTCACATGAACATACAAAATAGAAGCATTGCATTAGATAAAAGATACCCATTTCCTAGGATCTTGTATCCAGTACTTGCATCTAAACTATTCTTGTGCTTTACAAAAATCCTGTTGCCAATGCAGCTTACTCTTTTTAAGGAATTGGTACTGGCTACACCGAGAAAAGTGCCAGGAGGTTTGCTGGCAAAGCTGTTCAAGTTCAGCTCTAGTTGCAAGACTTCTACAGGGCAGCTTCTTAGCTGACCCTCCCCTTTGCTGGAGGGCAGACAATTTGCGCCTTGGGGAAAACAAAATTGCCAGGTTCCTGTTGTTCCCCACATACCAACCCCTGGCACTTCCCCAGGGGTTCCCATACCCCATCCCCTGACAAACCCTTGGGGGACTGCTTTGACAACCCATTCCTTGGCCCTCCAAGGCCTGCTCGGGGAGCGCTGACACACTCTTTCAAAGCCATCTTTTCTCTAAGAGGAGAATCCCATCCTCAGCTCACCTACAGTCTCCTCTTTTTAACATTAAAAGCTGTTTATTTCGGAAATAAATAATTCTAATGGTTACTTACAGACATCAATGTTAACTTCATAGTAAGGGGATAAATCCCACAGCACTTTACCTCTCCAGTAGAAATAATGTCTCTTAGAGACATCGCATTCACAGTCAGGCCTTGGCAGCTTAGGAGGCACATGCTGAAAAACCTCTTCTCAAAGACGCTTCCTAGCAGCCTGATGTAGGTCAAACACACAGTAGCCAAGAATAGCAAAAGAACAAAACAATGGACTGGATAACACAGAAAGGGCGGTAGGACCACAAGTAAACACCCACTCAAGCAGCCTCAGGTATTTCAAGCCAATACCATCTCAGTTGCCTGAGCCCTCCGAGCTTTCCTCATATCTTGCAGATCAAGTCCCAAGAGATGACCTACAGTCACACTGCAGAGGCTCCAACGAGTTCGTCAGCACAACTCATTCCTTCAATTTAATGGCCTACTACAGTGATCCAGTTGCCCCAAATCATTTTCAAAATGGCCTGGCTCCAAAGTCACCACAACTCCGTTTTCACAAATACATTAAATACAGCTGAGACCAAATGCCAGTGGAAAAATCACCTCCAAATGGCTGCACGGCTTCTGAAATTACAACAGGCTGGTGGGTTGCTGTACATGCAGTCTACATTCTCATTCTCAGGGACAAGACTTGGAGAGCTCAGAAAGATAAAGATTTAACAGTTTCCAAAATTGCTTTAACTTGTTTAGTTGCTACTTCTGCCTTAGCTTGACCACTAGAGCCAGAGGGGTCTGGCTTCAATACGTTTTTGATCAAAATCCAGAGAGGTTCCAAAGCACAGTGGCTTTTGCAAGCAGCTTTCTCCTAATTATGCAAACTGGCTCAGCCACACAAGAACCAAGAGTAAACCCAGGTGATTCATATAAACAATCTTAGCTAACCAACATAGTTCTCATAGTAAAATTGTGCATATAAAACACTTGTAGTGACCTGTTCCAGATCCCACAAATGAAAGAGAAACTATTTACACAAAGTTAATCCTGTAAATTCTAGTAGCATAACTGTGGAGTGGAGCAGCAGAAACAATGTTTTTGTTTTCTTGACTAGACTATTTATAGAAAATTATTTGCTTTTCTAGAAATGAGTGTGTTTTATTTCCATACCTGCAAAATCATGAAATCCCATCTGAGGGAAGATACACATTCTCTTTCATCCTTGAACCCACTGAGATGAATTAGTCTAAAAACTTGCATCTTAACACACGTAACAATACTCAGCAAGGCCAATACATGAACTAAAGGAGAAGTTAGAAGTTGCCACAGCCCTGTCGGCCATGGTAGTTACACAGGGAGTACAGAAGGCCTGCTTGTCAGTGGTCAAAATGAAGCATGAAGAGTTAGTTACACTGTGCAAAACTTCAGATATCTTTCTAAAGTTTACATTGCTCAGCCAGCCTTACAAAAACTGACTCAACAATTCACCTATGTTGAGCCTCTCTATTTGTACAAATGGGTGTGTAATAAATTACTTGTTGTCTTGGCCAGCATGGTACACATAAGCCCAGGTTTTGCACCAGTGTACCAGTGTTGGTACACTTTCATACCAAAATTGCAAGGCTATATGATGATGGCCAAAATATTTAATACTGGCACTTTAAAATCTTGGCAAGTGGCAGACTTTATTCAGACATTCCTTTTTATTTAAAGATACTCCCCTACTCTTCCCAAGCTCTCTAAAAAGATTTATTAACTAACCGTTAGGCACTTCTCTGAGATAGACACATTGGATAAATGTTTTAGCACCTTCATTTTACAGACTGAGAAGCAGAGAGAAAAAGAGATATTCCATTGTCCTTGTGCTGTGTAGTCCTGTATGGCACATAGGCAATGTAAGTATGTGAAAGCGTGGCAGAACACAAAATGAAGAGGTTGGCACCTCTAATGCAGACTGGCAATGGGACAAAGACATTTCACTGCAGGACTTCCACATTACGATTCAGTGTCAGGGAATATATGCACAAAGGGATAGGTTCTCTGGTTTTCTTAGTGCTACATGAGAAAAGGAAAGCAAACGTTATCTGACCAGAGAGTCAGACCACTAAAAGTCCCCACTGTAGGAAGAATTCAAGGGTGGTGGATGACATGGAATAGAGTTTGATTACATATGTGTGTAAAAGGAAGAAACAGATTTACAAGGAGGTCCCACACTGATATGTTTTCTCTTGGTGACAAAAAGTTACTTTTTCTAACCTGAGTCATAGCTCGATGTGTAAAGGCCATAGAGCAGCAGCTTTTTCCTGTGCTGCCATATCCTGCTGTGAACAATCTGAAGGCAAGATTAGTGGAGAATTGGAGCCTACTGTTTTGATTCAGTAGCATTGATGGACTCATCTGTAAGCTGCAGGCTTATCTGATGAATAAACACCTACCTAAATTTAGGACAATACTTAGGTATTTTGCTGGATAAGAAGCCAAAAAAAAAAAAAAAAGAAGGCACAGCAGAAATAAGTATTTACTTTGGTATAAATAAAAGCTGGAGGTGGTTAAAAACAAAATTTCCCTCCATTTTCATGACAAGTTCCCAATTTGCTAAAAGAATGATAGGAAAAAAAAAAAAGTTGGGGTGTTTATGGATTCCTAAAGCCATGATAAATGTTCCCTTTCTCCTATATATTGAAATTTCTTACCTAGCCCTAATTTAAAAACAACAACAACAAACCACCTTCTAGAATCCCTGCTCCAAGGTTTGGACTCACAACATAAAGCTTTGGTTTGTTCCAAAGTGATACAGACAGAAAGTAAATATTGATATATTACGGAATGACAAAACCAAAATATACTGGAAAACTAAGAAAGGCTGAAAGACATGTGACATATGTAGATACACATTACACCAACCTCAGGATTCAGCATGGCCACTGTGCAGATGTGCACTGTAACGCATCGATTGAGAGCTGAAGCTTATCCACTCTCCCTGCTACAAAAAGTTGGGTATTTTTTATTTTATTCTACATGAGGTGCCAAAAATAAAGACTGAAGGGAGTGGGTGCAAATGAGATCTGCTCTATTTCTACCAAAACACATGGGAATTGCTCAGGAAAATTCTTTGACATGGGTTATGCAGCTTCTTCAGATATGAAGCTCATCATTGTCCACACTCTGTGAGGTTGAGTTATTTGACATTTCACCTAATATTTGGCTAACACGTGACCTAAATACAACACAGAACTGTTGCTTTGGCACCACCTACCAGAAATCAAATCCCATTTCTAAAAAATAATGAGTTAAAAATAGCCTATTCCCGCCACAGAAGAAAATGTGTCAAACGTTGACTCATGAAGCAGGCTCAGTCCCTCTCCTACCCTAGTTTTACGTCCACAGAGCTCCATTCATTTTTGCGGAGGTAACTCCTGACTTACTTCAGTTACGTGAACCAGAGTCAGGCCCTGCCCTTGCAAAAAACGCACTACTCACTGCTCCCTCTGCTGGCCTTGCAGCACCACCTGCTTGTGCAGACGCCTGAATACAGAAGCAGACATATGCAGAGCCCATTGCCAGTCCTACCACAACTAAACATCTAGCAGGTGGAATCAGGAATTACTGTGATTACTGTGAAAGGGAAAAAAAAAATCCTGAAATCGGCAGTATTTTAAAGTACTTAAGAATATATTATAAAAGATGGGGAGGGTTATTTTAAAAGCCAAAGTACTTAAGAATGAAGAAGTATTTGAATAAAAAGCAGATTTTCAGAAACATTTTCATTCCGAGAGTTTGGAGGGAAGACAGCAAAGGACACAGAAGCTGGTAACAGGCAATGAAACTGTCATACATGAGGAATCTAGACCAAGTCATCAGAGAATAAAAGTTGCTCCTATCTGCTGGCTCTTCATGTCATATCTGCCCCAAATTTAGGTTTCATCACCGCAAATGTTTATAAAAGCCATGGAAAATAAAATAATAATAATAATAATAATAATAATAATAAATTAAAAAAATAGAAATTAAAGTAATAATTAAAATCATAATAATTTAAAAAAAAATAAAATCAGCTCTCCACAGAAATATCTTTGGTAAAGTCAGATCTGCAGAAACCTGTCCAAAGCCTGAACAGCTGATACATTGTTATTTTAGCCCCTTCAGGAATATCTTATCCAATTCATCTAAATTTTACAGAAGTACTCTCATTTGGCACCGGAATTATCCTGCCAGTTTTGATCCTAAGATAGTCTTCATGGATTTTAAAGAGGGACCATAGGCATAGGTTCCTGTTACAACAGGAACCATTTTTTTTTCCTTTAATTACAGAGAAGTTTCCATACATGTTAAAAAGTAGCAGAACTTTTTAAGAAAAAATGTGTTTTTCCATACAGAGCCTATAGCGAAATAACACTGCTGTCTTGTAGTACTGAACAAGAACCCACATGTGATTGTGTACAAAATGGCTGAAATCAAAAGTGAAACTAGTCAATATTAATTGGCCCATCTGAGAAAAACACTAAAAGGAAATTCTCATGAAATTAGTGTTTTGAATTATTTTTAGGCTCTAATACCTTTGAGTGACACTAGACATATCAACCGGGGAAAGAAAAAAGAATATGGAACTCAGGAGAACTGACTTCTGTCTGTGTTCCTGGGTTCAATTTCCAGCTCTACCTCTGATTAGACCTTCATACAAGTGATTTACTATCTCTGTCACTCATTTCTCCATTTTGGAATAGAAGGGCTTCTGTTATATATTTTATATATTTGGACTGCAATATGTGCTACAATATGTGACTATAGCAGATAGTATAAGCAGACTTCACAAGGATCCCCAGGATAGTGGTCTAACAAGTTGTTTGAGTCTCTAGATGCTATCATGTAAGTGATACTAATGCTAATTCTGTCCTCTGCGTTTTAATTTCATCTTAACTTTATCTTGGTGAAGTGCCCCATCTTAAAGAGCACTGATCTCCACAGATATGCTGAACATCATCCACAAGAGCTGGGGGTACTCAGCACTTCCCATGATAAACACAGTACCTTGTACAATCAGACACAGACTCTACAAGGCAAGTCGAGATGCTTGGAAGAGATAAGAGGCTATCTGTAAGGACTCCATTCATTCCCTCACAATCACAATCACAGAGGTGTATTCCATATGTCAGATTACAAACAGATCAGGCATTGTTTAAGGGCCATCTAAAAATCTGGTACTGGCACTTGCCTTGAACAATTCTACCATGGTCCATCATAGCACATGAAAAATACTTTTGTTTATTTTTACCACTTCAAAGCTGGTAACAAAACAACAACAACAACAACAACAAAGCCATTTCTGTAGTTCAGCTGAACACTAGACTGCCCAGAGATAACTGACAGGACAAACTCTAGCACAGCTCATTCTTACCGGAGTGGCAGCACACACAGACTGTACTCCACACCCACCAAATGGGTGGGAAGGCTGCCAGCTCCGAGACCTCACTGCTACCTTTCAGTTCAAAACCAAAGGACGACAGTGAACTGAGACAAGAACTTTCCAGTCATATTCTTTACAATTACACAGCACGTGAAATACTTAAAAGCTCTGTGTGTATTTTATGTATGTATCTATATTTAGCCATCTTGTAAAATTGAAGTGGGATGCTACCAATTTAAATTCCACCAGAGTTTTTGGCCATAGGCATCCTATCTGTTCTCATTTACATAGCTGCAAAGCTTCTGTAATACCTGACTGTCAGCAGGGTTTACTGTAGGCAATACCACTTTCACAACAGCGATACCCGACCCAACACAAAAACATGTTATCACCCTGTACCACAAAACCACTAAGCATATTGCACAGGGAGCAATTAAGATTTCAAAGGTACTTGGGTGTAATCGGGGTGTAATATCTCTTCCATTTCTAACCCTCATCTTTCCAGCTGAGGGCCTGAACCCTACTGCTTGCCTTTGTGGCACCTGCAATTCAAGGTGTTGGTAGGAGAGTTGGAAATTCTTCTTCTCCCTTTCCTGGAGGATAACAGGCTACACAGTCCAGCCCAGCACTCTCTCACACCCATTCCCAGACTCATAGACCTCCCATGCACAGGAGCTCTGCTCTGCCCTTCCTCTTTTACTGGTTAGAAGGAGAACAGCCAGATAAGGAGCACATTGTGCTTCCAGTCCTCCCATTACTCCACAACGAAACACCATGCAAATACCACTGCCCAGTTTTGCAGGGAGGCAGGCTTGCCCATACTTGGTTGAACAGAACAAAACACAAGTCTAGTTTCATGAATATCATGAAAGTATCAACACCTAATAACTTTAGCACTCTGTACCTTGAAAATCACGGTATTACCAGAATATCGATATATTGCCCATGACTGGGAATTTGTTTCAAATCGATACCACTGTTCATAGGAGTCTTGGCTGCTACACTACAATGATTCATGTACACCTCATATCCATTACAATGATGAAAACTTGGCTGCTCTTGGGGCATGATGCTTGGTTCTGATGATATGAATGTACCACTGAAAGACAAAGACCAGTCCATGTGAAATTAAATGTCAGGAATACTTAGTGTAATTCATAAAGGTCTGGTAATAGTATTGACTGTATTGTCACTGAGGCAGTTATCATAAGTAAGCTTTGACAATACTTTATTTCTACCACGTATCTATTGGATAGGCTATTGAAATGGGATGGAGGATGCCTAGAAAGAGCATTAACATGAAAACTGCTAGACTCTTGAACAAACAACTTTACTAGGGCAATCCATGCACTTAACTCAGAGTACAGTGGCAGAGGAAAATGGACATCTGAAGGCCCATCAGCAACCTCCATTCCAGTGTTCTGATCATTACAACTTTAGCTGTAACTATTCTTAAAATGGAACACTTCACAAATAAGAGCAACAGACCAAGACAGTAAAAGTAGCATGTTCTATTAAGAAGCAAGCAGCAACTGACCCAAAGAAAAATACTATAGTGCACTTGCATTTTACAAAAAACATGATACTGTGTTGGAACATGATCTGTTGGAAACAGAAAATGTTGGAACATTTTCTTCATTAAGTTTTGGTATTACCAAATACGAAACTCTCACTCACTGACCTGGGCTACGTATTCCCTACAGCTGCAAGGTACCAATACTGCAAAAGTGGGTTGCAATTATAAATGCTGTATTATTACTAAATGATTTATTATACCCTTAAGTTGCTATCAAGACAATAGCTTGATTCTACTCACTGATCAGCTGCTGGCTAGCTATAACTTACATAGCCCTAGGGTTTTTGTTTTGGTATCTCCAAAATTATGTAGAAGTCTTGAACTTTCGGATACAACTTATCTCTGTAATGAGCCACTCCAAAAGCCCAAACAAGCATTGACACCCTCTTGTGCTGATCCTACTGACTGCTGGACTGGAAACTTTCGGAGCTAAGATCCCCTTCTGTGTTGTTGCAGTGGCAGTTTAACTAAAAGTACTTCTATAAAGTTAACAAAAGTAAAACATAATAAAAATAAGGTTTAACCTTAACTTGATGTTGTAGAATTGCACTGCTTGCATATATTGTATAACATATAACCACCTCAACAGCCTCCTATATAAAAATCAGCTACTCGCATATTAAGGCAGCACAAGCATGGCAAACGGGCTAGCTGCTGAGAACAGCTCTAAGCCCTGAGTAGGATGTCCAAGACCTAGGTGTAGTGAAACTATGAAATATTTAGATTAGATTTTTTCCAAATTTATATGTCCTACAGTTGTCATCTCTGTACTTCTAAAGGGATCTTAAACTGCCATATATGTGCCCCACACAGTCGCCTAATGTTTAACCGCAGAACAAAGAGGACAGCATGAGGTAGATTCCTAGGTTCAGCACTAGGCTTTACCACAGTGTTCCCCTCCAAAAATGTACAGTATTTCTACTGTCCATGTTGTAAATAAATTAAACCATCTTTTTTCTAAAATTATCAAAAGCTACCTTTAAATGGAGTTTCAATGTTTTCCATAGGTTTTATACTTTTAAATCCAAGAAGGGAAAAATCCCATTTTTTGCTAGTGAGTCTATTCCAGATATGCACAGATGGAGTGAAATTATTTCGTGGTGTAACTGATAAGGAAAGTTAATCACTAGATAGAAATTGGTTGGAAAATAGATTTAAATGGCAGAGTAATATAACTTGCCTTATTTGGCTGCCACTGGCAATGCAACAGAAGTAGCACTCCTGAGATGCAGAAGAGATGTTTATAGCAGGGAAAATAACATAGAGACAGACATGCTGAGGTCTCTTTATCTGATAACTTTGTGGTAATTGCCTTTCATGCCCTGTGGCATGTAGGATGCACTAATTTGGCATTCAGTGAGTACAGCAAAGAAGCATAATGCAAACAAAGAAGCGTCAAACTCTACATTACTGCTTTACCTTACTAAATAACCAAGGGAAAACAGTTTTTGGAACATCACAAAGTCTGAGGCAGAGAATTCTATGGACTAACATCATCCTCTTCCTTGAGTCCAGTCTCACTGACATCAGCGTAACCTGACTGATTCTTTCTGACTGGCTCTGCTACGAGGTCTGGTTCTATCTGCTGCCTGAGACTTTGTCATTGGTCTGCACCCCAACTGAGTGGTTACAGGCATCTCTTCCTCTTGTCCAATTGCCTGTTGACATCTGCTGTCCTGAAGGTAGGGAGCCTTCAAAAACCTGCTTCTACCAAAATCAGAAAGAATATTGCCTCTGATTTTACTGAGTTTAGAACTTGTCTATTTATTGCCTCTTTCTCCCTTTTTACCCACCACTGCACAGAAGCAAAGTCATCAGTATTGCTCAGTATAGCTCAGTTCCCAGACACCTTATTCTGCCAAACAGTTTTGTTTTTGTTTTTTTAAATATTCTTAATTTACATTTGGGGGGTTTCTTCTGTACTTTTTATACTGGCATTGTCTCACCTCTTAAAAACCACATACAGCTGTGTGTGCTCCCTCTTTCTCATAACAGCTGACCCCAAAGACAGCAAGCCTTTATTACTAACTGCAGGGAAGAATGCACAACACTACACTCTACCTGACAGCTGCAGCTCCTCCACATCTGCTTTACAGTCACTCACTCAGCATTCAGATTCATCACTTCACATAGCTTAATTGTGGGGGAAGAGTACCAAGGAAAACAACAATGAAAGAAGAATGGACTAAAGTACACATATCGGTATACAGCATATACAAATGTGGCATATCCTCGCTAGTTTTTATTATTTGGTGTTCCTAATTGGTCACACCCCTGGCCACTTTACAAAAAATCTTACCAGTGTACTATTCTGCACACACAGTGGTCTTCACAAAGATTAGGCAGCAGATGCCAGAGTGAGATTATGTATTAATAACAGACTGAGGCAGTAATTAGTAATAAATCCTTTACATCCTTATAAATTTGTTTGTAGATGCCAGGATTCACCGCTGCAGAAGGTAAATTCAGCTCCCATTTCACTCAATACCAGTTGTACACATTTCTGCAAGAGGTGAGTTAAGTACAGAGTCTGGTGGTTACTGTTACAGTGAACTGAGTTAAGATGCAACAGATGTAAGGAGAAATGGATGGAGAGGGGCAAAGATGGTGTCCATGTTCTAAGTGCCCGGTTTGCATGTATGCCAGCTGCTCTGCAGCACAGGAGAGAGAGAGGCAAACAAATACATACCAGGTTTAATTTCCAGCAGCTTCAGCCTGGAATCCTCAGGAGGATGCAAACGCCTCTTTTTGCGCCAGCAACGTGCCGGGTACGTGTACAGCTGACCTGGGGCCAGGCCTGAAGATTAAAGGCAAAAAATAAAATATAATCACATTTCAGTTTGTAAACCACAAGAACTGTCTCTAGTATCTTTGCTCTTGTCCTTTCAGCATCTCCTTGTCAGAGGGTTCAATCCTGCAGATTGTGAGGCAGAACTATGCACTCAAGGCATCCAGAGCTCCAGAGGCTCCTAAGTACCTCTTGGGATCAGGCCTACAGAGAATCTAGGTCTCACTCATAGACTTCACTCAGCTCACTGAAACCAGAGCTGCACATAAATAATTTGTGATTTCTGCAGGGTAAATAGAATTTCAGACTCTCCTGGGTCACAGGGGCGATGCCTCCTCCACAGGCAGTGAAAGCCCCTTGGGAGAGAAGAGATGAAGTTCCGACACACAAATCATAAGGCCCTGATACGCAGATCAGCTCAGAAAATTTGTGTTTTCTGAGTGGAAGCATACAAAGATCCATGAGGTCTGGCACTGGGACTCTGTATTTTTGCTTAAATTCTGGACTTTTGTTTAAAGACAGATTCTTCATTCTGGTTACTACCTTCCTCATGCCCACATCCTGAATGAGGGAGGAGATACGGCAGTAATGTTTGTATTACTGCATGCCCCATTGATTCACATTTGGTGTTGCTGGCTTCTGAGCTGCCCTGGTTCTCCTGGCAGACGCCCCTTAGCCAGTGCTCAAGCTATGCTTTGTTCTCGAGTATTCAGAACGCAGCGCGGCTTCATGAATGCATTACTACTAGGGGCACAGAAGCACACTGCCAAGTGCTTCTAAGTATCCTCAGCTGCCCCAGTTACTCTTGATACCCAGCAAGACCCAGAAATGTTGGAAGAATGCCATTCTCTCCCCTACTTCCCCTGCCCTCTCTGTCCACCATTTCTGCTTTGACTCTTCTGTCCTTCTGCTCTTGCTGTTAGTCTTGAAGGGGTTACAGAGCATGTCTACAATTCCAGACTCAATACCCTTAGAAAACAGGTAAGACCACATAAGAGAGAGGACAGGAGTAGCATTACTATATCTGAAATAATACGAACAGTGAACAGCTGGACATCATTAAGGCAGCATGAGTAAAGCAGAACAGCTCAAGGACAATAGGATGGCCCAGGTGCTCTCTGCTACCCCTTCTGAAACAGCCAGGAGAGCATATCAGCTCAGGAACAAAATTATTCACCTCAAGGGAATGGGCTAATCAAATTCTGCAAGCTCTTGGTTTGACATAGTTCAGCTGTTGGGACTGCCAGCTCAGACCCCAGCACTTTACACCTGCTTCCAGGCCTTGGTGCATAAATGGAGCATCTACAACACACCAGCTCGGTATGGCCGAGTGATGGAGTATTCACAGAGGTCCTGGCTGTTCCAGGGCACAAAGCACTACCGGCCTGGGGCTTTTCACACCCTTCTTTCATTGCTGCACAGCTTGCTGGGCATTATGCCCTCCACAAGAAGGATGCATTTTGGAGAGGGGCACATGTGACTGGCTTGTGAACAAAATGTGAATAACCAGTACTTCTACAGTGCTTGACATAGTGCTTCATGGCACTTTGCAAACATTAACCACTGCAAACAATTGCTATTATGATGGGGTAGATTGTGCCTGGCTCTGATGTGAGTCATTAAAGAGGTGGAGGCGAGAAGCCTCACCCTTCAACAGTAGGTCCTGTGCAAGAACTTGCCCACAACATTGAAATGGGGGGTTGCTAGACCAAAGAAATAGGACAGAGAATCAGCCCTCCATTGCACAGGCCTCCACAGAGGAGTCATTTGAATGAAATGGGCACCACAGCTTTGAACGTTTGTGCCAGGCAGAGAGAAGCAAGAATCCACGGTGGTTTGGGGGCAGTATCTGTTAATGTGGGTTCAAATATTGAGAATTCACATGTGAGTTAGCAATTCTGGATTCAGCCAGGACAGTGAAAGCCAACCACAACTGCTGAAAGCCCAACAAGAAACAGAGCAGGTATCCTTGAAAAGACAGAGGTGGGAAAACCACCTTCCCTATAGGGAATATAGCCCTGCAGGTGGCAGATAGGCTCGTGAGTTCTTCCAACATCCACCTCTGTACTGCTTGAGGTAAGGTCCCTATTCCTATTCACTATACCCTTGCTCATTAATATGAAGCTATCCAGTGAACTTGAGACAGATACCAAACCTTCACTTGATCCAAACCCACCAAATACTATCTTCAGTTCTCTAGCCTGACCCCCATCTGTCACTGTGCTGGCTCACATGAATTGTGGATCTTTGACTGTTTACACAGAGGAGGAGCAATGAGAAAAGGGTCTGTTCTGAATGCTCTCAGTCTAGCCCCTGCACAGTCAATCTTGCAGTGCATATGGAAATAACGCATATACAAGTCTTACTGTCCTCAGTCCTGGCTGAGCTGTCTCTCCCTCTGGTGCCTTATAGGGCAACCAGAGAAGGTTCCAACCATTTGCTTACAGAGGAAATAGCAGAACCTGCAGTGAGTTATGTTGTTTATCTCATTAGTGTAGGAGAGTCATAACTCAAAGCTCCTGTGAAAGGCTGGGGGAGGAGGGGAAAAGAGGGAGGGAGTTATGTGCAGTATTGTGTGAAATTAACCCTGAACTGTTTATCATGAGATGCAGTTTTCTGACTCCCTTAACAAAGAGGACAGTGAGAAAACAGGTTAACACACTGAGATCCTGACTCTCCTCTGTTTTCCAAACCCTCTGTAAGTGAAAAAAGGTCCTGGAGCTTTGCCATTTGTCTTTATACAATTTTTCAGGTTAGGGATAGCAAATGGCAGTGAACACAGCACACAAGACAGATACCAAGGTGGTTGGCAGAGAATTTTTGGAGATGTTCAATATGGGCATAAGCACATTGTGTACAGCCTGAAAACAGGCATGCTAAAACTACAGAGGGATGATCTGACCCACCATAATGATACTACAAGAAATAGATGATGCAAAGAGACCCAAGGGAGCACTAAATGGGCTAATAAAAATCAAGGAAGAACAGAGCAAATATGGGGGAGGAGGGCTGCTTCATTTCGCACTGATTATTCTAATTCAAAATAACAAAGGCATCAGATTTGGTGGCTGAAGCAGATGCAAGAGGCCTGATTCACTTAAGACTCTCTATGAAGAATGTTCCACCATTAGTCCCCACTGCAGCCCTGCAGGAGAAATGCCACTGATTCTCTTTTGCAGGGGAAGCTGCAGAACAGGTCAGTAGCAGAAGTGAGGAAGGAAAGATTTGCACAGTGAATTTGCTGAAGGTAGTCCAGAGAGCTAGTGACTGAGAACAGCAGAGTGTTAAGACCTCTTGGTTCCCGGTGTGATGCCATAACTGTTCTATGATGATTTCCTCTGTAAGTGCAGAGACACCAATGAGACTTATACAAGACTATCTGTGCCTACCTTTGTAGCAGATGCTCTTGCCAAAACATTACTTGTGCACATAGTGGATGTATATTTGTTTATGACTCAGTTCAAAAGAATAAAAATAGCAGCACCTTACTCATAACCAGGTACTACAAGAACAGAAATAACATAGGTAAACTGATAAGCAAGAAAAAAAAAAGGAAAGCTAGCTTTGCCAAAGCATAATCTCTTAGGAATGGGGAGTTTTTAAATGAAAAAAAGAAAAAGGAAAAAAAAAATAAAAAAACAACTGTGGTCATGAAGGAACCTATAAAAGAAGGGTTAGCCCAGAACCTCATAAACCACATTTAGCAGTCCCAGATTACCCAAGTAGTTTTGGCAGCTGAAACCTTCTTAGGGTATTTTTAACACTGGTAAAACACCTGTTGTATCCCACACCAGAACTGGCTGCATTTTACTATCAAAAGAGTTTTCTAACAGTATTGCAAGACAACACTACATCTCCTTTGGATATTTTAGGAATAGGAGCAGTGCAAGGATCTGTCCCTCAGTATATCCTTGGAAAGGGAAAGGGAACATTTCAGCTAAGCACTCTTCAGAGGCATCAATTGCTTTCTTAGACTGCCTGCAGGAGGGAAGGGAAATATCCTTTGTGTTCCTCCCACTAGAGCTGCTGCAAACTGGCTGGTGGAGGAAGTAACAGCAGCCTGCATCTTCCCGCAATCCTACATCTGGATTTTTTGTTTGGTTGTTTATTTTTTTCCATTTTTTTTTTTCAGTATAGGTTACAGGAACTGGTACGTATATATGCACATGTGTGCACATTGTACTTCCAGTGTCTGTGCGCACTAGTCCCCTCCCTGCCTGGATTCTCTGGTATGCACTGAAAAAAAAAAAAAAAAAAACAGAAATCCAGCTTAGTGTTGTCAAAAAATCCATCCCTGTGCTAACTGTGGATCAGATACTGAGCTATATTCTAGCAAAATTTCCACTGGGTTTCAGGAGGAGTTCTGTCTAAGTAACATCTTCAGCCTTTGAACTGGTGATTGTCCTTTGCCTTCCCAATGAGGACTTCAGATGGATTTACTCTAACAAAGGGAAGACTGAACAAAGTCTACAAAAATAACAGTGGTCTTTTCCCTTCAGCTTTACTGAGCTTTGGAACAGACCTTAGCCAAAGCTCTTTAAGGACATATACCAATTTCTTTCTGCAGCTGAAGAAACGGAGGCTCCAGAGCTGATATCCAGGTACCTTGTCCAAAGCACAACTAGAAGTTATACCTACATCCCTAATCATCAGAACAACATTCATTCCAGTAACTGGACTCTCCTGTATTTCACCTCCAGTGTATATACTTCCCAATATAATCCCTTATTTTCAGCATTCAGCTGAGACTTCCACTTCCACCTCTCCACCCTGAAGATAATTCCAGTCCTGCTTAGAGCAGGGCATTGTGTCTTCTGCTACAGACTGGGATCAATAGCATTAAAAGAGCTACAATGATACAGTCTTAGAAACTATCATGTCAGGCACTTCTTTGGGTAGAGAGAGAATAATTAGGATCAGCTCTCCAAAGGAAATCCCCTGCAGGCACAGAGGTTTAGGCAGCTTCTCTTCTGTGTGGCCTGTAGCAGGTTTGAGTTCCTATTAATTAAACCCCATGAGGGTTAAGTGGCCAGCCCTCCATACATGCACATGCATACACAGACACAATGCTACCAACCTGGTCCCCTGTGCCGCTTCTCCATCCAGATGTAGCAGTTGTTCTGAGCTACACCAGTCTGTGAATCCAGGAAGGGAAGGCGGACGCTTCGTTCAGCACACAGCCGAGAGTTGTAGCTGCGACAGTGCTCGATCGCTTCTTTGTAAAACTGGTCCCCAAGTCTGCCAAAAGAGACAGGGCAGAGATTAAAAAAGGTTGCATTTCCCTTCAGACAAGACCAGGAAAAAGGGGACACAAGGCTGGTTTAAAAAAATCAGAAAAACTTTCCCTGAATAAATGAAAAAAGCTGGCTGACACATGACACTGCTGAAGCAGATCACACAGACAGTGTCATCAAAGGATGAGACTCTCAGAAACCAGACACAGACCTTTTCAGTAGGCACAGCTACCGAATGAGCAAATGGTGCAACCACACTGGCCCATGACCCAGGGTCAGGCAACATGTACACCACGGTGACCTTATTCTATTGTTTCTCTTCCCCTCCAGTTTGTCCAGCCAAGCCAGCAAACCAGTCATTTCAGTTCCATGCTATAGCAATTCCTGCAGCATATTTTGAGCAACCAGAAAGCCAGCCAAATTTAGAACTTCACTCCAGCATTTCTGATGTCAAAGAACCCATAAGAGCAAAGGACATAGTCCTCATATTGCAAGCTTCTGTGGCATGAAAACACACACATTAACAGCTAGGGCCATGTCTGCAATGGTCAGCCTAGATGTTTTGTCTTTACCCTTCCAGAGTTTTCCACAATTGCGCTTAAGGCACCAACAGCAGCAGGCTACAACAACAACCAGTAAGATCCAGCATGGCAAACTCTTTGTTCTGGAGCCCAGCGGGAAGAACAGTTCTAAAGACAATGCCATTTGTTTCATAAATATTTGTTCAAAAATTCTGTAGAATCTTCATACTCCCTTGAGAAAGGTTTAAAAACTCTGCCTGCCAGAGATTACCAAAATCCTCTCTCCAAATTTTTCTAAACAGGGAAAAGCATCAAAGTAGAGCTACCCTGAGGACACAAAGCAGCTGTCATGCTGGAATATTGCAAAGTAGGTGGGCCATGCTGCTGAACTTCATTCTTGATCTATTGTCAAGGTGAAATTCAGTCGTGACATGAATAGCTAGGAAAGCTACCCATCAGGGGTAAGTTCATTAGAAAATAGGAGTAGAATCATATATAGCATGACTTGCTCTGACTGTGATATTCATTAGTGTGCAAAAAGAGTATAACATGCACAGCAAGGGAGCTGAAGGGATGCATGCATAGAGATAAAAGAGGCTCCCTTTCCTGTTCTGTTAGTTGTTTCCCTGCTACCCTCTTCCATAGACACAATTGGCATTTTAAAATTATACTCCCTTTGCACACCTCTGAATGTCAAATTGGTGCAAATTGCTGTTTTACTGTGTCTTTTTTCTGACTCATGGAGCCGTGCTCTCTCCCCATGGGCCGTACTGGCCCAATACCCTCTCGTTGACAGGGGCGAATAACAGAGGCCTATCGAGGAACACAAGGACAAAGGCAGGCATCCCTAGTTCCTCTTTCTAACTTCTGATTTCAGAACTAAATTTCCCCAAGTCTCAGGTTACCCAATGGTGGGTACATTATGTTTAATAGATATTGATGAACCTTTCTTCTCTGACTTTATCCACCCGACTTCAACCCACCTTTATTTTTCACATCTAAAACATTGTGAGGCAATGAGTTCCACAGCTGAAATAAAATTCATGTGAAAAAAAGAATTTCCTTGTGCTTGTTTTAAGCTATATCTCAATTATCCACAATTTTAAGTTCAGAAGTCCTCCATAAAGCTTCCACCTGGTCATTTCTCTAATGAACAAAGGTGGTCCATCACACCGAGGCTCTGGATGTGGAATAAGCATCACAGACAGACACGGATCCCACCGGCTTCCTGCTGCCCTCTGCCACTGACTTCAGCAGCTGCATTTCAGAGCGTCCCAAAGGGAGAGAATAGGGCAGTCCTCAACAGGAAGGAATTACACTCAAGAGCCACTACATCCTTTGGCTACACAGATTTTCTGAAGGTTGTTCAGATCCTTCGAGCAGCAGACATCAGTGTGAATCTGGCATCTCACAGAACTGTCCTCCACCACTGAGCACCAGGCCCTGTGCAGCAGTGGGTGCAGGGGGGCTCTTTGCAGGACACCTGGAGGAGGGAGCTCTCTGGGCTTACGAGCGAGCAGAGGGCAGAGCTGTGGGCAGGGACCACGCAGGGGGGTGTCTGGACACAGAACCCCCCACAACGACCTCAAACCACTTTTCCATTAAAGGCAGGGGGGAAGGGGAGCAGAGGAGAAAGGAAAAGATAAGCTGCACTACTATACAAAGAATGTGGCTAGGAAGAAACGAAAGCTTATTAAAAGCTGTAATTAAAGTTGTACACTTGTGTAATCAAAGTCAGTAACAAGGAGACTCCAGTTGATCAAAGATTAACGGCTCTTTCCACAAACACTTGAGCTTCCGAAGAGCTAAGTCAGATTCCCCCTACATTAAACCAGGGATACTGGCTAACTGCAAGGAGTTTATTGGAAGGAAGAGCACAGCTGTGTGACAACAAACTGTCACCACTGCACAGGTTTTCTTTATGCTAAAAATTACTCCAGTTGTTAGAATATGCACATCACAAAGCATCCATATTAACAAAAACAATACATCTCAGCAACCCAGATATAACACCTGGCTGGAGATGACTACAGCTTCCATCTTCTTCTAAGACTGAAAATAACTATAAATCTTTGAGTGTTAAATATTTGGCTTTAAGTGACACCATCAAGTAGGGTGTACAATTAAATTTCAGATTTTTCTAAGTGGGAGAAAAGGGGGTTTGAGATCCCTATGTGTTTAATGACCACAGAAGCTGCCAAGTTAATGGGTCAAATTCATTCTTCACACAATTTTGTACTCTAGCTGGTTTGTTATATTTATTTTAAAGATTATAAACATGTGTCTTAAAGAAAGACAATAATTTAGGAGAAGCATTTAGTCACCACCATACTTAAGGAAAGCTTGCCTTGGCTCCACTACAGCAAGCATGATCAAAAACGAACCCCCTAAGTATTCACTGGGAAGGCCAGTATTCAAGTACTGGGCCCTTGAGGGCTTGCCCTGACCTTAATTCTGAACGGATTTTTTTCTAAAAAAGTAATAAATAATCAAATATTGGAAACCAAAGAAACAATATTTCCTTATGAGGGTCATATCCCAGTGGAAAACAGCTTCTCTGCAACTACTTTTGGAAGGTTGATTGTTTTGTTTTACCATTAGTCTTCACTGGAGTGAATCTCGATCATTCCAAATTTCAGTTAATATTTTAAGGAACTTTAGATACACTTTTTTTCTTTGTTTTCAATACAGCGCTACATATCCAAACATGGCATATTTTATCTTATGCCGGAAAAGCAGAAAGTATTATTAGAATCAGGACAAAAAAAGAAAGCATGGTACTATTGTGCTCGTCACTGCAGAGTCACAGAGGTGGGATAAGACCCAGCCCTCTCCCAGAAGATTTACAATGGAACTGGAGAACAGACAAGGGCGGGAATAAGACTGGAGAGCACAGGAGTTCAAAAGAAACTCAGACAGATCAGCTGAGTTTGACTGAATGAAACATACAAAGAGGAAAAAAAAAAATAAACAGACAACACTGATAGTAAAAAGTGTATCATATGTCAGAAAGATTAATTATCTGGTGTTACATGCTTCATAGTTTTCCCAAGCTGTGTTGCCATGGAAGACTTATACTTCATCTCCTGAAAAAATATCTGTAAAAACTATGGGGAATTTCTGCATTATTTTTATGAAAAGTATGTATGACTCAGTGCTGTGCCGCGACTGACTGCAAGGGTCGATTCTTCCCTTTGGACATGGGAGTGAAAGGTCACACTGACTTGTCTAGATTTATATTAATGATACAAAATCACCAGCATATGCATAGATTTCGACAATGCTGGGGAAAAATCAAGGAGAAAACATTAATAACTGCTGGTCAAGGGAGGCAAATCATACTGAAAACAGCACGACTGGAAATACAGAATAAAGTTGTCAGCACACTGCAAAAAGAGTGCAGCCCGTCAGTGCAGGTCCGCAGGTGAAATCCTGGATGCTTGGGACCAGCAGGACAGGTGACACTGCTGGGATACGTGCAAGCTTTGCATTTACATTCCAGCCTGAGGACACTAAACCAACCCGGTTCTGGCTGACTAATAAAAGCTCTCTGGCTTGAAAAAGAACAGCCTACGCTATTAAAATCTCCTGCAAGACTGCACACAAGCAGCCCCTTTTCAAGAGGGGTACATCTCCACTAGGAGACAGGGGCTGTGTTTTGGTGGAAAAGGGTGGTACTGAAACTAAACAGCAGGCTTGGAGCAGCAGAAGTGCTGCAGGAGTGGGGTGAGCACTCTGAAAGACGCCCGAAGCACCAGCACCCCCCTGGGTCCTGGGACAGTGACGGGAGGCTGGTGCAGTCCTACGCAGCTCTGCAGGTAGGCACTGACAAAAAAGCATATACTGGGATGGAGGAGCAGACCCTGTGAATTTCATTAGGTCACTGTCCTTTCGTATGTTAAGAAACTGAGGTTTTCTGACACGGAATCAGGTCACCTTACAACAAAGTCAGTGAAGAACAACCCTTCCTTTTCTCTCAACCTTTGTCTGCCTGCTCTGGCTAGACTGTAGGATTTCTGAGCAGACCCTTGACTTACTGCTTTTCTGTACAGTACCTAGTGCCATCTCTGCCTAGGCATGCCTTAAACCAAAGCCAACAAGAACTGGCCTGGTTTATAAGCCCGTAAGTCAGCAGCAAGGACGAAGAGCCCAGCTTCACTTTGAGACAATTGTTTCTCTCAGAGCTCCTTCTGCCTACGAGGCAGCCTCATGGGCCCTGAAAGCAGCCGAGCAGCTCTCCACCACCTCTTTCCAACCCACCCTGCAAAGTCCTGTTCGAGTGCACTATACCTTTTAAAAAAGCTACAAAATGGGCAGAATCTAGTACACCCTTCCTTTGCTGCCTATCGCTTTTCAGATTAGGATCCAGAGAAGAAGAGCACTCAGTGAAGACATAACCAGCCAAGCTCAACCATGGTTTCAGGCCCACACCACCCCTGGAAAACTCATATAATGAAGGACCAGTCCTCCTTAGGTGCAGCTCTTAAATTTCTAACAGATACTATCAGTGTGAATCTGGATTGTCTCTGGTTCCAGAGGCCAGGTCCTTTTCTAACAATTTCCCTCCAAAACCAAGCTCACTACATGACAAGGCAAGTAAAAAGCTGATAGCACAGAAAGCAATGACTGATCACCTAACAGAAAGCAGCAGACTTCCTTTTGAAGTTTACAGTGGCCCACAGCTGATCGAAAACTTGGAACTTGCTCTCCCCGAGACCATGAAGTTTTCATTTACTATTTTAGCCTCCAGTCTTACACGTTAGATCATTCGATACCGGGAGGAACACTGAGGAAAACTGAAAGACATTTTAAATCAGAAACTGTTCTTCAGCAACACAGCCATCCAGTTTCAAACTGGGCAAGATCTGGGAAGTGTGGTAGGAAACAAACAATGTAACATTGCTTCAGAAGATACTCTGGACTCTCCTGTTGGAGACATTCATGAACAAGCCTGGAAATAAAACACAAGTGGAGTCTTGGACCTTTTCACGAAGAAGGATGGAGATTAAGTCATGCAGATGCTACCTGAGCTATCAGCTGCCTGTGACACTGCAGATCACAAGGTACTGCTGACCAACTGCATGTCTTGGCAAGTGCTGAGAGAGCTGCACCAAGCTGGCTATACTCAGTCCTTCCAGCAGATCCCACAAGGCTCCTGACAGGCAGCTGCTCCTCCTCTCCATGAGCCTTGACATGAAGAATGCCACAGGGCTCAATTCTCCCAACACTTCTATTTAATATCTATGCAAAACCTCCAGGGAATATGATGAAGTGATACGGGCAGCAATGCCAGACATTATGTTGACGACACAGAGCCTTATGTACCTTTTTCCCCTCATGCAGACAGCACTCTCCCAAACCTCTCAGTGTTGAAAGCAAGGGTAGCGTGGCTGGCAGAGGCAGAAGTCAGAAGAGATAGTGATGAGGCTGGCTGGAAGTGGGAAATGTTACAAGCTGTAGGCTAATATCATTTATGATTCAAAGACAGACTAATGCGGACAATCTAATAGACGCAATCATCAAAAGGGCCTTCCTCTCTCTTTCTCTCCAGTCAGCATAATTCTGCTTTCAGGCAGTGGCCTGGCCATGCTCACGTGTATTTTTCACATCTGGGATGGGCTACTATGACTCTACCTTAGACTAGATAAGCAACAGAGACAGAGCTAGTTGCAAAACTGTGGTACCCATCCTATCACAAAGCAAGCCAAAGAGATCACTGCTCCCCAGCCTGCACTCATCCCTTTTCCTCATGCACTCAAACATCACTGTTTTTTAGCAAAGGGTGCAGTGAGCTAAATTCAAGCCACTTGAAAAGCTGCTTCTCCTTTCTGGAGCTAGAACAGCAAATGCAACTGGAACCCTGTGCTTAACAGAGCCCAGTATCCACCAGGCTCCAGGAGACCCACAGGTCCAGAGCATCTTCCCAGAAGAGATAAAGAATTCTGTTCTGCTCATCCTCACATTACATTGCAAGAAGGTAACGCAACATCTGTCAAAAGATTGAAACGAAAGAAAATATGACTCTAGATTTTCTAGCCCATAGGCAGCACCTAAATGCTACAATCATATACCCTTTGCGATTGCAGAGAGGTGGGATAACGAGATTCAACGGAACCACAGAATAGCTTTACTGATGTTAGGCGAAGCATAACAGATTGTTCAAGATCCTACCACAAACTCCGAGGGCAAGCCAGAAAGTGCTGGAATGTGCAGATTCAGTTTTCTCATAACGGTCAGTTGAGTCTGTCCCTGCACAACATCTTCTAATGATGTAAGGGGTGTGAACGCGAGCAAAGGCAAAACAGGATTTCCAGATGGGCTACAGAATGACTCAAACTTTTTGGGCCTTCATTTTTTAACATAAACTTGGCAGCTTTGTAAAGACCCACATACACTTACCCCTGCCTATCCTACACTCTCCAAGACTCTCCAAGAGCCAGAGTTGCTCATACATCCATTTCATTTCAATACACATCAAATAATTTCATCTGATGCACAAAAAGAGGCCTGTACAGCTTTCCCAAGCATGGGAGTCAGAGAAAACAAATTGCTAGCGGAATTGTTTCAGTAGTAGATAAAATACACAAATTGGATCACAAAGCAGTTTACAGATGCAAGCAGAGACAGTGTTGCTGAAGTAGCAATGATCTAAGCGCAAACGCACAGAAGAGCTAGTAAGGAGAGGTAATGCCTTTCATTGGAAGAACTGACACAGCCAGGTCAAAACAAACAAGCTTTCAAGCATTTCTTCAAAAGTACTGTGCCAGGTGCATAGACTGCATGTGGCACAAGCGATTAGGAGCCACCAGAGAGCTGATGACAAGTTCCTGAGTCAGCACTGGCACAGCCCAGACATTACAGCAGTCAAGGAGATGCCCTGAGCTATGAGTCTAGGTTCAATCCTAGATCAGTGAAAGACCAATATGAGATTTTCCAGCATTCTCCTCTGAGCACCCAGCACCAGCCCATCCCCTATATGCAGAAGGCAAAGGAATCCCCTTTTGCCAGGTATTTATCAGCAGACTTCCCCTTGACGGGAGTGGAAATCCCTAGTGGCAATTTGTGGCCAGAATCTACTGACTTCTCATTGCTTGAATCATGGTGTGATGCTGAATCATAACAGAGAGCCTGGCCTCATTGACTGAGCTAAATTCACTACTCTGAAAACAGTTTTAGACTGTAATTTAATCCAGTGTGAACCTACAAGTATCTCATGAAAAAATCTGGCTCTGAATAAAAATGACAAAAGGTAGGCATAGCTTATAATTTGGGCAAAATTGATCTGATTAGCCCCATCCTCACAAGTATTGTGGATGTACAAGAGCTCTGCCAGCATTTCCATTTAAAGAAAAGAAGCATCAGCACAAGCTAACACTGCCAAGAAGAGTGTGGTACATCAGGGTACTTCAATAACAGCAGCCTGCAGGCCAAACCTGGGTTTCAGGGTCAGGAGTCGCTGTCATCTTTGTGCAGGAAGAAGGCCCAGAGCTGGAGGTGTTCCTTCTTCTGCAGCTGCGCATGGCCCCACACAAGGCCCATAGCAATAGTCCCACTCTCATGGCCAAAAAGGTGGGATCTCTATGTCCAGCATTTAACATGCAGAGTTGTTGGCTAGATACAACAGGTATCTGCGTATGGTGCAAGACGAAGTGTGCTTAGATAACTTATTTCAGAAGATGAATTTCTCGGCCCTATTCAAATATATGGGTCTGTGAACAATCATATTATGCTGCTTGTGGTAATTTGTCCACTTCTCCTCTTACTTTTCTTCCATTTCCATGAAGAGATAACAGCAGCAGTTTCCATGTCATACACCAGACCATCTAAGGTGTTTCCAGAGTCAGGCATTGCACACTCTCTATTAGGCTCAGCACAGTGACCAATTAGGTTAATCTCAGAGGCAGACTCCTTGGGGATATCTCAGAGCATCTATTCTTTCTCAGGCCAAGGTTTCTGTCTGAAAGAGAAGCAGCATCATCCAATTAAATGAACAACAGGTGCGAAAGGTAATAACCTAGACCTTTTTTGTATCTGAAGACAGCAGTCAGAATTCACCTTGGTCCTAACCTCCCCCAAAAGGTCAAAAATTCACTCCAATTACTAAAAGAATGAACTAATGAAAATTTCAGCAGCAATATTAGATTGGACATGACAACATCCAAGAGATTTTTTTATGTATTTTTTTAAAGAAATATCTCAAGCTGCTGGTGCTTGGGGTCACCAGAAGTCTGTTTGGCTTAGTGCATTCATGGCTTTAGGGCCAGATGTAGCCAAAGACAAAGTCTATCCATTCAGCTCTCGGTCCCGATTTCCCACAGTGGGCCTATCTTTTGCATTCCTACACCTAGGAGAAAGGCAGATTAGTAAAAAAACATGATCTACTGCCTGACCTGGCACCTGGAAGCCACCAAATGAGCATTCTACAAATGACTCTGCCTTGACTCCTTTCATAGCTTTAACAGCTCACCTGCAGAACGGGTAACACCCAACGCTTACCTCACTAATAAATCATGCAGATTACTTTAGGCGCTGTCTGTACTAAAAGATCCTCAGATCATGAAGAGGCATCCTTTTCCAGCTCTGGCTGTGTTGGCTAAAAATATCGTCCCTTCCCTCCTACCCTGCTGCTTTTTGCTGCTTGCCTCCTACAACTTACTGCTTCGGCACCTCCCGCCAGTAGCAATAATTGCGTGAGTGCTCCCAGATCCACTTCGGCAAGGCCATTCGATCTGTTTGAGCAAACTCAGCTGACACTGCCTGGAGGGCCGAGAGCAAGCTCACCCAACCCCTTCTGCCACCAGAGGTAGTCTCCAGCAGTACAACCAGCTTGGGTAAGACTTCAAGTAGGACACTTGTTTGTAACAGGAAAGAGCCTCTCCACATCATCGGTGGCTAGAGCTATGTCACTCAGTCAGCACAGCCCTCTAGGGAGACACAGCGTACACAAATGGCATTTTTTCCCTACCACCGCAATTACATCATCTGCCCAAATGACATCAGCTAAGCTGACAAGAGCATTCCCGTTCATGCACCTCCATGTATCTCATCTTTCATGAAGCCATGTGTCTCCATCAGACCTCTGCAGGCAGACAGACACCAGGAAAGAGCATGAGGGTTGTGCATGTTTCTAGCCATGTCAGAACTGCAACTGTCAAAGCTCTACAGCATGGTCCAGGTCAGAATGACCTTTGTTAGCCCTCTTGGAAGTTCCCAGGCTGGGATTTCCCCTGCACCTTGTGCAGTTATTTAGTAGAGAAATACACAGTGCCTTTCAATCCAGACGGCAGAATTTAGAAGAGATTGAAATTAGCATGCAAGGAGAAGAGTAGTAGAAACGTTCCTAAATGACAGGCAAGCTTCCCCACCACACAAAACTGAAATTACATTAGCATTTTAGGTACTTCCTATCCTTTGATTAGAAAGAGTTAATGAGCTAACTGACTCGCCTCTTTTGTGGGAACCTTGCATCTCCTCTTGCAAAGGAAATCCTGATACAGGAAACAATCCATTTTGCCCAGGTGAAAATGATCACACAAGTAGCAAAGTAGACAGAGATTTATATAGATCCAGAACAAAACCACATAATTACTAGAGTTTACTTTGACTCTGAGGTTAGCCTTGAAAAAAAGAAAAATCTCAGCAATGGCCAATATTTAAAAGATAAAGTTACTAACCCTGAATGGGTAACATTTTCAGTTCCTCAGTCACAGTATGTATGACAGATAGAATAGACATGTAACAAAATACAAAAATCTACTCGACCCAGTTAATAAGCATTAATCACACAAAAAAACACAATGGAAAATCATATTTTCTGTTCTCTACAAAGTCATCCTGAGCCTAGATAATTAAGGTTATGTTTCCTTGAGTTTTTATTTCTATTGAACACATAGGAACAATCATTCTCTCACTTGTATAAACCTACTGACTTCGGCAAACGTACAGCAGGGATACACTTGACTCATGCTACACAGGGGAATTCACAAAAGGACTGTGAATTATATTTCCTTTTCTCACCTCCTTCCCCCAGTTCTACCCGCAAATGGAAGCAGGGCAGATGACGGGCATTCCTCTGCTAAAGTATCATTATTACTGCTCAGAAGTTAGAAGTAAGAGATGAAACAGATGCATTGTGTCCTCCAACACATCATCTCACAGTTCCCTTAGCATAAAGAATGCCCTCTTTTGAGAGCACACTTCAACTAACTGAAAGGTCTAGGCACAGGATCTTCTGCACTTGGAGCACATCCCATGGGAGCAGAGAAAACCATCATTACAAATAGACACACTGCTTTAACTCGGGAATGACGTTTCACCCACCTCTGTCCTTGTTTGTGTAGATACTTATGTAGCATCTAAGAGGAACTGTCCGATAAAGACAAGAAAAAGCACTCACCACAACAAGCTTTCAGAAATTCAAGTATCTGATGGTTGTTCCCCTATACACTGACTTTCATTGTGAATGTTTTCCTCTGTTTTTTCTCCTGTTCTCAGTACCACCTTAACTCAGTTATCAGAATGGGGTGGTTATTACTGCAGAACAGCTAAAGGAAAGAGAAGAGTCTTGTAATTCACTTAGCAGTTAACAAAGATTGCAGAAATGTTTGCTGCAATTATCAGTGCACCATAAAGATCCTCTGTTCTGTTCAAATGACTTACTCTTTTGGCAATAGTTTCACTATTCTTAAGACACCAGTTGCTTAATGCATATCCCAATCATGCTGGGGCAGGAGATCTCAGATCCGTCTTTAGCTCCATGTGTTCACTGAAGTCTTCAAAGACTCATGATGAAACCCTGCTTGTGACCAAGCATTAATTCCCAATTTAGCAAAGCACCTCTTCGAATGTGTAGGTCCCCTTCAATTCAAAGTCCTGCAGATACTTGAATGCCTTCCTGAACAGAGATGACAGCTGAACAGACAGCACATGCTTCATTGCACTGTTAGGATAAGGTCTTAGAAGCTGGTGGTCAAGCCTGTTCAGGTCAGTCTGTCATGTTTTCCTTGCTGGAACTAGCCAGAGCCAACGCTTCACTTCCATTTTCTTTCTGGGATGTATGCACTGCAATAGTTAAAGCTGTAGGTCACAAAAGTGTAATCAAGGGATCATGAGGCAGTCATTAACCAATCAACCAGTGGAAATAGGAACTGGGTAGATATCATTATCTCTACATTACAGATGAGACACAGACAGTTTGCATAACAAAGCCATAGAGAAACAGAAGGCCCTTTTCTTATTTTCCAGTTTTGCTCCATCTTTTCTTCTGAAATTTGTTATCTCACACCTCAAGATTTCCTTCCCCAACTGCAATCCAGCAATTTTCTTCATTCAGAGGCAAAGCTGATTCCATGTCAACCCTGAATGCTAGTTGAACCTCTTCTATGCCAAAATCAATTAAAGAAAGCTCACAAGAGCAACCTTTCTTTTTTTTTTTTTTTCCAGACATGCTGTAAAAGCTACCTGAACACAGCAGTGACAATGGCAAGCAAAGACAATGACTAACCAAAAATTTGGACACAGAACTAAACTGCATACTGAGTCTCCACTTCTCTTCCCCTCAGTTAATACAGAATGGGGACTAGCACCACAGTGGTCTATAAACAGGACCAGGAAAAGAAGGGCAAGTAGCTGAAGGAAAAGAACTGAGGGAGTCAACTGTCAGAGCAAGGAGAGGTTACAGAAAAAATGAGACAGAGAGGTTAGCCCATTGCCCTGGAGTAATGGCTAGCCTTTAACACATGGCCTCTGCTCCTGTCGGTATTTCTTCTTGGACAGGTTATCTCGGGAATTTATGCTTTCCAATAATTACCTTTCAGAGGGCTCTCACTTATCTTGCAAGAGGAATACACCAGTAACCTGACCTGCATTGCTCATGCAATTGCCACCCACCCCCTCTAGCCTTTCATCCCATCCCTCAAAGCAGAAGCAAGTGGTTCTCCCTATACTTCCAGTGCTGCATCAGCAAGGGCTGGTGAAGTTGATAAAAATAAGAGTTTTAATGCTTAATGCTACACAAATATTGATGAGCTTGCGAGCAAAAGCAGTAAAACATCACAGCAAGTTAAAATACCTCATGTAGTAGTGCTATATTATCCAGAGCTGAAGGACGAACACTGGTCTTGCACCATCACGAGAAGCATTTTTGTCTGAGAGCTAGTTTTACTATTTTATTGCAGCAGACTTCAGAGCCAGCCAGTATTTGTTTTAATAAACTTTTGGAATTTGCAGGGCCCTCTAAGTTCTTTTCCTGTTACTCTCCCGAACTACCTTTCTTCCACTATGTGAATTGCTTTTCTGCTCGAAGCATCGGTGCCAAAGAGAAGCTTTTACTTCTTGCACTCGCTCCAGAGCCATTTCAGATGAACGTGTCCATCTCTGCTAAAGTATGGGTTATTACGCTCAGTAGGTTATTACACTCCCATTCTTGCTCTGATCAAGGCCCTCCTAGGTTGGCTTTTTTTGTAAGGGACTCCATTACATCCAGTACAAGCTGACTGGCACTTATTTATTCCCAGCACCATAGCTGGGACAGGGAGAAGGATTCTTATTTTCTGTTTTGGATGTAATAAGACATCTCTTCAGTCAGCCAGCAATCATAAAGAAATACTTCATCATGAAGTTCTGAGAAAACATCAGGCCTGACATGAGGAGTAAAAAGTCATGTATCATCCTACATGGGACCCTGTCAATCCAGAAATGGATGGTCAGGGCCAACTGGACATGCAAATCTCTCTTGCAGCATGAATTTGCCTCAAATGGGCTTGCAGCCACTTCTTACAGGTACCCAGAGGAAGACTTCTTTTTCCTGCACTGGCAACACAACTAACTTTGCCCTGGGGGAACATCTGTGCCTTACTCTAGCTGTATTAGTTTAAAGGAGTCACATACTGCTTTCAGTCCCGTGAGAACTTTGGACCAACGCACACACTCTGCCTGGAATTCCCATACTCCCATCTGAAACAGGACTGTACCACAAGAAAGAGCTTGATGTGGGGAGAGCATAAGAGGGGAGGGCAAGAGAAAGCTGTTCTTCCCTCATTAAACTTCAATAGGTGCCTAGGCCCAGCAACGCTGCACTAGAGTTTGGATTTATGTTCCCCAATTAACACATTTCACAGCAAAAAGTTCTCTCTTTCTGTTTTGAAGGGGGAAGAAGAGGAGAAAAACCACATTCCAAGCATTTGGCACAGCAAATCTCCTCAGCTATCCTCTGGGAACAAAAAGGGAGGAAAAAAAGGCTTGTCACCACACAATTTAAAATAACCCATCTTTGCTGGCTCCACTCTGTCTCAGGGGTAGATCCAAGTCATAGCCCCCACCCCTTAGGGCTGCCGGCCCAAAGCACTTGACATTCATCAGGAGAAGGAAAACAGCTCCAAGGCAATGGAAGGGGAAGGGAAGAGACCCTCCATTGGCAAGAGTTGAGATAGGAAGAAAGAGGAAGGATCTGCAAAAAGGTTGCAGTATATGGAGGGTATGGAAGCTTCCTGCTTCTCAGGAGCACAGATGAAACATCTTGGCGCAGTTGCTACTGAGCATAAAGCTGACAGGTAAATGTCTCCTCTGCGCTCATCCAGGGGTTCTCAACTGTGGTTAGTTTAAGAGTTGCTACTATTTGACGGCCACATTGTTGGCTCTGTCACATGCACAACAGAATGACCATCTCCTTTCTCTCCAAATGTGCACTCTCCCCTCTTCTCTCCAAAGAGAATCACAAGACATATGCATCGAATACTAAAAAATCCTGTCATCTCTGGTGAGAGTTATGAGAAAAGAGCCCTTCAGAGATTCTTTGTTTGGAGTTTTTGTGTAACATACTCAAAACAGTTATAAGCTGAATCACTCTCTGCATGAAGAGAATTACTAGGAGAAAGCACTGTGTGACCCAGTGAAACACAGGACATTTTCCCAGAAGTCAGGAAAAAATCTAGTGTATTACATAGCTCAACCATGCTCAACTTGAGTTCCTTAAAACACCACATGTGGATTCTGGAGGAATCTGTAGGCTTGATCAGAGCCCCATTGCTCAACAAACAAGAAGACTTAGCCAATATTTCAAAGCACTTGGGATTGTTTTTTATTCTTTGATGCAGTCAAAGAGAGAGGCAGAAAGATGGGAAGCAACTCATTTTACCAGTGGTCAGAGTGGGTTAGGAAGAAAATACAATTGCAGAGTTCCACACGCGAATCATGGTGTGACGATCTGACGCTGCACTAAGGCATCTGCTCACAGCTTACCATCAATACGCAACAATGATGACAAAGCAACAAAGCACATCACAGCATAGCATCAGATTACCACACCCTGGTGATTATGTCGCTTCCCTCTGAGGCCATTCCAGAACCAAACTCTTCAGGTTTGACTGTCACTGATCTATAGTGGTGTCTATACGCAGACAGATTGCATATACTTACAAATGAGTCACTGCCCCATGGAGATTCTTGTTTATAAGGCTGCAGTGTATGACTTGGAATAGAATACTTTACTTTGGAGGAGCTATAGGAACTTGTGTTTGGTTTTTGAATGCAGAGAATACCTGGTGTTTATTTGACATTTTGTATGTTTAGATACGATCACTTACGGGATATTCTTGTTGCAGGGGCAATGAACAGCTGGGGGATCCCTTCTCTTGCTTCCCATGTGACATCTTGCTAAAAAGAAGTTCAATTAAAAAAGAATGATACACTTATATGAACAGTAAGTGCATGGCTCTCTTTCTTATACTCTTTCTTTTGGTCTAACAAGACAAAAAAATGAGGGAAGGAAGGTAAATACAAGTACAGAGTGTGTTAAAGGAAAATGAATCTTCAGTCTGAAGCCAGCTGATAAACTGGTGGTCTTCGGTAAGTATCGTCTTGGATGACATTCTGCCTGTTACCACTTCAGCTAAGCAGCTTCTACTCAGTTTTACCCTCCATGCATTTATCCATCAGATGATGAAGTTTCTCAGTTTTGCCTGCTATATCCAAAAGCGGAGAAACAGCTGGACACTGCTGCAGCATCTGGAAAGCATCTGCGGCAAAAACTCCTAGCAGATTTGAGGTGATAGCAGGTATGGTTATAATTTACTATAGGTTGACATGTTTTCAAGATTGTTTTTAATATCCAAAATCTGACACTTTTCAGAACATTTTGTTGCATGCTTTTGTTTAGGTTTGTTCGCTTACCTGTTTTCTTTTAATTCTACCTACATAAAAGAGAAAATCTTGATAAAATACTGGGGAATAATCCTAGAGCTCATGATTCTGCAGAAGGAAGACGACCCAGTTCTAACGATACCCACTTTTTAGAGAGCTGTAAGTGTTCCAAAAATGACAGTAAAACTATAGTGCTTTGTTTCTGTAATTACCCGCTTCCTTCAGGGTAGTATGTTCCATACTCAGTGAAGAAACACATTTATGTTATGTCCTGAAAGATCAAACTTGCCACCATAGTAATATCTTTCCATGTGGTTGCCACTGCCAATACATTTGAGTACAGCAACATCACAGAGCAAAAGTGGAAGCAGAAAAAGTACAACTTAACATTCTAAAACACTGCAGTGTTTTTGATACCACAGTTCAATAGTGCAGTGACAGCCAAATTAAGACAAACTGTGTTTTAACTGCAGTCTGGATTTAAGGCCTGAATCTGAACTTCAGATGCGTCATTTCCCCACGTGATCAAATACTTGGTTGCCATTAAAGTTTGCTTACACTGAGCACTCCATTCTACTAGTATTTTACATTCACTTTGCTCAGGGAAAAAGACTGCTTGAGGTGGAAGAAGAATGAGACCATAGCTTCAGTGTTAATATTTGCCTACATAGTGAGGGATTTGTTCAAAAACTGATGGGTTGAAAAGACAGGTGTCAATCCAAATCAGTCCAATGGGGAAATATTAATAGCAGCTCCCACTGAACAAAACAGTAATACCACTGGGAATGGGTAATTTGAATATGGGAGGAAAGATGGCAAGCAAAGAGTGAAAAAGGAGCGGTAAATGGAACAGCACACAGCAGGGACTGTGAGTCTTTGAACAATATAGGACTGGAAATGACAAACTGAAAGACTGAGCTCAGTCTCCAGCAGCAGTCCCAGGAAACAGTGTACAAGAGATTTAGCACAAAAAGATCCACAAAAAACTGGGTGCAAATTCTCAGAAGTCAAAAAAAAAAAAAAAAAAATCTTAAGAAATATAGTAAAAAAGAGCAGGAATCTCCAATACTGTAACCTGCTCCAGAGAGAGAAAAAGGAAGGTCAAGGACATCACCCGTGTTCTAGGGCATGCACAATTCCAAGGGATTCAGGAGACAAATGTCCCAGGAGGTGACCAATAACCCATGCTACAGAGAAAGGCAAAGGAAGAGACCAAGAAGGTATTTGACAAGCATCTCTAGGGCTGTGGACTACTCCTATCTATCTTTTTCAAATCACAATGTATACATGGGGTGATCAGACCTCAATATTGTATGAAGAGGCCCATCTAAATGCTAGAGCTGAAACATCTCAGGCATGACTCCACATCTCCCTAAGTTCTGGAGCTTCACGATGCAGCATTTGAGTGAATCCTTTACCAATAGGTCCCAACTTTAAACTTGAGATTCAGGCACATCTCCTCTTTTAACTAGAAAAACAAGCAGGAAGGGGAAGAAGTCCAAGTTCAAGAAGCTTAACAGTGGACTTACGGTGGAGAAGTCTTATTATCCTGATACTCCCATCTTTCTTCCTGTATTCCAGCTACTACCTGCACTTAGCACTGCAGGCTCACAAATACCTATATTTCCAAATCAAAGCACTCAAAAAATCATAAGTTAGGTCCCGTTTCTGAACTGATAGATGATATTCAATTCCTATTTCTACAACCATCAGAGTTAAAAATTATAGCTATCAAAATGAAATTTTCATGTAGTTCTTGGCTTCTAGGAGCTGGAGTTGCTAGGAAAGCAACACATTTTAAAAGCATTAACAAAATCACTATCAACTGCCTAGAGAATAAATTTGGAATGATACTAACATGTTAGTCCCTGACACAGATCTTATCAAAAGTTGGCAATCTGAGTTCAGTGAAGCTTCTTTCCCTACAGACCAGGTCTCCCTTAATTAGGCAAACTCTAAATACAGCCTGGTTGTCTATTGTGAAGAAAGTGCTTTTCTGGAAGAGGGCTGACTCTGTTCCTGCGTAGTTCAGAGTACTTTTGACTTCCATCAATGCAAGAGGAGAATCAGGACACTTTGTACTGTTCTTCCTATAGTTCTGTAGCAGTGGAAGATATTGCAGAGAGACTGTCAAGACTTCAAAAGGAACGTATTGAAGAAGACAGTTTAGGCTACTAAAATTAAAGTAATTAATCAATGCAAAGGTAATTCTCATCATTTAGCATGTTTGTTAAGTGTTTTGCCATCCTGGGTTTGGCTATGAAACTTAACAGTTTGCAATCTGTTGCAGTCCCTGGAGCTCGATTCAAAAAAACAACAACAAAAAACTATGGGCAGAGACTGAGGCAGCACTGGGAACCCTTCCTGTCCCCACTTTTATTCAGCCAGCACACTCCAAAACTGGCTGATGAAGTGGAAGTGGCAGGACACAGCAGAAGTCACATCCTGGTACGCCCACCAATTACTTCTCCATAACTATAGAGTCAAGATTGGAAATAAAAATGGCTGCCCTATTGAACAAAAATGGGTCCTAAATTTAGAACACAAACATATCTTTGATCTGCTTTCTCTCTTTCTTGAAATCTCCAAGGGAGAGGCTCTGAAAATGTGATTCACTCCTCATTGTAAATTTAGATTTTCCCAATTCTACCCCACTGAAAATCCACTGAATACCACAGGGCTAAAGCAAGGATGGACCTTGTCCTACCTTTCTGCTACAGATAGCATTTTACTGTCACTAAGGGAATAAAATAATCATAACAGCATAATGATAGCATGTGTTTTGTTAGCCGCTGTTCTTCACGTGGGGCAATCACTGGCAATTCTCAGATTTAATCTCTCTCCTTCCCCAACCATGCAGTTGATTACCGCTCTCATTCCCAGTTAAAAATCCTTGATCAGAGTAAGGCGCATAAAGGAGTCTCTGACCCTGGCTAAGGGAACAACAAGAGATGACATTTGGTTCTTTGAGAGAGCAGTAGATAAAAAGCAAAAATGACAGCTGGAGTCAGGAGGAGCTAGTTAGTGGATTGCAGGCCCAGGAGGGTGCGGGGTGGGGGCCCATAGAAGAGAAACAACAAGAGACTGCAGCCAGGCTGTTCCCTCTCCTTCTCTAGGTGTCCTTTGCATCAGTAAGAATGACTGCAGCAGATGTCAGGGCCCATGGGGATCACTCCTTTGGCTTTCGTATTGTTTTTTAAAAAAGGTTACCTAGAAAATAGAAGAAATATTGGAGAAAAAAAGAGAAAAGAACCAATATCCATGCTTTAACGTGTGGGAATTAATACAAAGGTAAGCGCCAACTTGTAATGACCTGTGGTATGTAAATACGCTTAAGCCAGAGGGAAGAATTTTTCTGGGTCCGGTCCAACAGTGCCAATCATTTACAGGATTTGACTGGGATTAACCTGTGATTTCCACTTCAGGATACAAAAGAGAAATACAATAGGCAAGAAGAAGGCAAGCAGCAGTTGAGAGGAGCATCCCTGCACATCTCCAATACACACACCACGGTCAGACCTGGCTTGCAAATACACCTGCCAAGTCCGCCTCAGTTCTGGGAACGTCCCCAGAGAGCAATCAGTGCACGTGCACAGGCGCACCGTGTGTGTGCTCACACGTGCCCGTGTGTCTCAGCAAGCTGCACAAACACACAACATTTCATCCATTTCTAAAACGTCAAATCTCGTTCAACATTACTCAGGAGACCAGACACAAAACATTTTAGTCAAAGGCATTTTAGGCGAAATTCGCTGCCACTGGTGTAATTCCCTTGAAGTCCATGGAATTACACCAGGGAGAGAGGTTGGCTCTTTAATATTTGCGGCTTGCCAAATTGTGCATCTGTGTTGGTTCTTTTGTTTTGGAGACACGGTTTTACAAATTATTGCTATGAAAGAGATTAATTTTTGTTTTAAAAAGATCACGTTCTAGGGGTACAGTGAGAAGTCCACTTTCATCCACAAAGTCCCTTTTTCTCCATTCCACAAACACGGATGGATACTACACTTTTTCAGATTTGCAAATCCACAAAGGCGTACAAAGGGGGGCAAAGATATTGCAGATTTTAACAGCTTCACACTAGAAGTCATTTTCTGTGGCAGAACAATCTAGTAATGGCAGTGTTGAATGGACCTTCCAGGTTCTCTGTTTTCCAGGATTCGCGCAAGGAATTCGTGCAAAAGAGACATTGAAATGAAAATTGTGTGTTTTGGCTTTGTGCATCAGGATCCAGAGCAAGCCCACATACTGCAGAAGAGAAGAGAGAGTTCTGACCTCTGAGCACACTTTTGTCCTATTTTTGAGGAGGGAAGTTGCATGTACTTGAGGCACATTCATTGCTAGCAGAGGTTTTTTAATCCAGATTTTTGCAAAATCTGTAATTCCCCCCTTTACAACAAAAGGTTTTAAAAGTGCTATAGTTTGGAGATTTCCCATTTCATCATTCTGGTAAACCCACATTCAAAGAGGAGGAAGTTGTGTGAAGTCCTGAAAAGAAAAAAACACCTCACTACTGTTCTCCTTTGATGGGCTAGTCAGGAACCATCTCCCCAGACCACTTGTTTGACTCAAAGGCAAAAAGTAGTTTTCAGCAAAATAAACAGCAGCTAATCAAGATGAACCTATTTGCTTATACAGTCTCATTGGCTAAAATACAGCACCAGCTCTGACTATTATTTATCTTGGAGGTGGCAACAATAGAAACTGAGCAACTGATTACACAGCTTCTCAACCAATTATGAACCAACATTTATCTCCTGTGTACGAGGGAGATTTAACTAGCTCTTCAGCCTTTCCTTAATATTGTTCAAGCACCCAATGATATACTCACCACCTTTTCAAAAAAAAAAAAAAAAAAAGGCAGCAAAGCCCCAGCACCAAAAACACTCAACAGCAGTCTCCCACACCTGTACCTGGAGGGCAAAGATGAATGCTGTTATAGAAAAACGTGTGAGCATTCAGAGTCAGGGACTCTGTTGGTACATGTTTTTGTGCCTTGTGCAGCAGGGCCCAAATACATCATGGAGACTCTGGGCACAGCACAGGTTTTTTCCTTCTTTCTGAATCTAGGAAAAATCATGCAAGATAATATAAGAGAATCAATTGATAAGGGTTTGGGGAAGAATAATTTATCTGTTTTCTTTGTAAATACCAATAGCTCGTTACTTGGCATTCAAGTTATTTTCACCCGAAAGGCAAACCTGCTATAATATGAACTCAGCCAAAACCAAAAAACAGGGCATCGGTGTAACTGGAATAAGAGGCCAACAGTATGAGAAGGGGAAGTGCTCAGCAGTCACCATAGGACGGAAAAAAATAAAATTAAATTAAAATAAAAAAGAAAAGACGAGTAAGAATGCAAATTAAAGACACAGTGTGGATGCAGGAGAACACACAAAGATTCCCCCTGCTCACCCCTGCCATCCATATGACAGTGCTGCTTTGTGGAACAGAACAATAGGTACATTATGCTAACCTACAATTATCCCGAGAAGAATGATAGCAAAGTCAAGGCATCACATGAACATTGGAATATTGGACAAAATCCCATAAGAAGCAAGGGGGTGGAGGAGAAGCTTTAAGAAGAGATTGAAACCTTCCTAGCACGGAACATCAAAGGAAATTTCATGTTCTCTTCACGTTTATTTGGGTTTTCCTTATACTTGACTTGATGATTTAAACACAATTCCCTTTTTCATGCGTTTCTTGGCTTTATGCTGTAATCGGTTCCAGTGCTGTAACATCCTCCTTTGACAGCATGGTGGATTTGGTGCAAACAGGAGCTCAGCCCAGTGCACATATGCACCACGTGCATAAGCAGTGTGAGACAGGAACGGTGGATGGAGATGTGCTCCAGCGCTGGACAAAGAAAGCCAAGGACTGGTGGTGCAGGGAATGCATAATCAAATGTTCCCAAGTGCACACAGGCACTCAATACCTGCAGTCTCATTCCAATCAGATAGCAGGCACCGAAACACAGGAAGCAGTGAGGCACAACTCTACACCTGTTTAAAACATGCTGCTTGCATTTGTAGTATTATGCAATGTTGGGGAAACGCTGGAAGGAAAACTCGGGGGTTTTCGCTTGCTCTGTTTAAGACACATTATGTTGCATTACACACTTCGCTCTCATTCTAAAGTAACAAAAAGGACTAGAGTACCTTATCAATTGTGCAAAATCTGAATGTTCTTCCTTGATTTTTTTTTTTTTGTAAGAGTAGGTAACTATGACAACCTGGTGTAAGCAACTGTATCTCTTCATCCACAGACTGCCCAGTAGGAGGCAGGGAGAAAAAAGACTAATACAAGCACCTTTTCTTTTCCTCATTCTAGGTGGCCTCTGCTCCTTCCTGTAGACAAGAACGAGCCCTGTTCCCTCCAGAAAGCATGCCAAATCACTCCAGCACACTGTGTCTGCAAATGATGAGCAAAGATTTAAAAAATCCCAACAAAACGAAGATCTGCCTCTGCAGGATCTTGCCATGTCACTTCTGTACAGCTGTGCTCAAGCGTGTTGAGTGTTCCCAGCAAAGCTTCCACACCTATATCATGGTCAGACACACCTCCTCTGAGCTACAAGCTGGTTGTGCTGTATAGATAGGAAATGCCAATTTGAACAGTTATTAAAGTTACGTATGGCCCAGCAGTGTCAGACTATTGCAGGCCAGCTCTCAGAGCGCTGTTCCCTAATGGAATTCGGACCTCATCCAGTGTTCAAAGTCAGAAAAAGAATCCAGGAGCCCCCACTTTACACAATGCAGGATACCTCTGATCACCCAGCTGGCAGCATTTAACCTGTGAGGGAGCTCGAAGCAGTTGCCGAGTTCATGTGGGCCCAGAAGCCTCTTTTACAGACTGGGGCAAGATCTCAGCTTAGCAGGAAATACGTGGCACTGCTGAATGCAGGAAGTGATCGGCAAGATCTTGCCTTTGTGAGAGAAGGAATCCAGGCAAAGGGAACTGGAAGGAATTGTTCTGCGTGGACGCAGAAGTCCAGTTTGCCCTGTTCGAGGGAGGAAATCACAGGCTGGAAACAGCGTGGGACTGGGCCACTGGCTCTGAAGAAGCAAAATACTGCCCACCGCCCGTGCAACCATCAGCTCTCTGCCTTTGCAATGGCACAGCAGCTCCTGAGCCAGCCTGCTGCGAGGTCCTGCAAGGGAAGGTGACAGAGGGGCTCCGCCTGAAGCCAGACGCTGCTCTGAAAGAAGTCTTTGCACACCAAAAGCTGTCAAAACAGTAATTTAGGGAAAAGAAAGCAGAGGTACGCATTCTCTCTGCATATATCCCCACTCTCAGCCCTGCCTGCAGCCATAGACAAAAAGTCAAATCCCATGCTCAAGAAAAAAGGTGCTTATTATGCATTTCCCCCACTCACTTTGCTAATGGGTCCCCAGTCCCCTCTCATTTTTGGCTGCCCCAAACCAGCAGGGAGGGGAATGGAAAGGATACGGCACATTCCTGTGCTCCATCATGCCTCCTCATGCTGGGGAGACAAAAAGAGAGGAACATCTGCAGGAGAGATAAGCAGCTGTCTGGCTCCATTCAGCAGCATGGGGGCCTCTCTGTTCTTGCTAACAGGTGTTAACACAGACAGTGACCAAATCCTGCTCTCAGTTGCACCAGGTTAAAATTCAGCACAACACCATTGACTTGGGAGAAATTATTCCCAGTGTCACACTCCTGAAGCTGAGAGCAGAATCTGGCACACAGGCAATTACAGAAATAAATTAAAGGAGGCGAGAATTATCCAAGACAGCCAAAACAACAGGGCATAAATACTGCTTATTTACACAGAATGCTGGATAGGGCAGTGCTGACCCTTTTTGTGCTCCAGAACAGATAACCTCAATAATAACAACCATTTTTATTTGGACACTATGTAATGGAAAACTTACCCTTGCCATTTCACACTTCTCTCACTACAGACACCCAGCTGATCTCATAACCCTCCTCCCTCTGCCACATCCACACATACACAACTATCCTCTCCATGCAGCACAGCAACTCGTATTTCATCTGTACCACGGGCTTCATGAGTTTGTAACTCTGCCCACAGAGTGCTGTCAAAAAGCCACCAGCTGGAAAGGATACTGGAATGAAATCTATGCAGCTCTGCGGCCTTCTGAGTGATTACAACTATGACACTTAAACCCGCTAATGTGCTAAGCATTTTCTGGCAAAGCTGGTGGGTTACTATGGTATTTTGGGAGGGGGCAGGAGCTTGAAAAGATGTCTTCCCCGGGGAGGAGCAGAGGGAAGGAGACAAAATGTAACAAGGCAAATTCCTCAGCAGTCTGATACTCAAACTCCTCAAACTTGCCATAACACGGGTTATATTTCAAAGATCCAAAAACAGCTCACCGGGACAAAAATAAACTTGTGTGTTCCTGCCAGGTGGATGCACAGGACTGCCTTTTGATGAATGTCTTCTGATTTCCTAGAAGAAGTAGTAGCTTCCCTTCCTCTTGCCCCTGTTCTGGCTTTGGTCAAAGCACTGTCTGGTAGTTTTATTCTCAGGCTTTCCACTCTTTCAGCAGAAATCACTCTGCCCCCATCTCCTTTTCTGACTTAATCAGATGAGAGCCAGAGAGGACGCTGACAGAGGCACCACAGGCTTTTTTGTGTGGAAAACCTCGGGGACAAAGTGCTGACCAAATTCTCAACATTCCTACTAAAGTGGGGGCCCAGGCAGGCTTGGCGGAGAAGCAGGGAAAGGCACAGGGATCCCAACAGCACCCCAGGCAGACACCGCATGCAGGGTGTCCCACATTTCTGCTCCCAGCTCCTCTTTTAAGAACTTCTGTATGTTTGCTTCTCATCTGTTGTTCCTGCACCAATGTAAAACTTGCTCTGAAAATGCCATTAGAGTAAATGCTGTCAAGTGCTGTCAGGTTAACAACCTGGGGGTGAAAATACTAAAATAAGTTTTTCTCAGATAAGGCCATCTCGGGAACTATTTTAAAATAGTGGTAACAAGGTGTTCTGAGACAGAACTATGACTTAAGTTGATGTTCTTACAAGAATTATATGAACATTAAAGAAAAAGCACTAAAAATGTAGAGTCAAAGAAAAGACAAATAAAAGCACACAAAATACTATGGTATTTGTTAGTGTGAGGTCTTAGGTTTGTTAGTGTTAGGTCTTAGGTTGGACTAGGTGATCTTGAAGGTCTCTTCCAACCAAAAGATTCTGTGATTCTGTGATTTGACATCCCTTCCACTCACCCATGTGTAGTGCTGGAAGATGGGAACATCTCCAGAACAAAAGAGAGACAGACACAAAGCCAGAGCTCACTCAAGTTACACCAATGAGCTGGACATTTTTGCAAAGTAACACAATTTCATGCCTACGATATTGTTATAGTCTCCTTGATCATGGAAAGGTAAAAAATGCAAGGTAAAAGTTTTATGACTGGTAAAGAGACACAGAAGTAATCTTCCATGAGGAAGATAGTTTATGACAGTCAATGTCATGTTCAAGAGCAGTTTTTGAACTAAGATTATGTTAAAACAGCAAAATGACACAGGACTTAAGATGTGTAACTGATCAGTAGCTTTGGAAATACAAGGAAGCAAACTGAAGAATCAATCTTCTTCTAAAACAGAGTTCTGCTTTTGTTCTTAACTTGGCAAATTCTAGGGGATCTAAAGAGGGCAGAGAAAGAGAGACCATGAACAGAAACAGATTTAAACAAAATTATTGCATAGGTGTTATCTGAAAGATGTCTGCTTAGCAGAGCTATGAGGAAGCAAATGAGAAGTAGGTCCCCTTCTCCAGGCTTCTCTGCACTTTCCTTAATGTTACAGTAGCCCCCATTTAATGTGAAATTAACCACCACCTCTTCATACCCCCCAACATCATCAACAAATTTTCCCTGCTGTCACAGCTACTTATTCTTCCCCTTGTGAGAGGTCTGGAGAATACACAGAGCGTAGGGGTATATTCCGTAAGGAAGTAAGCAGGAGCGCTGATGGAAGTAGCAAGTTTCACTACTAAAGACCTTTCACATAACATCCTGCTCTTGTCTTCCCTGCTGAGAGGCTGCTAGATCAATTGCTCTGCACCATCTCCCCTGCTATGCATGTGCAAATGCTGCCCGATATAATCTGCTTATGGCTAGTCTCACTGAAAGTCACCACTCCGCAACTTGCACAGGGACACACTTACAACCAGCAAACATTGCTAAGGACAAAGTGCCACTTTTTTCCCTGCACGCACTGTCCCTCTGAACGCATACGGCCTTCGCCCTGTTTTCCATCACCGAAGGCTGCCGGCCAGCACGTGCAGCCCAAACCCGACGTGACAAAGCCGGGATCCCCTTTGCTGAAGGAAGGCCTGCACTGGGCCACAGAAACTTGCACAGTCCCAGACAAGGGTAAATGCTGCAAGCTTTCTAGGTCAGCACAGCCACCTGGTTACTATCTACAAACACGGCCTATCTCTATAAACCTCCCCTGCTGAGGACTTCACTGAATTAAACCCCACAGGAGCCCCTTGAGGAAGTTATCTGCACTTTCACTGATAGAGGAGCTAACGGCAGATGGAGGACGCAAGCCCTCTCCAAGCAGAGGACCTGCTACATTAGCTGTAACACCTGCACTATTTTAATCAACCAGACATGCTTTATCTCCTTCCCTGCCCACTACATGGCCACTGTATGCCAGAGTCCCACAATCAGTTTAAGCCAGCAATAGCTAGCACCTTAAAATAAATGTCCTCTATCCTTCTCTTGCTACTGGTCCCACTCTCCCGCTGCTCTCCCGCTATGCCAGCGCAAGCTTTTGCATAGTCACTACATGTAAAACAATAATGTTAAATATATATATATATATATATTTAAATCTGATTGGTTCTCTGGCCTGAACTATTCCATGGCCGGTACAAGGAAAGGTAGTGTCAGGGTTGGGACACATAGTCAGGGACAGCTGGAGGACAAGACTGCAGCACTGGAACTATGCCATCAATCAGCAAGTCTTACACTTCCTTCACTGATCCAGTCATTTTTTTCATATTTTGAAAGAGACAGAAACAAGGAGGTTATAGGAGTTGTGCTTACCCTCAGAAGTCATTAACATGTTATTTCAGTCTCATTTTACTCTGTTAGCACCTTCAAAGTCACTACCATCCACATTGCAAATTAATGGGATCATATGAACACTGAGCAGACAGTTCTCCCAGGAACAGCCTACTCGCTAGCACTGTGCCTGCCACTCTGGGCTTTCCATGAGGCCACCAAGTGCAACTTTCCTGCCATTTCTTCTTGCAGCACTGTTACTCTGTCCCTACCTTCTCTCATCCTGCATTACCAACCACACGTCCTTCTATCCACTCTGTCCAGTTCCTGTGCTTGAAATGCAAACAAGTAGTTAATGTACTTTCACACACAAAGATAACAAAAAGCATGGATAGATCTCTCATTAAGAGACTATCCTTGATACAAGTCCAAATGTAGTTCCCTGTTCACATAAATGATATCATGAAGGTGTCCCAATAGAAAAGCCTCCAAACAGGAAAAGGGGCAGTGTTTAGTGAGACAGCACCACCTGAGAGACAGCACAGAAATTCTTTCCCAATGGACAGGCTGTATGCAACTCATAAGCCATCCTGTCAACAGGGAGCACAGTTACTCCTGCGTATTTGTCAACAAAACATATCAGCAAAAAATGGCTCATCTTTCAAAAAGCTCGTAAACAGCAAGCATAACTCTGGTGGTATTATTCACGCCAGATACACCATTGTGGAATATGATGTAGCTTCACTCCGCTTAGAAACAGAAATGCATCGCCTTTGACTTTTTACCCCTCTTTCCTCCTTCACCTACCACAGAAACCCCTTACACTAATTCACAATGGTGATTCAGAAAGAAACCTTTATGAACAGTGTATTCCATTTCAAGTAATGGTACTGCCAGTGGAGACTACTTAGGCAAAACAGGACTTAAACAAAGAACGATGAAGGGAAATGCCTTTGGGTCATGTCCTGAGTGCCACCATGGCACATGGAGCATCTGCTACTTCCCTCCTAATCCCCAGCCTCCCAGCCAGAAGTCACTTTGCCGCTAGTCAGGAGGCTTGTGCAAGCATTCCCTAACCTTTACCAGTTGAAATAAACTCGAGCAGAGAGACCTACTGTTTAAATTCTTTGTTTATGCTAATCGCAATTATTTTTAAGGGGAGATCAAAAAACAAAGCATAGCTGGCACACCAAGGGGACATTAACTTTCAGCAGAGAGGCAAAGACGAGCTGAAAGAGATGACTGCTTCAGCTGCACAACTGCAGCTCAGAGTACGTACATACATTCCCTTGGCCTGCAGCCATCCAGCGTGAGGCAGATAACTCCAGAGTCACATGTTCAGTTCAAGTGTAATGAGTCCAGCCTTTCATCAGGCTATGATATGTAAACAGCATGTCTATAAATAAATAAATATTCCTCTCCAATGCTCTTGGTAGCCTCAACAATCTTCTGTGATACATTAAAACAAACAGACAGGACCTTTGCTCCTTCTGGATCGGCTCACGCTGCATCGGATACAACCACCAAGTACCATTGGTGCTATCTCAAGCATGACAGTGGTAGGAGGAGGGTCTCAGAACAAGACCCTAACTGACAAAGCCCTGTTATCTCCAGAAATACATCAGGATCTCCTGGGATGCACCACAATTATAAAAGATTTCTCATCAGAAGTGTTACTGGTCTTCAATACTTGTCATCCTTACACCGCTGTATTGTGCTCTATTGAACACATATTTCAAAGGAGGGCTGTGTTCCTATGACTTAGTTTGCAACCCCAGGCAGTACGGAGTGCATAGCTGGTAGTTCACGAAGCAATGCTCTGCCCTCAATGAGTCACTATTGAATTAAATCCCAAACTTGATGTTAATGGAACAGTATGCGGGTGCCCAACTCAGCTCTGATGTGGAGATCCTGATATACAATGACTGCTGGAGAACCTATAGAATTTATCACGTGGGTAAAATACACACTAGGGGCAGACTGCACTCCACTAAAACTCAGCAGTGAATTTGACCTCATGAAAACAACAAAGAAACTTATTCCTGAGGGGAGAAGGAATAGGAGTTGTGTCATGATTCTGTAATACTCGTGCTATGCTGTGAGGTCTCCTGGGAAAAGCACTCACCTTCTGTTCCACTCACCAGAAAAACCTCACAGCACTACCAGGTCTTTTTACAGTGGGATGGGAAGGCTGGGGGTCTCTTGTGGCAAAGCTTTCAGTAAAAGGAACACGACCAACTTCAAAGACACATTCTTATCAGAAGGTTTTTCAACCTCCTGCTAAAACAAGTCATACTGAAGGTCACTCTAAGGAAGACACCAGGAAGAAAAAAGCTGATGCTTCTCTGTTTGCTTACACTGCAGTTTTGACTATTCCTTGTTTATCTTTGGACCTCCCCATTTTTCACATCTTTCATACAAAACAGATGGGAAAAAAGTGTATGAAAAGTAGAAACAAATAAAAGAATATATAAGGCAAGTCTAATGTCAGTCTTCTACTGAATTCAAGTTTCATGCTCGTAGTCCCTCTAATTCCTCCAATTCTGAGTACTTTTCCATCTTCTTCCTCCAAAACTTGTGCAGCCAGAAACAGACAACATGTTTCCATGTTGTAACCATCCTTATAAATATTTCATAATGTACATACACTCATGCTTGAATAAGCCCTATATAGGAAATATGTGCCAAGAACTCTCCTGAAGAGCAAATCACCTAAGGAAGTTGTATCAACCTCTGCTATGCACAGAAGTTCTCATCTAGCTTCAGCTGGAGTGGCTGCAGCACCACCATATCTGAGGTTACTTCCCAAGTTTTACTGAAAAAGGTTCCTAATTTGTATCAAGCAAAACAAGCTGGGTTAGCTTAAACAGATCAACTTGGTGGTCAGAACTAAACCAACGAATTTTGCCTGAAATGAAGGCAGTTGCACACAAACTGCTCTGCTTGGAGGTTGGGGAAACACTAATTTCTGCAAGTGGGGAATCACAAGTGGCTTATAGTAGCAATGTCACTCATCAAAAGACGTCCATTTCCAAACTAACTACATTGATTAAAACATGCATGTGTTTAACTCAAAGGCTTTCTACATGGCTTCATTCTTAGACGAGTCATTATTTAATCAATATATTGATTTACCTTAAATCAAACTCCTTAACAATTTACATCTTAACTGAAAGAATAAGAAAGATTGAGCTATCTCACAGAGTCAAGGACTAGTATTGGTGGAGATGGGCAGGAGAGCCTGTGGGACAGTTTGTATTCCTGCTGGCAACATTGGACAGGCATCAGGAAGGAGATTTAAGTCAACAGATCAGGAAATCCAGCAATAAGAACTAAATTTGGAAAGAAAAAAGCCTACATGGCTACTATAACCATACAGTAAAGTGTGTTATCTCATTTATCCTAATGAAGACCTTGCCTCTGATGTGGAAAACATTTACAGGACCACAGGGTATGAGAGATTCTAATTATAAATCTTTGATCCATTATTTGGTTTCCAGAGACAAATTTGTTTCTGGTGTAACTCCAGTGAAGCCAGAGTCATGCCAAAGATGAACACTGTAGTTAAAAATTGTTTGGAGAAAATATCATCTTGTAGAAACAAAACAAAAACATTTCACACAGTGTAACTGGTAGGTATCTTTTCTTGCAGGAAAAACAAGGTTGTAGAGAAATTAAAGTGGCAGCTGACCTCAGGAAGAAAATCAAGGTACATGTTAAGACCTCAGCACTTGTTTTGCAGACTATCAGAGTTGTTATATTTGTTGTATTGACCAAAAATACTAGGTGAAAGCACTGTAACAGAGCTATGTACTCTTGAGAACATGAATTCTTGGCTGTTGCAAAAAAAAAAAAAAAAGAAGAAGAAGAAGAAGAAGAAAAAAGACACCTGTTCATAACAGTTAAATGAATGGACTACTGACTGTTCAAAAGTGACAGGAACAAAATCAAGCCTGTATTTTGCATTTGCTGTAATTCCCACAACGGCCATTCTCTTATCCTCGGCACAGACATGTCCTGGAGCTTGTGACTGGCTCCTACTAAAACTCCCACATAGCAGTCCATCCCAGCCTGGTTTAACATTTTACTTACTCCTGTGATACCTTTTGTTCCAGAGGAGGTCCCAAGGACAGCAACTGAAGCTGTTTCTCAGGTTCACATGAGCCCACCATGTGGAGATGCATGACTTCCCAATCAGCCATCCAACGCTTCCAATAGTATCCTTAGAGGACAGTGTATGGCAGCATCTTCCTGCCGTAGATCCCTGCCTGCAGTCTCCCTCTGGCACGATTCTCATGGGCACCTGCATGCTTCTGAGAGATGTTCTGACATTCCTGCCTAGAAGTGCTTTCCACCATCGCTTCTTAGACTACAGGATACTAAGAATGGTCCAAGAATTGAAAAACAGAAGGTTTCTACTCCAAGAGACCTGTCTGGGAGTGGGACAGAAGAGGATTTCTAGCACAGAAAAGACAGGATAGGAGTAATAATTGCAGAAACGGAGGACTGATTGGACAGTCTCTGATATGCTCCTTCATTGGCCTTAGCAAAAGGCGGGAAATTACTCAATTGCAAAGTAGATTCTTTAAGGAATGCAAGACATTCACTCAAGGGTTAATGTGTAAATGTGAAGCATTTTGTTTAAATACATATTTCTTTGGCCAGCCTTGTGCTGTGCCCTGTCATCTAGGAAAGCCAGCTCAGATTCCTGTCCCAGTTTTTTTTTTGGTTGGTTGGATGTGGGGGGCTTTTTTTGCTCCCCAGAGTGACAGGCTAATTAAGGAGTGGCAGAGACTGGCTCGGAAGAGTCCTGTTCAAATATCAAAGAAACAGATGCAGCAAGACAGACAGACCTTCACAGCTAGCAGATCCTCAGAGCAGCTCCCTCCCACTGCACCATGCCACCATTGGCTCGTCACGCGACATGAAAGAGACTTTTTCTTTTATCACCTCTCTAAACTAAGAGAACTGTGCAAGTTGTAAGAATTAAACCAGTGAAATTCAGGAGCAAGAGGAGATTCATGTCTTCAGTGTTTTAAAGTGAACCATAAGCAAAGAAATAGAAAGGAGGGAAAAAAGTAATCTCACACATATAAGACAGGAATGTTGGCTTTGTTTAGCCAGTGACTTCAGTAAGAATGAAATTAGCTTGTGATATCTGCAAAATAAAATTGGATGCATTGTACCACTGCTAACCAGGCAGTATCAGAGTTCGACACAACTTGAATGCACTGCTCTGGCTCTTACAAAGGCCACGGGCCACTTACTAATGAGCAAGGGGGTAAAATGGAGTCACGCAGCTCCCCCTGAAACACAGCCTGCTTCGCTGCTCCACCTCCAGCTGCACAGAGCGCTTCTTGCCTGTTTAATTTCGGACATAACCACCACTCAGCACATCATTAGGACTGCCTGGACCAAACCCAATGTTCTCTACAAAACAGCAGCTACTCTAAAACATTATGTCACTGGGACAGCCCAGGCCTTTAAGGGTTCACCTGAGAGGCTGGCGGGATATAGGAGAAAGAAAAAACATATGGAATCACTGCTGCTCCTCTCTCATAACAGCGAACCAGAGCGAGTACTTGCTGAAGACCCTACAGAGGTCATCTTTGTGTGCATATTTTCAAAGAAGACTACATCTGACCCTACAAAGGATTTTAAGGATTTATACCCCTCAGCCTGGCAACGATACGAAGTTGATGAATAAAATGTTCCTCCACAGGCTTCTGTCCTGCCCCTTACTGTGGTCATTGCACATCCTGTCACACAGTGAAGCTAGACTTTCCACTGAGATTCTGACCACTGCTCAGGGGTTTCCTGTTCAGTACTACGAGAAGATGTTTTTTTATTTTTTGTTTTTATTGTTTAAACTGGGTAAAATTTTCAGAAGACTACGTCTTCTCCTTGAGTTACTACACATGCACAAGCCATAGGTGGGCATGCCACACTAAGGAGAAATGAAACAGAAGGAGTCTGACATGAGGAATTTACAATCTACATTAGGCATAGCACAGCAAGGGTGACAAAAACAGTGGCACAGGAGGACACATACCACAATGGTGAGAGCTCACAGGATGTGTTCAGCGGGTGTAATGAGCTTAATGACTCTTCCTTGTGTCACTTCATTCCCCACTTCCCCCCCATTCACAACATTTAAATCTGTAGACAGTGAACACAGTCTTCATCTCAGTGAGGCAAATGGCAACATTTCAAATGACTTCAATAGCGTCAGGATTTGGCTTCATATCTGGCATAAAAGACAAGGGTGGAGAACAGCAAAGGAAGGCCAGCCTAAAAGGAATGGATTTTGTGAGTGGTTTGGAAGAAAGTTGAGTAGCACAATACACAGGGTTGGGGGAAACATCATTATATGATATGAGAAAATGCACAGAGACATTTATGCCAGGAGAATGGTGGTGCAAAACAGCAAGCTGAATTAGGAGAGAAGCTGGCACAACTAATAAAGCAAAGGCAATCAGATACATGAGGTGAAATTCTATTCCATATTTCACCAATATAAAACCACTGACTTAATTATAAAGAACAAACAATGTGGTCAGAAAGAATCAGAAAGGTCTGGAGAGAGCAACTCAGTGCATTATAGACAGGGACGTGGTGTTTGAATCAGATAAGGAGACCAAAAGCCAGCACAGGGAAAGTTGTGGGCTGCAAACACTGGTAGCCCAGTGGAGAGGAAGATTATTTCCAGCAAACATCCTGTTGTATATGTATAATACAAGAGAGGGGGAGGCCTGAAGGCTAAGAAAAGGGGCACTAAAGAGCCGATTAAAAATGGCAAATAGTGGTGCTTCAACCTCTAACTTAAAACAGAGAACAACAGTGACCCTTGTTAAATGTGAAGAGTCAGCATTTCTGCTCAAAAAAATGTAAATAAAATCAAAATTGTTTACAAAGGTGAACACGTGGTGGGTAGGTATCTGTAGGAATGCGAAATAATATAGCTAACAGTAAAGAAAAACAATTTTCCCCAAGTGGGAGTGGATTTCGGACCAAAGATCTTTGGGACAGGTTGGAAGGGGAGGTGGAAGAGAACAGCAAAAAGAAATATAATCCTAATAGGATCTTAAAAGTCATAAACAAAAGGTAATAATCAGCTGTGTGTTCTCTTCTCCAAAAAGACCACAGGGAGTTTCCATGACACACTAGAGGCATCAGGGAAGAGACCTCAGCTGCATCAAGAGTCTCCGTGGGAATTAGCACCATCTGCTCCGCACAGCAGAGCAGGGGGAAGGGAAGGGAAGGGAAGGGAAGGGAAGGG